>OZ023213.1:36617833-36667833 GCA_963995525.1 Escarpia spicata
GCTCGGGCTCGGGCCATGTCTCTTCCTCTCTGGCCTACACAGATGAGGAACTGGGCCGCTTTCTGTGTCTCGGTCCACTTGTTTGCGTCCGGACCAGCTAGCACAAGCTCCATCAGCTCTCTCCACCGTTTTGGTTTGTCAGGATACCTCTTCTTTCGTCTGGGTTGTCGTAACGCCTCTTCCTTCGTCTAGGTCATCAAGAACACGTCTCGTGTACGTTTTCGTGAACTTCTCTTCCGGCTGTGGGTTGTCGTCGTCTTGGCAGGCTCTTCTCGCAATTTCTCTTTTTAGCAGTTTTCGCATTTACTCTTTTGGAGATTTCACTGCTGCGATTCAGATAAAGCCTACCATTTAGCCTTCCGCACTGGCACCATGTTACTTTCCTTGAACTACTGCGTTCACTAGTGCAGAGCAAAGAAGGCAGCCAGGATGAGCCTGGTCAACCCTTAGCACAGTCGGGAGGTATGCCCCCCATGCACCCAGTGGATTTCTAAATGAAACTTACTTTTTTGCAACCCTGAAGGTGTCTAGTAAACAGATTTGGATGTTCACATTTCGAAATAATGTCCGAAGGCGGCCATCTTGGATTTTGTCACGCGCGATTGGTAAAATGAAGGATACCCATAACGTTTGAACCCTTCATCGTACAAAGACAAATGAACCCACTTTTTCGTATTATTTTGACGATTCAAACATATTTATTGCTTCAAAATGCACATAATACCATATTTTTATGCCTGACATCGAGTCAAATACTAAGTTATGGATAGATGATTGCGCATAAGCACTGACTCAACATTATATGCCACTACTAGGCAGACAATGGGCTAATAATAAGTCCAAGAAGAAAGGAAACTACACGAAAGATCAGAAGGAAATTTCCAGAGAAGTACAAGTCGCATGTAGTCACCCCAGGGCAGTTCCACATTGTGATGAATTACATGGGTATGGTGACTGAGCACAAGTTCAGGGGCTCGGGCTACGCTGAGATTATCTTCGAGGCTGGCCTCGTCAACAGCGGCTGTCTGAACAGTGTCCCCAGTGGGAATGCTTATGCTAAGGCGTTATTCTGTCTGAAGGCTGTCTGTGAGGCGATGGAGCGGCTACTGCTGGCGAAGTTTGAACAGGAGGAAAACGTCCATGGAGACAACCAAGTGACCCTCCTCAACCTGGTCAAGTCCTACAGCCGAGAGAACCTCGACCTCGCTCTCCAGGACCCCTCAACTCTCACCATCGTCAACAAGTACGTTGAGTTTGAGGACAAGGTGCGTGCCGGTCACCTGGGCAAGACCCCTACCTTCTGGTTCGGCTTCATTGAACACACCCGTCTCATCCTCATCTATTCTGTGAAGACCAACAACCTCAAGCTCTACCACAAGTGCAATGGGGAGATGGCTAACATATTCTTTGCATTTGATGGCCCGAACTACTCCATGTACTTGGCCTGGCTGGATGTGCTCCTCACCAACATCGACTTGTCTCACTATGGCGCGAAGGAGCTTCTTGAGAAGGGCGGCATCGCAGTGGCACGGTCATTCATTCCCGGTGCACTCAGCGCAGTCGACAAAACCATGGAGGAGACATTCATGAAGTTCGCCAAGTCGGCAGGAGGTCTAGTACGGCTGTTCTCAATATTCGCTGCTTACCTCCACACAGGGAAAGCTCATCCAGTACCGTGAGCAGAGCAACCTGGCCTTTATGCTTCTTATCAAGTCGCAGCTCCTGGATGAGCCTCTCGACCTTTATGAACTGATGCGGTGCTCCCTCACACCTGTTCCTCCCAGCCTCGGCACCCCGACGGATTCTTTGCCAAAACGAACAAGGCCTCCATGCTACACTTCTTGCTAAATGACATCCCCGAGGATTTGCCCTACCCATAAGACGCGAACCACATCCAGGATGGCATGGCTCTCTGACACGTGCTCACCAATCTGCCCCAGACGAACGGTGGCATTTGCCTCCCGGTGCTGGACCAGATGGCTGCCAAAAACGTTGTGTTCTCCATTGACTGCTATCAAGCAGACTTTATCAAGGCACAGGAGAAATTTCGACGTGCAACATCGATGGCCCGGCCACCAGGAAGCCCGCCGACTTCAAGCTGTTCCTGGCCAATGAAGAAAACAAGCGACAGCTCTGCCACCTGCTGCTCCGGGTCTGGAGCAGCAAGGCGGCGGCCTCACGATTCGAGAAGAGCGGGGCAGTGGTTGCCATCATGGAGGGGAAGGCACATCAGCTGGACTCATCCAATGGTGAAGTGACTACGCGCGAGATCGATGAGTTGTCCTCAGACCAGGAGTAGACGGACACCCGGGTCGTTCTCTACCTCCAATATGCCACCAAGCAAGGCTACAAGTCGGCTGTAGTGAGAATTCCTGATAGTGACATATTCTTCATCCTGCTCCACCACTCGCACTCCATCAGCCTCACCATCTATCTCGACACCGGCATGGGCAAGCACCGGCAGATAGTCAACGTGACGGAGCTGGCCAAGTCACTGGAGCACGCTGGTAGGGTTCTACGTGTTCTCAGGCGAGGACTGCGCCAGCGCCTTCAAGGGCAAGGGCAATGTGGCGTCCCTGAAGAAGCTCCAGAAGAACCCTAAGTATCACAACGTTTTCAAGAAACTTGTTGATGACTGGACGGTGAAGCCGGAAGTGATGGCAGATTTGGAGGCCTTCACCTGCCTCATGTACGGTCAGGCTCGCGATACACCAGTAGATGCTGTGCGATGCAAGATGCTCATAAAAATGGTGGGAGAACACGAGAAGCTCACCACCAAGTCCTAGGTTGACCTGGCTCTCCTCCCACCCTGCTAATTCTCCATGTTGGCCGGGTCAACTACCGACTAGCCAAGTACAAGCGGGCCAACCAGCCTCGCTTCTGGCGACCCAAGCCATGCGATGATGGACAGGGATGGGTGAAGACGGAGGAGGGTGTATTGGAGCGAGTGTGGTCGTGTGGGCCCATCTTGCCTCCCCCACTCATTGACTTGCTTGTGAAAGCTGCTGAGGAGGAGGAGGGAAAAGAGGAAGATGATCAGCCGATTGACTATGATGAGCTGCTTCTTGGCGATGATGGTGATTAGTGTGTAGTGTCGAGGGTAAGTTTCGGGTAGATAGTTCTTGAGAAGACGTAGATACTGATCGTAGTGGGTAGATATCGTGTAGTTTCCTTTCTTCTTGGACATATAGTTAGCCAATTTTCTGCCGATTTCAGGCATGAAAATATAGTATTATGTGCATTTTGAAGCAATAGATATGTTTGATTCGTCAAAATAACCATCTCAAGCGATTCCTCATGCCACAGTTATACGAAAAAGTGGGTTCATTTGTCTTTGTACGATGAATGGTTCAAACGTTATGGGTATCCTACATTTTACCAGTCGCGCGTGACAAACTCCAAGATGGCCGCCAAACGGACCCCTTCAGACATTATTTCGAAATATGAACATCCAAATCTGTTTACTAGACACCTTCAGGGTTGCAAAAAAGTAAGTTTCATTTAGAAATCCACTGGGTGCATGGGGGGCATGCCTTCCGAATGTACTACCTCACCTTACGCCATGAATACCTTACACTTGGCCAAGCGGGCAGGTAGCGTAAGGGCTCAATGAACACGTCACGAAACGACACGTTACGTTTGCACGCGGCGTTAACCTCATGGTAGAAGCCAAGCCCAGACTTTAAATCGAGTTCGCAATTGTACAACTGCATATGGCCAGGACCTGTATGCTATGAGCCCGTCTAAATTGTGGTACATTAATACATGCATAATTATAACGAAGGACATTATCTGTTCAGTGATACAGTCTGTATCTAAAGTACTGAATACAAGACACAAATAGGACAATGTTATAGTAGAACATAACGTGATGACATATAAACCGAATATTGTCAAAATGTTATGTTCAATGCTTAAAGTTCATGTGACCACGACGCCGCGTGTCGATCGATCACTAAACATTACAGGGACAATCTATATGTTCAGATTCCTGATTCCTCTTTTGGGCTCGTTATTGAGCTCGGTTCAGTTTCATCGTACAAAGTGATAGCCAGCAAGACTTGCGCCATCCTGCCTGGTTAGATTAGATGTCTGGCTGATGCCGGAGCCATCATCTAGCATTGCTATGTCAACGTTTACTGGCAAGGAGCCTAACCTGTAGAACTGCAGTATATTCTGTGCGACGGTTTGATATCCCGACGGTGTATTCTTCCTCCCATCGGGATAAATTTGTCTTTATTCCGTGTTTTTTGGCAAAGCGCACAAAGTTTCCAGTCTGTTTGGACCGCATCATTTAACGTTTCAGCATGATCCGAGTTTGGTACTGTTGCGAACTGATAGTAGAACCAGCATCATGGCGGATATGTCCCAAATGTTATATATTTTCACTGAACTGGTTTGATACTAGGCATTCACGCGTTCAATCTTTTTGAAGAGGGCGACGTCGTATAAGCTTCAACAGCACCGACTAGCCCTAACCTAATGAAAGTTTACTCAAAGCGTGTACGCTGTATGAATAACTATGGACGTCGTTGTATCGATGTTTCGCCGCGATTCTTCTCATTGTTACTGCATGTACACATCGCGTGCTGTTAAATAAATTGTGGTTAGGCGCACTATCAGACGCATTGATACCTATTATTATGTCATGTTAGTTGCGTACCGAATACCCCCAAATATGACATTCAAAGCAGTGCCAGCGCCGACTGTTATCTTTTCCCCAGCTACGGTGTTCACCTATTGAAATTAAATCTGTACTGCAAATAACTGATAGCGTTGGCGTCGAGCCACGCAGCGACACAAAGTCTGCGAAGCCATTGACACGAAACTTCGAGGGTCTTGCTTTGCATATGACCCGGCGTGTGGAAATATTCGGCAGAACTGACCTGGCCAAAATGACATCATGTGTGCGTATCAGACCTGGGGCCGAAGTACTCGGTACTCGTGTACTCGAGTACATTTTTGAAGTACTCGTACTAATAAAACTTACGGGTCATGGACTCGTAATCATTGTACTTAGATTTTACGAGTACATTACGAGTACATCTGAGTACTTTCTCAATGTGTACTGGGGAAAATAAATATATTTGGCTATAAAATGTAACTTTCCTGAAATATTAAATGTTCAACTATTTTTTAAATACTTTGTTATTTGATAGTATACCACCTTACCATACCTGCACATAGTATACCATCATTATCTGATAACCATGATTATGATACCCAAACATAGTAACAGGCAGCTCCTTTTCTCATTCAGAAACACCTTGTTAAGCAATAATGTGAAGTGAATTTTATTGTTGATGAAATAGAGGTTTTCCTAATTGTCCTCGTAAAAAATTGATCAACTGCCATTGCATATTCACTTGTGCTGAGTTATATAAATTAGATTAATTAATAATTTTAAAATACGTTATTATTTAGTATTTATATTTAACAAAATGTACTTGTAATTTTACTCGTACTCATTATAATGTACTCATACTTGTACGCGTACTCAGCTTTTAGCAATGTACTCGTACTCGTACTTATCCATCTTAAAAGTACTCGTACTCGTACTTGTACCCATGAAAATGTACTCGGCCCCAGGTCTGGTGCGTATCGTGTATCCCTTGAAATATCGCAGTGATAAATAGATTAATAAATATCGCGTGATGTAACAGCATCGGGTTTCAGTCGACAGTTTTTCCGGGGTGGGCTCATAAATTCGCAGTCTTAAAAACGTGTAGTGTTTTGTACTGGTTCAAATCACTGTGACTTGTGATATTGAGCGATCCAAAATGGGTTCCAAAGCTACAACCAATAGCTGCGGAATTCAACTGACGTGACATGGTTGCCAAGATATTACCTACCACACTGTCCAGTTGAGATATTAACAGTAGCGTCAATATGCATTAATATAGGTTCTTCTCGATAGGTGGCGCCACTGCATCGATTTATTTCTGTGCAATATACGTGATGACGAACAAACCACTGCCCACACATACGTAATACTACATGTTTCGTTGGACACTGCTAACATTTGTGACCACCCCTGATGTCAGAGTAAAGAATGTTGTTATTGGAGGAGGCTCCTCGATAGCGACTATAATAGTCTTAGAGGAGTCTCCTGAACCTACGTTTCTGATATTTACCATGCATTATACGATATTTATCATAAGGTTATATATTTATATTATTATAATTTTATTTTTGACATGGATGTATTGTATGTATAATCAAATGTATGGGTCAAATAAAAACAAATTGTTCTTCTTCTTCTTCTATTCTAGTTCTCGCATCCGTAGCCAACGTCGTACGTGCCGTTCCGATTGACTGTCATCTGTAGAAATAATTCCACAACTAACTGACCTTACGTATGAACAACGATGGAAAGATTGTGATTTGACAACCCTAGAGATCAGGAGTTTCAGATGACGCCAATTAGAGGTTTTTACTTGTGATCATGAATATATTTATAGGCTTACACATAGTTATTCTTATTTAAATATACAAGAATCAGAAGACAAAAGGCAATGTTAGTGAAGGAAGAAGGTATTGATTAGATATGAGAAAGTATTTCTTCTCACAGAGGAATCTAAAAGGACGGAACGTATTATTTGTTGACTGTATATAACTTTGTGTGATCGTGTTTAGAAATAAATCGACAAATACTTCGATCCGAAGGGTGCGATTTCATATAGATACAATACATTTTGAACTCTCGATAAGCCATCGGCTTCCTTGTCCACTTGTCATCTGGGGGGTTATGGTCAGGATTGCTATATCATTAACCTTGTCCCCCACATACACGTAAATCGTTTTTTACAACTTTCTACCTACCGCTCACTGTCTGTCAGCTGGGAATGAAAAACGTAATCGTTCCTACTCAATAACTGAGACTTATTATATCATTTTGCTTTACTAGTTGCGGTGCCCGTTATGTGCACGGTCAGTCAATACATGTGTATTTGCAATAACGAATATTTTTGAAACGTAAAAAACATTACTAGTGCACCCTGGCATGGAGTCAGGGCTTCTGTCTCGCTGATTCTAATAACCCAGAGACAGTTGAGAAAGAGGAAACCGACCTTAGATTTGATCTATTCTTTGATGTAAAAAATTAGTTTTGTACTGTGACTGTCGCCCCCCGACCTAGGCGTGTGACTCCCTGCCCATATCCTGCAATCATTCACGTGACTCACTCATGCTGGCCCTGATGCTGCTGTCTCGGGCACGGGTGCTTGCCGCCTGTTCACCACGCGCCCAGCTGCATGAAGGAACGGAGGTTTTGACGTCTGCGCCTTGACTGTCGCCACGCCGCGGTCGTGCCAAGCAGACAACGCTCGGAGCCGGCAGACCCCAGAATGACGTCTCACGAACCAAATATGCCACCATCTGTTATCCGTTGTTATCGAATGTTATTACGTGTGTTATACATATTTTGGTCGCTCTTTAATATCAGCGTTCACACACACATACACACACACACACACACACACACACACACACACACACACACACACACACACACACACACACACACACACACACACACACACACACACACACACACACACACACACACACACACACGTACGTAGGCATACGCATGCACACGCAGGCATCCACACTGACGCACCTGACACGCACGCATGCACGCACGCACACACACGCACACACACACACGCACACACACGCACACACACGCACACACACACACACACATACATTATTGAGGTTCTTCGTTAATTAATCATACCCCCTACATGTTCTAGTTTAACGTAACAAATTATAATTACAGGCACATACTATTGGGTAATTCAGAAAACACGTTAGTGAATCATTACAAAACTGTAGACTCCATGTATTCACAATTCTGAGAATTGGGGCGTACAGTTCAATGCACCAAGCACTACTTACAAGTTAGCTATGATTACCTAGGCGCCATGAGATGGCGCTAGCCACCACTGTCTAAATACTTGTTTATGTTACTATTTTTATGTATGAGTGGGTGAGGGTTGATTTAGTTTTTATGCACTAGAGTTGACGGCAGATGTGCATTTCTCAATGTTGGGATCAATAAAGTTGTATTGTATTGTATTGTCAGACACTCGTTGAAACTATATGTAAATCCAGGAATAAATTTAGGTAATACAAATCTATCTCGACATTACCGACAAACATATGATTAATAGGAGAATAAGCAATAAGCCAGGGACTGGTCAAGATTTCAGAGAAAAGCGATGCTGAGCCATGGCGTTGACAATTTCCCAGTTTCAGTTCAGACACACGGCTTTTCTTCTGGAGCTCCTAGTCTTGACATAGCAAAGGTCACTGCTGTAGGCTGCTTGACATAACACAGATCACTGCTGAAGGCTGCTTGACATAGCACAGGTCACTGCTGTAGGCTGCTTGACATAGCACAGGTCACTGCTGTAGGCTGCTTGACATACCACAGATCACTGCTGTAGGCTGCTTGACATACCACATGTCACTGCTGTTGGCTGCTTGACATACCTCAGGTCAATGTTGTAGGCTGCTTGACATACCACAGATCACTGCTGTAGGCTGCTTGACATATTACACATCACTCATGTAGGCTGCTTGACATACCACAGGTTACAACTGTAGGCTGCTTGACATAACACAGATCACTGCTGTACGCCGCTTGACATACCACAGGTTACTGCTGTAGGCTGCTTGACATACCACATATCACTGCTGTAGGCTGCTTGACATACCACAGGTCACTGCCGTAGGCTGCTTGACATACCACAAGTCACTGCCGTAGGCTGCTTGACATACCACAAGTCACTGCCGTAGGCTGCTTGACATACCACAGGTCCCTGCTGTAAGCTGCTTGACATACCACAGGTCACTTCTGTAACCTGCTTGCCATACCACAGGTCAGTGCTGTATGTTGCTTGACATACCACAGGTCACTGCTGTAGGCTGTTTGACATACCACATATCACTGCTGTAGGCTGCTTGACATACCACAGGTCACTGCCGTAGGCTGCTTGACATACCACAAGTCACTGCTGTGGACTGCTTGACATACCACTCTTCAATGCTGTCGGCTGCTTGACATAACACAGGTCACTGCTGTAGGCTGTTTGACATACCATAGGTCACTGACGTAGGCTGCTTGACATACCACAGGCCACTGCTGTAGGCTGCTTGACATACCACAGGTCACTGCTGTAGGCTGCTTGACATACCACAGGTCACTGCTGTAGGCTGCTTGACTACCGATGATAGAGAATGCCTTTCGGCATTAACTCTGCCGATGAACCAACTGGTGGACGGTCTGAAAGACTTACAAGTAATTCACGATGATTTCCTGATCGTAGGCTGTGGTACAACTAATGAGGAGGCCGAGTCGGATCACGACAAGAACCTACGAGCTTTCTTGGAGCGGGCTAGACAGCGAAATATCCGACTAAATGCCGAGAAGACCAAGCTCAGGATGACAGAAGTTCCATACGTTGTACATCTGCTAACATGTGAAGGACTCCGAGCAAATCCGAAGAAAGTGAAGGCAATCGGGAAGATGCCAAGGCCAGAAGACACCAAGGCAGTACAGACGTTGGGTCTGTAAACTACCTTGCACAATTTGTACCACATCAGTCTGACAAATGTGAACCCCTGAGGCGACTGTTGGACAAAGACAGAGAGTGGGGTCGGCTGAATACACATCAGGAGGCATTTGACCTCATGATGAAAGAACTCACCAGTACCCCAGTACTCCGATGTCAGAAAGCCTGTGCGTATCCAGTGCAACGCTTCAAAAGGAGGTCTCGGTGCAGGATTGCTGCAGGATGGGCTTCCTGTGGTATATGCATCAAGAGCACTGACACACACATATACACAATACGCTCAAATCGAGGAGTTAATAGCTATAGTATACGTCGGCGAGACGTTCAACCAATATGTGTATGGAAGAGAGATGGTACAAGTGCAGAATGATCACATGCCATTAGAAGTGATCTTCAGGAAACCTCTCGTGACTGCACCCAAACGATTGCAACGGATGCTGCTGCGACTTCAACGCTATAGTCTGGATGTAACGTACATGCGTGGGTCAGAGATGTACATCACGAACACGCTTAGCCATGCGTACATTCCTGGTGAAACAAGTGTTCACGCTGTTGCAATAGAGAAGGTAGACATGATAGAAGTACTGTCAGCGTCTCCCAAGTGACTGGAGGAGCTGCGAGCAGCCACTGCCAGTGATTGTGCTCTCCATAAGTTGATGCAGGTGACAGTTAAATGCTGGCCTGCATGGAAGTTTGACAGTGACCTGGACATTCGTGCATCTTACAATGTGCGACATGAACAGGCTGTGCAGAATGGACTGGTATTCAAGAACTGCAGGATCGTAGTGCCGACCAGTTTACGCAAGAACATCATCGCCACAGTACACCGTTCCCATCAGGGTATACAGGGTTGTATACGGCTAGCCAAAGATGCTGTGTACTGGCAGTTGTTGAACCGGGAGGTCACTGTCTACGTCAGTCAGTGTAATGTGTGCAACAGACCAGAACAACGCAATGAGCCCATGATGCCAGGAGATCACTGATAATGTCAGTCAATATAATGAGCCCATAATGCCTCACGACGTTCCAGTCAGGCGTTGGGGCGAAAGTTGGCGCCGACTTGTTCGAATTGCAGGGACAGCACTACCTACTGATGGTTGACTATTACGCCAACTTCGTCGAGCTGATGAAACTCAGTTCGAGTACGCGCAAAAAAATGTGTGATCAATGCAATGAGATCACAGTTTGGACGTCATGTAGTACCGGAAGTCGTGATGTCAGACAACGGGCCACAGTTTTCTAGTGCCGAGTCCAGAGAGTTCGCACAGAGATTGGACTTCGAGCACATCTCGAGCAGTCCGAGATACCCCCAGAGCAACGGGCAGGTAGAATGAGTCTGATTGAAGATCCTGTGCTGAAGCAAGCCACACCGCCGAGAAAACCACCTGTGTTGATGCTAAACACACCATCGCTACACGCAGAAGCATACGTGTCAGAAAGTTGCCTGCATACTTGGCAGACTATCGGTAGATATTTGACTAGATAGCTTGTCTTTAAGAAGTAGAGTTGTGATTGACTTTCGCTTTTGTTAAAGGAAAGGGATGTAGACTACGGTATGGAGTCGGAGATCCAGTGTAGGCGACCGGCTATTTTGTGTACAGTACATTATGTTCAAGATGTTGGTCTGACAGCATGGTCGAGTGAAATGTGAACCGGCATTGTATGACATGCAGAAGAACAATAAAGCGTTTCATACCGTTGTTTAATGTAAGAATATGAACAATGAAACAAGCAAACGTAACAGACATGGATGTGAGACTCAACATGGAAATAGATGGAACAGAGAGGGATGACATGGAGATAGTTGGGAATACTACGACACAGAAGAAGTATAGATCTGTCACATTGAGATTGAAGAAAGGAGACTGAGAAGGGGGAAGGTATCAGGTCTGAAGGAACAAGGAAATGAGAAGATGACAGAGGGACGGAGGAAAGTGTTCAGCAGAGGAAAAGAAAACGTGTCAGTGGGGATAGATCAACAGGTGGTCAGACTGTATGGAGCGAGGAGAGATGCGACCGTGATACATGTGGTAAAGAGGTAGATATCACGTAAGACTATGAAACAAAAGACTGAGATGAAGACAGATGGAAGAGCACAGGATGTTCAGCAAAAGAAAGCTAAATAGGTCGGTGTTGAGGGGCGGCAACAGAAGGAACGCAAGAGTTATGTAGATTATATTAGTTAAGGAGAAAGAGAAGAAACTGCGAGTGGTAATGGGGGATTCTATTATCAGGAAGTTGAACAAAATAATAAACAAGGATGATGATTTAACTGCATGCCTACCAGGGGCAAAGATAGAGGGTGTTTCAGAAAGAGTAGGTCAGATCATGGGCAATGGCAACGGGGGTATATTTTTTTGCACGTGGTCACCAAAAATACTGAGAAGGAAGGTACGACGGCCATCACTGATAAGTATAATAGACTGGTCAGCACAATGAAAGAGTCACGCACTGGACAGATCGTATTATCGGGTATACTGATAATAATGGGTGGCAGAGGACAATACTACAGGAATTACAGAAGAATGGCCATTAACATTCTGGTACAGAAGTTATGTATGGAGGAAGGAGTCAGCTTCGTAGAAACGTGGGCAAGCTTTGTACGGAGAGAAGATATGTTTATGAGTGAAGGGCTACATCTGACAGGGTAATGAGCAGCAGTTCTAGGGAGCGAGTTGATTAGGCGCATAGGTGATGGTAAAGGCACAATTGAATATGTATTTAAACTATATGCACAGGGGTTACATACCTCAAAGAAATAGTACAAACAACTCTACAAGTAAAGGTTCACCAAATATCAATAAAAATGAACTTAGATGTGTATGCTTAAATGTCGGAAGCATCGTAAATAAGAGAAGCGATTTAGACGTCATGATAACGGATATAGACCACGATATAATAAGCATCACAGAATCATGGGCACATGAAGACATGGTAGATGTTGAATTAGCTTTATTGGGTTATGTCATGTTTAGAGAGAACAGACAAGAGAGAAGTATATTAAAGAATCCATACAGGCATATTAAGTACAAATGAAAAGGAAAGCAGATTGCGATGGAGCTATTTAGTAGAACATAGCTACCAGAAACTCAACATTAACAATAGGACTAGTTTACCGTAGTCCTAACATAAGACAAGAGAATTATGTAATACTGCACAGTGCTATAAAGAAGTAAAGGGGAATGGGTTATAATGGTTGATTATAGTATTGGACAAATTCAGTGGAAATCACTAGAGTGCTGGAGGTGATGAACAGCAGTTTCTACTTCTAATACAGAACGGTCTCCTTATCCAACACGTTTTGGAATCAACCAGAGGTGGGAATGTGATGGATTTAGTGTTCTTTATTCGAAACGAATTAGTTGATAATGTTAAAATACATGAACCTTTGGGTTCTAGTGATCATAACCAGATCAATTTTATGATAAAAGTAGAATAAGGGAATAATGGTAAAAAGCGATGGAGGAGAAAATTTTACAAAGGCAAATATAAAGAGATGAAAAAATATTTAGCACACATAGATTGGACTAACTTAATGAAGGACAAGACAGCACCAGAATGGTGGAAAATTTTGAAAGATGAGATTGGGGGCATTATTGAAAGATTTGTTCCTCAAAAATCCAAGGGAAAGGATCTTGGAAGAAATACTTATGAAAAGAAGCTATAAGAATTTTTTTTTACAAACAAGTTGTGTGGAAAGTTTATAGAAACACTGGAAATATAGAAGATTATACCAACTACCAAGAGGCCCTTAACCTAGCTACAACCGAAATTGGAAAATCCAAAGAAACTGTTAATCAAACATTGGTGAATGATATAAAAATATGATAGCAAGAGTTTCTCTGCTTATGTAAGGAGTAAACAGAAGGTTCGTGATAAGGTGAGACCAATAGAAAACAATGCAGGAAACGTTATAAGTGATGGTTTTCAAATGTCGGAGGCCCTGAACGAGTATTTCAGCTCAGTGTTTACCACCGAAGATGTAAGTTCACTGCCATTATCAATTAATAAATTTGAGGGGATGAATGAAATCAAACAGGGCAGTTATGTGTTACTCCTAAAATGATATTAAAGAAAATTAAGATGATGAAAGAAACAAATTATCTGGAGTTGACGGGATACCACCAAAACTGCTTAAGGAAATTGTAGACCAAATCAGTACACCACTTGCTATATTCTTTAACTTGTCACTTAAAGATGGAATCTTTCCACTAGAATGGAAAGAAGCAAACGTTGCACCATTATTTAAAAAGGGTCAAGGAGCAAGACAGATAATTACAGACCAGTGAGCTGAACATCAGTTTGATACAAATTATTAGAAACGCTTATTAGAGATCACATGGTGGAATTCCTTGTAAAACACAAATTAATCAATTAATCTCAATAAGGGTTCCTAAAACCTAGGTCTTGTCTAACGAATCGCTTATGTCTTTGGAAGAAATTACAAAGTGGGTAGATGATGGGTACCAGTGGGTGTTGTCTACTTAGATTTTCAGAAAGCATTTGATAAAGTGCCTCATCAAAGATTGTTACATTAACTAAAAGCCCATCGTATAGGATCAGTGATAAGTTGGATACAACCATAGTTGACAGAGAAAAAACAGAGAGTAATAATAGAGGGGAAGATTTCAAACTGGAAACCAGTTTTGATTGGAGTGCCACAGGGTATTGACGATTTGGATGATGATGTATCAAGCAAAGTACTGAAATTCGCAGACGATACAAAAGTGTTCAGAACAGATTATACAAACGCAGATAAACACACTTTAGAAGCCGATCTAGCCAAATTGGTCAAATGGTCTGAAAAATGACAAATGTTATTCAATTTTGGGAAGTGTAATGCATCCACATAGGACATGGAAATGTGAACAAAGAATAAATAATGGGGGATACTATTTTAGGTAAAACTGTAAAAGAAATGGACTTAGGAGTAACAGTTAGTGCTGACATGAACGTTTCGGAGCAACGTGGAATTGCTGCTTCAAAGAGTAACTAAATACTAGGGCTAATTAGGGGAAATATCACATATAAGGAGAAACAGCTAATTGTACCACTGTACAAAGCAATAGTTAGGCCACATTTGGAATATTATACAAGCATGAAGACCATATCGTAAGAAGGACATAGATAAGCTAGAAAGAGTGCAACGAAGAGCAACTAAGCTGATTCCTGAACAGAAAGGTCTTGGTTATGAAAGACGCCTATTAGAATGTGGGTTGACAACACTAGAGACTAAGAGGAGACCAAATAGACGTTTTTACGATATGGAATGTTTATGAGTATATTGATTGAAATTGGAAAGTTGGTGCAGACAGGCTATCATATAGTTCTTTAGCATATCTGGATAGGCCTCTAACTGTTAGGACATATACCCTGTCTGCGAGGGTGTCCAGGCTATCCACCTCTTCCTGTTTGAACACAGACAACTTTGATCTTAGCGTTGTCTTAGCACCGGGTCTGGTATAGCTGTATCGCATACCGATGTACTGTATACAACCCCTATAATCGTTGCGTTCCTCTCTGGGCAGGCTACGGTGAGCCGTCGGAGCTGGCCCTTGCAGGCATGACACCAATCGTGTCATTGTGGTGGTCCCTAGTGGGTGGCAGCACTAGGCAACTAGTACCCCCTGGGTGGCAGCACCCTCCCCTATAGTTATCGATATATACCCTGACGACATGACTGGGACTGAGACTTGAGACACGTCCGACCCGACAACTCGTCTATTGACGGCGTCCCGCTTAAGCCAAGACGCGTCTCCACCTCGCATTCGGCCGTACGTACGACACACAGAACGCCGCAGGCCCGTAGGACTGGTAAGCATTCCTATTGGCATGTTATATACCCAGCCCTGCGACATTTCTGTTAGAAATTATGCACCTGCAAGGTGGGTATCTCAAAACCTCGTAAGTACTTACAATCTCGTAAATGCGTTGTATCTAGTAGTTACGAGAAAAACCGAAGATCCCGAAATGATACAATGTAGACATTTCTCGTAACTCTGATGGAATCTTATAATCTTGTAAGCTCGTAAGTCGTGAATTTTCTCGTAAGTGGCGAGATCTCGGGTAACTCGAAACATTGTAAATAGTTACGATGCTTGAAAGTGCATCTTAACTCAATTTACGAGAATAAATGAGAAACTCGAAATTACTTCTCGTACAACTTCCATCGTAAACTGCCCAAAATTTACGATGACAAGCATGCTTTCGTAAGTCGTGCAAAATCTCGTAAGTGGCCCATACAATGTGGCTGCAATGATGTTGCATTTTGCGAGAAGGCGTCGACGACATCGGATTCCACGTGTTTTTCGAGATAGAACGAATGATTTGGATCACATGGATGATGTTCAATTACTAGCGGTCTACCGTCTCGACCGAGATTGCATTTTGGAGCTGTGTGAAGAAGTATGGGGAACGACGCACCGCCAAACTCGCAAGAGCATGGCGTTACCCGTCTCTTTGCAGGTATGAACAATGGCAGTGTCAATGACATATATTATAGGTTATAATACTATATTTATTTAAAAATGCAAATGTTGAATGACGCCAAATAGTAGGCTATATTATTGGAACACATCTACTATTAGAAGACATTAAATGTTTAAAAAATGGTAATAAACAACAAACACATTATTTATAAATAAAATACGAGCATAATTATAGCGCATGAAAAAATTTGGACACATAATTAGTTGGTCTATGCATAACTAAGCCACACCGGCAATACAAAACTAGTTGTCGTGACACAATTACATTTAGTGTAGGCCCAGCTAAACGGGTTAAGCTTTACGTTAGAAGAGCTGACGGGGATACGTAGGCTTATGCATATTGATCTGCAATGTCGTTAAGATACTTCGCATTATAATTATATAAAATCGCCCTATATATTATGCATCCATAATTAGACAACACCACTAATATTGAACGTAAAGTATAACCACTGTTGATATTAGCAGACAGGTCAGGTCGTCTTCTCCAACACTGAAAAAAATTAAATACAATAGATACGCTTGTATATCCTATAGATAATATATATATATATATATATATATATATATATATATCCAAACACTATGATAATTGTGCATACATAGTCATAATGAAAATAAACATTTATGTTGCAGGTATTGTGCACTTTGCGATGTTATGCGACGGGGGCCTTTCAGCGTGTAATTGGCGGTACCATCAACATCAACCGGATGTCAGTATGGAGATCGGTGCACGCCGTGTCAGCTGTTCTAGCTGGAAATGCGAACAGGGATATATATTTCCCTAGAAATGCACGGCAAATTAATGCAACGAAGGAAGATTTCTATAATAAGTGTTAGGTGCCATAAACGGGTCACTTGTGCCAATGTTAGCACCAAGTGACAATGAGCCGGTGTACGTATCACGAATAGGATACCACGTCATAAACGTCCAAAGTATCGTGAACACCAACCTGCTTTTCACGAATGTGGTTGCTCGTTGGCCCGGCAGCACGCATGACTCGTTTGTGCTGCTAAACAGCGAGTTATATGCAAACTTTGAGACAGGAGAGTATGGGGATGGATGGCTTGTCGGCGACAGTCGTTACCCCATTAAACCGTGGCTACTAGTACCAAAGCTCGATCCGCAATCCCGGGCAGAAAGAGCATACAATAAGGCTCACATCAAAACCAAAAACGTTGTGGATTTTGAATGTGGAAGATGCGATTCCGGTGCTTGCGTAATCTATTATCTACGAAGTCGTGTGTAATGTGTAGGCTATTCACGATTTAATATAGTTGCTGGATTAACATTGATTCTTGTTCGCCGGCGGCCTCTAAACGTTGTAGGCAGCACTCCAACAACGTCACTCTCCTCTCTTCAAGCGAATGTCGAGCTTTCTCCACTTCCAATCTACTCTCCTCCACCCGTAGCCGATTCTCGTCGATGACGAGTCTCTGCTTCTCGATGTCCAATATATCGTCTATAAAAACATATTTATTAACATTAATGTATGTTATTATTATAATATATTATAGAATGTGCTGTGACACTACACATTTATTGATTCGTGACCATGGGCATGAAGGTGTTCGTAATACCCTACAATGAAAAAGATTCATTTACCTTCAGAGGTGAGAGCACGTTTCTGGGGGTACATGGCGTGGGCCGACTCCTAGCCACAAGCACATTGACAGGAGGCCTAGCCTACGGCGACGAGAATTGGGATGGCGAGACATCCTACTAGATACCAGCGACTGGTGCGAGGCGTCGATCGGCTACAAAAAGCGTGTGTGGGGACGATTCTATAATTACTCTATAAAGCGCAATATACATGTATGTATAATATATATATATAATATATATATATAGCCTAGCTAATAGTATTAGACTAATCCATGTGGACATAATTTGTAATACATTTATAATTAATACATTTAATATATAAGTAGCTTATATAACCTATAATTGATATAATTATATATAAATTATCATTAACATCATACACACACACACACACACACACACACACACACACACACACACACACACACACACACACACACACACACACACACACACACACACACACACACACACACACACACACACACACACACACACACACACACACACACACACACACACACACACACACACACACACACACACACACACACACACACACACATATATATAACGAGTACCTGTACCAAGGGTGTTGGGCATTTCTTCTGATTGCATTGCGCATGCTCGTACATTGTATCTTCAACTCGTAACTATTTACGATACAAGAGCTTTACGATCCCTTCCAATTACTCGTTTATCGCATCGTAACGTCTTTGTAAGTTTATCGTAAGTGCATCGTAAGTTTAGACTTACGATGACGTTTCGAGATATCCACCCCTGGGAAAACTTTCGATTTAGTGGGCTGAATATCTAACCTCCAACTGCACACACCTTTCACAGTCAACATAATTACACATTAATCGTCTCATTAAATTTACATTTCCACCCGCCATTGACGCTCGCCACAAAAACAAACATTCACGCTCACATTTAATGTGGGGGTAGAACCATATGTCTGCCCGCCAGAGAAATTCCAGGGGCAGCTGCCCCCTTGCTCGTGATGAAAGAACGTCACTTATAGTTGTACAACGTCGTAATTGATACATCGTCAAATCACCGCCGTTAGCGCCCTGCGGCTACACTCCGCCAACGGCTACGCCAACATTGACGGTGTTGCGAAATTAGGCACCCGAAATTTAATTACACGTTAGATCTTCGTATACAACATCAACAATTGTGTTGTTTTCAATCATTAAGTCAAGACAACGTTAGTTGTGCAAAATGAATAAGCCAGTTCGGAGTTCCGCTTCAGAAAAACATAATGGGTAATGTCATAGGTCAATCGACATAAACAACTCACACTTGCCAGCTAAAATGTTACAGAAGTTCCAGTTTGTTGTCTTGTTTCTTGCTTTCCATAATTATTTCGCGCTTTTCGTGATCGTCGCCTGCAAGGTCGATTTTATCGAGTTTCATTTATGGAACAAAGATAAAATTCAAGAATATTTACGGGACATAGAGCTGCTAAAAGAACAAGGACGAATTTGTTGCGCTGGCGTTCGCCGGTGATTCTGTGCGACGTATTTCAGCGTTCCTCCGAAGGCTAACGTGAAAGGGGATGTTTACTAAAAGCGGGGCAATACGCAGGCTTTTGACGATGCAAAGTGAAGTTTTTGCAGACTGATTCGCTGATCTGGACACTGACTGGCCGGGGGAATTAAGTGAAAGGGAAGTCGATCAAAAGTAATAACCACTGGTTGAGGGTCGCTATAGTATATATATTGTGAGTCAGTAGGCTCCCAGCCCCAAACCCATTCAATGTATAATTCAAGGCTTGGTGTAGCCCCCGTGCATGTATATATGTATTGTGAGTCAGTAGGCTCCCTGCCCTAAGCCCATTCAATGTATAACTCAAGGCTTGGTGTGGCTCCCGTGCATGTATATATATATATATATTGTGAGTCAGTAGGCTCTCTGCCCCAAACCCATTCAATGCATAATTCAAGGCCTGGTGTGGCCCCCGTGCATGTATGTATATTGTGACAGAACTGACGACCTGGCAGACAACACTGAGAAGGCCTAAGGTTGTAGAGTGGATGATTTTGTTATGGATATGAAACAGAATTACAGCCTAAGATTGCACATGTCCCAATTTGTGTGTGCCCCGTGGAGGTGGTGTTAGAGATATTTCCGTCGTTGAGGAGGGAATAGTGATGGAGATTTTTTGTGTAAACGGTGCACGGATCGGTGTTTGTCGACGTTGAGGTTCTGAGTGATGTTGGATATTTTTTTATGTCTAAGAAGTATGGTGTTGTTGCAGTACGTTTAGTGTTCAGGGGGTGTTGTTGCAGATTTTTGGTATCGAGGGGTAGTGTTGACAATAGCACATTTATTGTAGCTAAAAAGTAATGTCAATATGATCAAACGTTCACTACCGTTGAAGTATAGTTTTGTATTTTACTCGAAATTTACACTTTCAATATAATGTAATGATGACATTGTGTGGCTGGATATCCATTCACATCGGTAGCAGATATATTGACATTGTGTACATAGTTGACAAATGTCATTGACTTGCAACTGACTGTCTATAACTTGAGTTTTAGAAAGCGAGATTTATTTGACCTGGCACTAATTTTCCGGTTGTGAGTAAAAATCTGCGGCTGCAGGCTGCTACTACAAGAGCCGAGTTGACGAGTAGGCTAACAATTTGACTTATATATTATTTAATGTGCAATATACAATGTATCTACCATAATGCAATACACTATGTTCGATATATGAGTTACTCGCCGAATGGACCTAGTGTGCTAATAGCTTCATGCATGGCAATACTTTTGCATTTACATCGCATAAATAACAGAACATGGCTGCGTCGTCAACGACTGTTTATGTCGATAGCACTCTGACCTGGAAGCTAGGGAGTTAGCGCATGCGTAGTCGGATCTCCGAACTGGCTTATTCATTCAACTAGCTCCGATTACAGTCGGCAACAGTTCGTATCGGGGTTGCGTTTTGACGTCATGAATAAATTAAAAGCACGTGGCGGTTTGTTTGTAGGGCAGAAGGTTCTCGCTGCAGGCACGCGACGCGAAAACTTCGTGTTTTTGTTTTGGCGCTCCCGTGAAATATACTTCACAATGCAATCAATTTGTTGTACTGTTGGATATACAAATCGTTTATCAAAAGTATGTACAGTTAGATTTGATAGAATACCACTTGATTGTGAAAAAAGAGCGAAATGGGTCACAGCTATCCATCCTATACATCGATCGGACGCCCTAAGAATTAACACACAAGGATTTGTTGCGATCAATTATGCAGAGGTTTTTAAACTGACCCTACTTATCCAGATTATGTTCTTAGATTGTTTGTCTTCAAGACAGCTGCAGTTGGTTGCAAGCGTCACGTGGGTGAGAAAGATCCCAAAGATAAAACAAAAATGGTCCAGAAAACCGAGGAAAAGAAAATACAAGAAACTAACGAAACATGTTTTCCACAAAAACAAATTCCCATGGTCTCTGATCGTTTGCCCAAGTTTTGTGTAATTGTTCTAGACAGCAACTCAGGCATCAGATGATTAAAAACACTTATTAAACATGTCTGTACACAAATCATCATCCTTTGTTACTGAAGTTATGTAAATCTTGCTGGCAACACCTGTATAAATGACCAGTTAACACTCAGTCATACCAGCGACTTCCATCTGCATCTGAATCAGGGAGTAATACCTGTGACATTTCTTCAAATTCCCTTGTCTGTCATTGCAAAAGCTACTGTCACCAAATTGTACGGGATCGTATCCCTTCATTGAAAATGGGCACTTTACTTCAACCAGATTCTCGTTGTGACAACCACATGATCTCACACTGTCTGGATAGGCACCTCATATCTCTCATTCATTGATAGACCAGTCGTCTTCAACCTGGCCTCAGTGTGGTACGGTCTGACAGTTGTCTCATAAACAATAAGGACTTCTGCTTCATTATCCAGTCCCCACTGTGTCAGTGTATAGATAAGGACGATAACGATTAAACGACATGCTGCCAAGGTGGCTTATTTGGTCATCCAACTGCGCCATTATTCATATGTGCCCATCCACACAAACACCTCATTAACTATAACTAACTACTACTACAGAACTAATAACTAACATACATAACACAACAAACGCCGGCTTAGCGCGTCTGTTTGTTTACGTCCTTCTGCCCTACGCGAACATGCGCATGCGCGACCTACTTTTCTTTGTTGCCAAACACACCAACCCCGAATTGTTTTCAATACGCTTGTGTTGACCTGATACCGAAATTGCCAGCTGTGTATTTCTTTTCATACAATATTATTTCCCAGTGCTCACCACATTTATGACTTACACCGGTGACAGTATTATTAAACTTCTATCGTTATTGACTTGATACTTCCTTATGTCAGATTCAGTTTAATGGTTTAAATATATAACACTGGTAGTAATTTATTTGCAAGGAAAATTTTCTTATGTCAGGTTCAGTTTAGTAATTTAATTACTAACAGTATTTGTACGACTATTGATTTGATATTTTCATAGAATAGGTTCATTTGGTGATTTATTATATAGCATTGACAATATTAATCCAGTCTGTGTGGCATTTGACGTAAAAAGTTATGTCAGTTTCAGTACTGACGAATTGACACTATATATACTTGACAATATTTATTTCACTTCTATTGGTAACAACATTTGGGTTGCTGTTTGTGACTCAACTTCGCAATGTTCGATTAGGACATAACGTTTTTGTAATCTATCCTGCATTTCGGAGCTAATTAAGTTTGTCCGAGTTTGATCTTTATAGAATACTGCACATTTCGACTCCGTGTTTTCCCTGGCTATCGTTTGTCACCCTTAGTATGAGGACTAGACGAAATAACGACGCCAAAGAAGATTCACCAGAAACGTTGGACGCTCTGTCCGAAACTCCAGTTACACTCCCGCTAGAGGGAGCCACAGGGGGCCTCTCCAAAACTGGCACAGACAGTCCAGACATATCGGATCGCAATTTTGCGATAATATACAAATTGCTCGAGAAGATTGATGCAAAGCAGCATGACCACAAGGAAACATCAGATATGAGACTTAAAACTTTGGAGGCGAAACACTAGTCAGAGATTCTCAGATACAAATAAGAGGCTTGGGGACAAGCTTAAGAGCATTGAAGAACAAGCCAGTAGACAAGCTGATGAAGTACGGAACATGCAAGACCAGTTCCAACGTCTCCAGATAATGTCTACCCCTCGGGCAGCAGCATTGACACACCCTGGTTTGCTAGGTGTCGGGGCAGGGCATAAAGCCAGTTACTTAGACAACATGGCATCTAACAGCATGCAAATTGCAAACCAAGTCCCCCGAACAGGATCAGTTTGGCTTATATGACACAGAATATCAGCTGTCCTGACTTGTCTCAACATCAAGAGATCCCCATCCCTCAATTGGTGGTAGGGGAAGGGATAGCCGACGCCAGCAAATTCATATCCCCTCCCCCGGTGCCGCCCCTTATCATGGTGACATATTTGTCACCCTAGACAAGTTCGAGGGGAATAGAATAACTGGTTCCACCAGTTTGAATTCCTGGCAGATCACTACAACTGGGACTTCGGTGAGCGATTGTTTCGGGTCACGTCCAGTCTGAAAGGTCCAGCACTGACTGCACACCGCAGCTTCTTCCATAAAAAATGGACGGATTATGGCCTCTGCATTCAAGCCTTCCATAAGAGATTTGACAACCAGAGACCGATGATACAGATGACACTCCGGGCAGAACTAACTACCGTACCACAGGAGGGAGTGGAGAGCATCGATTCGTTTGGGGATCGCGTGTATGCAAGCATACCCCCAGATGGACGAGGACGCCCTCCAAAGTCGCGCGGTGCCAGCGTTTCTCAAAGGTATCCGAGATAGGAATGCAGCACAAGATACAATGACAGTTCACAATCCAGGCACCATTCAAGACGCAGTGGGGCATGTCATGCACATGCAGGGTGCACTCCGCACGTTTGGAGGTAGACACAGACAAGTGTCCTTTGACGATGGGCCAACAGCGAGGGTGAGAAGCCCTCCCCCAGAAGCCACAGACGTGGAGAGACTGGTAGAGGGAGTGGTGAGACAACTTCAGCAGTCTGTTATCTCTTCCAAGACAGTCCCTACCGGTGACACGTGCTACACTTGTGGAGGCATCGGACATGTGCCACGGGAATGCGCTAACAAGCGGAGACGATCCCATCACCGCTTACTTGCTTTGAGTGCGGCGGAAAAGGCCACCTATCGCGTGAATGCTCAAACACACTATGTCGGCAGAGAGGGGTGGTGAAGACAGGTCATCGGTGCCGACGCTGGAGTAGTAGCAGCTCAAGAAGCAGCTCCTCCAACTCGGACTCGGACGACCCCCGTACGTATCGGTGAGGCCACCGACACAGTCCCAGACTTCGCCATGAGAGTGACCGCCACGAACATCGCTCAAATTAACACCGAAGGGACCGAACGAATTCCCGTCGCAACGACCGGCCTTACGGGGACGACAGGGAACATACTCGTAGGGACAGCACTCGGTCAATACATTACAGCAGGAGCAATGGAAACGTGACTATAGCCGTATTCCTAGCCCAAAGACTCTTGATGCCCCGCCCTCTCTTGCACGGAATGTTGATGGGAGTCAAGTTGCCACTGTTAAACCAGGAGGGGTGAGTTCTGTTGGCCAAGGATTCGCCCCCGCCCTTCTCCATTCTGAGAGTAATGGCCATGAACAGAGCCAAGGTAATGAGTCAACTACAACGGGACAGTGGGCATAATAAGCGTGGATCTCAATGTAATGAGTCATTGCCACTAAATCGGGGCAGTGATAATTGTAAACATGGATCTCAATGTAATGAGTCATTGCCCCTACAACGGGACAGTGATCGTTGTAAACACGGAACTCAGAGTATTGAGTCATTGCCCCTACACCAAGACAGTGATCATTGTAAACACGGGTCTCAGTGTAATAAGTGATTGTCCCTATGACTGGACAGTAATAAAATCGACTGTACTAAGGCAGATCCAGTACACATGGGCCAGTTGTCAGATACACACATTTGGGTCCAATAGTAAGACACACATTACTCATTCCAGCTACCATTTGCAACATGGCAACTTAAATGGTGGTTGATACTGCAGCCCAAATGTGAAAGATAAGTAAATCTTTCCTCAAAACACTAGATTATACAGCAGTGATATCCTCTGAACAGATAGGGATAACGAATGCTGAGTACGGTTCCTATGTGCATTGCCAAGTCATTAGACAACTACCTGTCACCATACAACATAACCAATTCAAAATTGATGTTGCTGTGGGACCAATCATTGATAAGTTCATCCTTGGATTGGACTTTCTGTTAGAACATCACAGTGTGGTTGATGTAGATAGTAGCACTGTCACTATAGATGACACCACCGTCTTTGTTGTTATTATAAAAAGGCCCTAATGCATGTTGTGATGTGAATAAGATTCAAGTTGCACACCGTGCTGTGATTCCACAACAGCATAGGGTTAATGTATCTGTAGAATTCAATAATCCTAGCCCACATCAGAATGTCACTATGCCGGAGATAACCGATATTTTCATTATCCCATCTTGCATAATTTGTGGAGGAGTAGGACCTGTCATTATGGAGGTTATAAATTACTCCAAAGACCAGATTGTTTTAAGGCATGGAGAGATGCTAACTAATGCTGTGGAACTGGATACTGTCATAGACATAGACAGTGTTAATGTCCGCCGTACTAACGTAGACGAGCACATTACGGGAGGAGATGTACCATCTTAGGGGGGAGGTAAACAAAAGCAATGAAACGTCACCACCTGTAGCTGTGCCCTACATACTAGATGTCAGCCTTGATGAAGCATACATCTCAGCTAAACTTAAAGATGTAGAGTCCCGCATCCCATCACACTTCACCACGAGACCAAATCGCTCTAGGGGTCCTACTAATGGAATACGCCAATGCTTTCTCCAAGGATAGTAAATATTTGGGTAAATTCTCGCAAATACGTCATCGTATTAACACCTATAATGAGGACCCAGTTAGAAAACGGCTAAAACGTACTCCATTGAAATTCCAGGGGGAAGAAGAGAAAACACTGACAGATATGTTAGCAGCCAATGTCATTAGACCCTCCACCTCGAATTGGGCATCAGATCCTGTCTTGGTGCGAAAGAAAGATGGTCAGGTGCGATATACGTAGATTACCACCAACTAAATGTTAAGACAGTTAAAGATGCCTGCCCATTGCCCTTGATGAGTGCATAGACCCGCTTTCATACACTGGATCTCGCCAGCGGCTACTGGCAAATCGAAGATGATGAGCACGACTGTCACGACACTGCATTCTTAACAAAGTATGGTCTTTTCGAACATGCCAGAATGGCACAGGGGCTATGCAATGCACCAGCCACATTTCAGCGAGTGGTGCATCTAGTTATATGCGGCCTCGCATGGGATAGAGTACTCGTGTATTTAGATGATGTAATTGTATTGGGTCGAAGTTTTGAGGAGTCACTAGAAAATCTGGAGATTGTTCTCCAGCGCTTCCAGGTACACAACATCAAGCTGAAACCCAATAAATGCTCTCTATTTAGCACTGATGTACAATTCCTAGGGCGCAAGGTGTCCCGTGGTGGAGTGTCGATCATTCAATGAGTACTATATTGGCCCCAGCCAAAGAATACCCTTCAGATGAGCAAGTTCATAGGATTTGTGAACTATCACAGATAGTTTATTCGAAGGTTGGCTGAGACAATGAAGCCTCTGTATGCATTAACTAAACCCTGAGAACCATTTGAATGGACTGAATCGTTTCAGAAACTAAAACGGGACATGACGAAAGCACCTGTTTCGACAGGCAGAGAAGGGGTTTGACGTACAATACATCTTTGTACCTTATGATGTGACCATAAACATTCCAACATTATTTAAGAAGAAGAACCGTATGTCAACAAAAACTGTTCTGGCTGACAGGAAAATTGCATCAAAGAGAGTTCATGTTGAGCGTTACATTGGTCTTGCCAAAAAATAGACGATATTGACAAACCCCATGAACATATCGCAAACCCAGCTCTCCTCCGACATAATATTAGTGTGTTTCATGTTGTGCAATTTCCGTTCATGCATCGTTTCTCCTCATGCATAAAATATATCGTTGAAATGTGATCATGGTGATGCAAAATTATTTCAAGTACTGGTTTAGTGAAACAAATTTTTCTAATCATGCCTAAGTTTTGTGAAACGGTGGCGCTCCTGAAGTGGAACTGTCTTGCTGGCATGTTGGCGGAGCAGACTGCCAGTATACAGGAGATGTTCCGGGACTGCATGGTAACGTCTTACCCCTCTTAGAACGTTCCACGGGCTTTTGCAAAGGATGCCCATTGTCACCTCCTCCTCCACCAAGCAAGGGAGCAAAAGAGCACGATGGCGCGGTTCGATATCATTAACCACATCTGTTCTTGGGAAACCGCATTCGCCGGATGGCAGGAGGGCTGTGACATAACTCTTGTAAGAGTGGTGGACAACCGTGTGTTCACGGGGGATTGACACAAGCCAGTCATGAGGTGTATTACTGTGAACCATCGCACAGTAAAGGTCAAGACAACCTATGGTGCTCACCCCCGGCTGGCAAACTCTATAAACAGAAGTGAGTGGGACACCCTGAGGGCCAGGATATGTAGTGATAATAATAATAATAATAATAAAATAACTTCTACTGCGCCTAAATCCTTGGAAACCAAGCGCAGAGGCGCTTCAAAACAAAAGGATTGGTCAATCTCAAAATCCAGTAGTATTCCAGTTGTCAACAGATGGGCCAAGGCGCTAGGGAGCTACGGTGGATAAGCAAGGTTGTAAAGAAAAGTTTTTTAAATAACGACGGAATTTTGTAATATTTTCAACTGATTTAACACTACACTCTTGTAACTACTCTTGCTACACAATTTTGGAACCGCTGACGTCTTGTGTCCAACAGCAAATCGTCATGGCCAGGGAAGTAGGAAAGCCGCTGGTCCTACACTTGCGCGGGAATGCGGACCACCCATTAAAGAGTGTCATGTATGAGACAATGCCCATCTTCCACGACAATGTACACCGCCAGCAAAAAATCCATGTGCACTGTTACACCGGTGACATCTTCAGCTACCAGTAGTGGTTAGGGAAATTCCCAAACAGCATGTTTGGGATAACCCAGAAGTCGGTGGAGGCAGAGGGGTTCGCCGAATTGGCACATCGACCTGCACAGGTTTTTGCTGGAGACCGACTCTCCCCTGCTGTCCCCACACGGTTTCAACCAAGGGCATCCGTATGAGGTGGCCCGTCATGCCCAGCAAATTGCAGAATACCGCAACCTACTCTACTGGGTTGTCATAAGGATGGCCACCATCAAGACTCAAGCGTTTTACTAGTTGTAAAACGCTGCAGTGACAGTTACACTGCTTTGCTACATCGCCACTAATGCTAGCTGTCTGACACATGGCATTGTCTGGGCCACAACGTCCAGTAATGCAATCTTCCAAATGTAATTAAATTGTACGAATAGTACTATTAACTATTTAGGCACTATTTGGTAATTTAAGTATATATTGTATGGATAGTTCTATTAACTAGTTAGGTGGATAATCAGATTAACTATTTAAAAACATAAGGGGAGGAGAGTGTGGTGGTCCCTAGAGGGTGGCAGCACTAAGCAACTAGTAGTCCCCTGGGTGGCAGCACACTCCCCTATGTACAGTTATCTAGACTTGACAACCCGACAACTAGTCTGTTGACGGCGTACCGCTTAAGCCAAGACGCCCCGTATCCAGCTGTATGTACGACACACAGAACGCCGCAGGCCCGCGGGACTGGTAGGCATTCCTATTGGTTTCCCATCCCCCCCCCCCCCAATTGTATGCTTCGGCCATAAACTCGAATTGGTGAATCCAATTATCCCACTCGCCCGGTTTACCCTCCAATTTGTCGATATTGACATTTCTGTCTCTTGGCCGACAAGGCGTGTCCACACCCCTCTTGTTGCCATGGTAACGTTGACTGGGAGTGGGACGTTGGCGGGATTCCACTGGTTGGCTATCGCAAGGGTCGGTGAAATACTCGTAGTCAGGGTTGGGTAGTCGCTGTGTTGGGCCATCGTAATTGGTGTTTGGAAAACTGTCCCTAAGATTTGTGTCAGCGTCATCCGCATCCTTGACACGGGCCCGCGTTCATCGCAATAGCTTCACCCATTTCCCCCATGCACGTGGTGTAACATCGGGCTTACCATGCGTTGGTCGAGCTCCAGAAGAGAGAGCCCAGCACATAGCTCTAGAGCCGAGGATTTTGTGGACCATATACTGTATGTGTCTGTATGGAACGCATTGCTATATCGATTGAATCTAGTCGTTCTGCAAATAGTAGCAACGTGTCCTGTATTGACTTCATGGTAGAGTCATTCTTATCCAACCTATCCTCAGTTTGTGAAAATCTGGCCCCAAACTTGATTATGCTGTTGTAATTTTGTTCTGGTGAGTCTCTTCGTCTTGGGCTACCCAAATCATATTCGTGCGTTCGTTTGTCATCCTCCATAGTAGTTTCATTGTCAATTTCAGAATCAACTATCTCTTTCTTCCCATTGCACTGAGTTGTCTTTCGTTGTTCCCTATTAGATGGCATTTTCAGTGGTATCACACAGGTATTGTGTAACACATACAACACGTTTAACTGAGGGCGTTATAACAAGTTAAGTTTTCGTGACATTAATGCAAACGAGCACGCATCTTAGGCAATACAGGTATAATGTCTGTCGAGTTTATAAACGTTCCATTTCAAAGGACAGGATACAAACTGGCAATAAATACTAATAACCTAATATCAATAATTGATGAGCACTATGTTGTAACACATAATAAGTTTCAATTTCGTGGCATACTCATTAATAATATTTTTTTTAAATTGTAATCCAATGTTGTTCACAGCACTTTACAACAGTATCAAATGTATAATTAAATAAGCAAATTTCAAACAGTATACAAATGTATGTTAAAATGAATGTATTTGAATAAAAACAATAGTTGTTATATAATACATAAAATGAACTAATAATAATAGTAATTAAGAGAATAAATATAGTCGAAATAGAAAAGGAATGTGGTATAAAATAAAATAGTAAAGATCGTATTATTATTATTACATTTTTAATAAATACATTAAAATTAATGTAAACATCAATACATTAGGCTAAAATGTATATTAAAAATAAATATATAAATAGATAAATAAATAATAAATAAACGATCAACATCAATCAGTTATGGTAAAACAGTGTTGGTAATGTCTGAGCTACATATACGCTGCAGTGAACAGGTGAGTCTTCAATACGAATTAAAATAATTCCAGTGATGTTTTGCTGGTAACACTTGACGGCAGAGCGTTCCACACTGTTGCCGCTGCATGAGCAAATGTACAGTCACGGGCTCTGCTGCGAGTTCTCGGGACAACGAGAGCGTTGAAATCAGCAGACCGAAGACGTCTAGCTGGCAAGTAGACACACACGAGTTTCTGCATGTAGATAGGAGAGGAGTCTTCTTGCAGCGCCTTGTACGTAGGGGCAGCGATATTGAATGTAATGCGCTGTTGAATAGGTAGCCAGTGCAGTTCGCGAAGAATAGGGGTCGCACTTTCACAACGAGCTTCTCGAGTGATAAGGCGAGCGGCGGCATTCTAGATTCGCTGCAATCGACCGATGTTATTGGTTGAGGTACCGAACAGTAGAGAGTTGCAGTAGTCCAAACGGAATGTTGTCCAAACGGAATTTTGATATGAACGGTGATGGAAAAGTTACGACTGACAGATTGGTGTCCTCGAATTATAGACTGCTGTCATCGAGTTGACATCAACCACACAATGTTATTTCAACTGGGTAGCCGGCTCGTTGAATGTTGTATTGACAGCGAGTGTATTTGGGCTGACAATGCAAGTGGACAATGCGCTTTAACCGCGAAGTCTCCCGTGCGTTAATGCCACGCCCATGACTCTCCGCGGTGAGACACAAAAGAATGTGGTAGTATTTAAATACAGTCCACTGACATTGCAATACAGAGGCTTCGTAACCAAAATGTATGTGTACAACTAGGACAACATGGGCACAACTTAGTAAACTGACGTACTCGTTGTCGTCATGGGCGTTGCCCCGTATGACAAATTCGCCGTCTTTCCGAATAAGTTTCGGAAAAAGCAGACCGGATAAACGAGAACGCGGATTAATTAACGTAGTACAGTCAAATTGACGTTTGAAATTATAGAGACTTAGTTGCCTAATTGTACTTGTATAACTCTGATGTGACTCGGTAATCTGGTCGGGTAATCGTTGTTGTTATGGGCGTTGCCCCGGATAACAACTTCGCCATCTTTCCGAATAAGTTCCGGAAAGGTAGAACTGGATAAACGGAATGCGCACAAATTCACATAGTATAGCAAGATTGACATTTGGAATTAGCGCCGTATTTGCCAAATTACATTTGTACAACTCTTACCGTAGGCCTACAAAGACGCGTGGAGTACATATATCTTACACTTCTGGTACTAATGTGGTAAAGATAAAACGGGTAATATGATTGTAACTTCCGTGGCTCGCTATTTACGGTCTGTGTACAAAGGTAGACCGATGTGGTTGCTGTATGAAACGTCCAGCGGTGGCTGACACAGTGATCCGGCAGCTGGGCGTTGCGTGTCGTTCAGGGACGTGTAACGCTGTGCTGTCTTCGTGGATCGTGTGGCGCTCGATGTGGGTGGTGTTGGAGTTTATATACAGGGCTGGGTTATTAGTGTGCAGTTGTGTGTGGAAGGAGTACAGAGTCGGTGACGATGTGCAGTGCTTCCAACTAGTGACTACCACAATATTTTAATATAAATTTTCTTCAATTTCAGCGACTCGATGAATCGTTACCAGCGAATTTGTACCAAAGCACATTCGTATTAAAAGCAGCAAATACATGGATACCAATCATACTAAATGGTATCCACAAGAACACGCTTGAACAACGACAAAACAGACATGACTAAAGTAGGCTCTCTGAAAAGCGCCGACGAACAAAACCCAAAACTCTGCCAATTGTCGCCAGATGTCACCGTCGTTAGCAACAAAGATACTCTGCCTACACCGCCAGACGGCGGTTGGGGTTGGATGGTTGTTCTCGGCTCGTTCTTGATTCACGTAATCGCAGACGGTGTTCCGTATTCCTTCGGCGTCTTCCTCAACGCCCTCGTCGACCATTTCGACGCCGGCCGGGGTGACGTAGGCTGGATCAGTTCTCTCATGATCGGGATGACGTGGTGCTCCGGTATGTATGCGTGATGCAATTACAGTGTAAACAATTACACTATTAGTAGTGTGTAATTATTGCAATTCATCTATTGGGTTTAAGAAAAACAAAAGATTGGGCAACATTGATTAATAGAAACTAATCACTTGCAATTAAAATCAACAATATCATGCCAGTGCCTTAAACTAAACGTGTTCTCAAAAAGAGACATTCTAGCAAAAATCTTATTTTCCTGGACAGCCGTTGACGTATTGTTGAGGGCGCTGATGCTTGACCAGTGGGGTAAGATTGAGACAGATTATCATAGGGTTTTATGAGCCACCCCCGTAACTTTATTAAATGTTTATTTGTTGAGCTTTTTTAGAAGCAGATCATGCTACGTACACTGCCATTTATCTAATTACGCACGACTAAAAGCGCGCAAAAACCGCGATTGCATGCGTCTTAACATATCAAATATTTTGGAGTATGTTGTTGTTTCCCTTATACCACAACTACCGTCATTAATGCAAAAGTGTTGATATTGTTCTGTCAATACCTAAAGCAGTTCTTGGCAGACGCTAGTCCAATTTTCGATAAAACTCGTTTTGTATGTACATTTGTGATCAAGCACCCGTGAGCCAGGCACTGTGGCATCCGATGAGCCGGTTCATGGGTAACATAGTTGACTGGTGCAATCCTACACAATTGACTGGATTAAATAGGGCATGTTGTTAGCGTTCGAAAACTTGTAAATTATGATGCGTTAAAGTTAGTATAACATTAATTAAAGGTGTTCCTGTAAACACGGAATGCTACAATATTAAGTGTTTGCTATAATAGTTGGATTTCAGTAAGTTCACATGGTATTTACCTCTACAGATCATGTCAGTGGTCCAACTATACGAATGAGTACAGAAAACAGCGAGTGAACCTCGGCACCTTGAGGCCGATATAATTACAGTACATCCAAATTAACGTATCAGTATATAAATAATATAGAATTGTATGCATACTTATTTAATGTTATTTTGGCGGCTAACAATGGGTACATCTGATGAATCAACGCGCTGTATTTGTTATCTTCGCACAGGGCCTGTGGTAAGCGCAATCACAAACAAATATGGCTGCGTGTGGTGTCGATCGCTGGCTCAGTTCTGGCGTCGTTCGGCTTTGCCATCAGCGTGTTTGCTCCAAACCTCTACTATTTATATTTCACCCTCGGCATTGTGGCAGGTGAGTGCATCACACAATAAAATATACTTGTTCATTTACAGTAATCTACTAACTGAAAATAATAAGATACGCCCTCCATATGATCACAACATTAAAAGCGTCGATATTTTGTTAACACAAAATCAGAAGTTATATTTATTTCACAGATCAGTGCGATATAAACTATTTGCCAGAAGAACAATAAATTGTTCTGCGAATTACTTGCAGAAATTAAGGTTTCAGTTTTCCATGTGCACTCTGCCTAAGAGACTGTCTGATAATTAGGTCGTGACGTCACGCAGCGGACTGAGGCAGCGCGTCATCTTATAATCTAAAATACATTTTAGTGTTCATCAACTTTTGCATTTATACAAATCATACTAATGTTTTACGTACATTTTGTCGCTAGATCTTGTACTACATGGATATTTAGTAGCATCATGGTAAAGACGTGTGTCGTGCAAGATCGAAATTAAACGTCACATTGCAAAATGTTTCCTGATGAAACTGTAGGCAGCATGTGTTGTACATGGCATCGGTTTATCTAAGCTACTCGATGACACTGAAAATCGACTTCGTATCATCATATATGTAGCCAACATTTCTTCCATGCGACTTTATTCATTGTGCTGAACATGAAATGGGATTTTCACGTCGCCGGGTCCATGCCAAAACCGTATTTCCGAACGTTGGGCAAGTGTACAACTACAGGCGCCAACGCACGGGTCAGACTGGCGGTGGCGGTGTCGCTTTGGCTCTGTGACTATTTCAATAGTTCAGAAACTTGTAATAAAACAATGTTGTTCAATCGACCTCGCATACCTGAATCAGGGTTCTTTGCTAATTAATCCGTTTTTGTATACGTGGCCGGCGGTTTAGCTGCTAGGTCATGTTGGTACGGTTGTACCGACACATATCCAACATCTTTGGTGACCTTTGGTATATCGTTATGATTACAAACAGAATAGACAAAGTCGTTTCCATCAGAACTGGACTGCACCACATGTGCTATGTTTGAAACATCCGCCGCGTGACGTCATCAATCGGCGCTTTCAACTTGCACGCAAAAATTCGAAAGATCACGATTTAAAACACTTAATTTTGTGCGCAAGCGTCGAAGAAACGTCAGCAACACCAGGCTATATTATAGCAAAACATTATACTTTTTTATATTTTCAGCAAGTTAATACCTTATGGTGCGACATCTTAAAAATTTGAGTCAGAAAATAATAATAATAATAAGGTAACTTCTTTTGTGCCTAAATCCTCGGAAACCAAGCTCAGAAGTGCACCAGTGCAAAAGGGTTAGTCAATTTGAGAATCAATAAGCCGTATTTGTGACTGCAAAGAAGATTGAGTGAGATATAACGCTGTTTATATGTGTCAGGCCTGGGGCTCGGCATGATCTATCTTCCCGCCATCGTCAGTGTATCGCACTACTTCGAGAAGCGAAGATCGTTTGCGACGGGTCTCGCTGTCTGTGGGTCGGGGATCGGAACATTCATCTTCGCGCCGCTGTCCAAAGCGCTGCTGGACGAGTATGGCTGGAGAGGCGCAGTACTCGTCGAAGCCGGCATCCTTCTCAACTGCTGCATATGTGGATCCTTCTTCCGACCACTTGATTTGACGAAACGGCAGCAACAGAAGCTACCCACCGAGAGCGACAGCAACGACGAATTGAACGGCACTGCAGCGAAGGGCGGTGCAGAGGTGGTAGAGTCGAAGAAAATCGGTTCAGACTTGACGCTGAACAACAGTCCTACACCTCTATCCGGCTCACTCCTTCTGTCCCAGAATTCAAGTTCAACAATGAACTCGGTACCACGCATACCTGTTGAGTCGACGCACGAGGGAGCCACTATGCAACGTCACGCATGCGTGGGTAAGTTCATTTTGGACCGTGTAGTGAAGTTAGTACTGTATGTGTTTATGTGTGTGTGTGTGTGTGTGTGTGTGTGTGTGTGTGTGTGTGTGTGTGTGTGTGTGTGAGTGTGTGTGTGTCTGTGTCTGTGTCTGTGTCTGTGTCTGTGTCTGTGTCTGTGTGTCTGTGAGTGTGTGTGTGTGTGTGTGTGTGCATGCGTGCGTCCTTACGTGCGTGCGTGTGTGAAAAAGATCGCCCTATATTGTTGTAATCGGTACACCGCAATAAGGCCTACGCTGTAATAAGGGACACATCACGAAGATACATTCTTAAGACTGGTACCAGGAACACTGTCTTAGTTAATACAACACTGCTGTGACTGATACACCGTTGTAATGTATTCAACACGATACGCGGTTGTAACAAATATATTAATTTGTATTGTTGTGACTGACTTACTATTTAACTAATACACATCCAAAGGTATACATATGTGAACGATACACAACTGAAACGAATACGCACTGATGAATTGTTATACTTCATATATATATTTACGCTCTTGCTATTGATACTACTCTAAACTATTATACAATCATAATGCAATGTAATAACAGTTTTGTTGCACCTTTCATGCGCGTATACAACGTAATCTCCCCAGTCAACGATACAACCGCCATTAAATAACAGTTCGTCTGCACGCCACCAGGTGATCCGTCCAGCGACCCTAGCGATTGTCAGTCGAATCCCGTCAGCGACTTACACTGCGTGACATCACTACCCCGACAGTTAGCGCCACACGATGGATGTTTTTTATTCCATGTGTGTCGCTGCTCGGAGGAAACGAAGGGAATGTTTCAACATATGCTTGACCTTGAACTTCTCAAAGACGTCACCTTCGTGCTCTACGCCACATCCAAATGTTTAATGTGCTTCGGTATCTACGTGCCATACGTGTACCTGTCTGACATGGCCGGCCAGGTGAGACGGGTCGATATTATCGATTGATCGATCGATCGATCGATCGATCGGTCGATATTATTGATCGATCGATCGATCGGTCTGTCGGGCTTTCGGTCGGTCGGTCGGTCGGTCGGTCGGTCGGTCGGTCGGTCGGTCGGTCGGTCGGTCGGTCGGTCGGTCGGTCAGTCGGTCGGCCACAATCAATGATTGCTTATGTCTACAACAAATTGACGTAACATATAACAAATAAAATAATGCAAAATAAGTCCCGTACAATAGAACTTGTCGTGGGCAACCATCCCTTCTATATTGTATTATGGAATTGTATAGACTATGTTGTATTCTATTGTTTTCTATAACATCAATAGATGATTCCATAGGATTTTTGTGACTTTAAATAGCTTATTTTATAATATAGAATTTTATAGAATTGTAGCATTCTATAAGTTTATATAATTCCGCCGTAGCCGGTCCCGAGCCGGAATGAGAAAGGAGGAGAGTGGGGCTAGCACCACCACCTCGTAAAAACTACTTGCTACAGAATCATCGACGACAGCATTTACAGAGAACACGTGTCTGGAAGAGGAAGAGTCTTCATCTCGAGGACCTATGACGCCATATGGTGAAAGCCGAGAGACCACGGAAGCCACAGGGCCGAGTACCCTTCTTTCGACCAAGTATATTAATATGGGAACATGGGACGTGAGGACCATGTACCAGACAGGAAAGACAGCGCAAGTAGCAGGGGAAATGAACAACTACAATCGTGCATTGTTGGGAATCAGCGCGACAAGATGGACACAGTCAGGACAGAGAAGGATACCTACAGGAGAGATGTTAGTCTTCTCGGGACATGAAGAAGACGACGTCCCCCACACTGAAGGTGTAGCACTCATGCTATCAAGAGCGGCACAGAGTGCATTGATAGGATGGAAAGCGCATGGACCGAGAATCATCACAGCATCATTCAGAGCAAAGAAAAAGACAATCAATATGAATGTCATGCAGTGCTAGGCACCAACGTACGACAGCGATGAGGAAACCAAAGACCAGTTCTACTGCAGACTACAAAGCATCCAGGACGAGTGCCGAGAGAAGTATGTGAACATCCTGATGGGAGATTTCAATTCGAAGATTGGAACAGACAACAACGGATATGACGAATTGATGGGACCCCATGGGGTTGGAGAGATGAAAAAGAATGGAGAGAGATTTGCGGACACCTGTGCACTGAACAAGATTGTCACCGGGGACAGCATTTTCACACACAAATGGATACACAAGACTACATGGGTGTCACGCGACCACGTGACAGATCACCAGATAGATCACATCTGCATAGGCAAGAGATGCAGGAGGTTACTTCAAGATGAAAGAGTGAAGCTGCTGGTTGCTACACCGAAACTCAAGCTGATGAAAAATTGGATGGAGACAGCAACAAAGAGACGACAATACAATGTCTGCCTGCTGAAAGATCCACAGACAAAGAATACAAACTGAACCTTGCTAACAAATTCCAAGTGCTACAAGAGGTGCATGATCAAGAATCCGACCTGAACAGCAGAACACAACAAAAACTCTGACATCAACTTGCCAAGAAGTTGTTGGCCTGAAGAAACAGCAACAGAAATATTGGATCACAGCAGAAACCTTGTGCAGGATCCAAGTGCGGATGGTGAAGAAATCCGCAGTAAACAACAGTCAAACAAGAGCAGTAAAGGCAAAGGCACAGGAAGAGCATACATAAGCCAACATAGAAGTAAAGAAGAGTGAAAAACTGACAAGCGCAAATACATTGACAGCCTGGCAGAAGAGGAAGAACAAGCTCCAGGCAGTGGAAATGTGAGACAGCTGTATGACACCACCAGGAAACTATCAGGGAAATACCGAAAGCCAGAACGACCAGTTAAAGACAACTAAGGAAAGATCATCACGGGAACTGAGCAACAGTTCAACAGATGGACTGAACATTTTGAAGAACTTCTGAACAGACTTGCCCCACCGGACCCTTCAGACATACAGCCAGCAGAAACAGACCTACCCATCAAGTGTGCCAAGCCTACCAAGGAAGAAATATGGAGGGCCATAAAGCACCTGAAGAATAGCAAAGCAGCAGGATCGGAGGAGATTCCGACAAGCACTCAATGCAGATATAGACACCTCTGTGGATCTACTGTACACTCTCTTTGAAAATATCTGGGAAAAGGAAGAGATGCGTCAGACCGGACAGAGGGTTACGTCATAAAATACCCCAAGAATGGAGACCTCAGCAACTGTTCCAACTGCAGAGGAATCACACTTCTGTTACTGCCAGGGAAAGTGTTCAACAGAATCATCTTGGAAAGAATGAAAGACGAAGTCGTCCCACTGCTGAGAGATCAACAAGCTGGATTCCGCCCGAACAAATCATACGTGGATCAGATCGCAATACTGCGCATCATAGAAGAGCAATCCTTGGAGTGGAACTCCTCTTTCTACTTCAGCTTCGTCTACTACGAAAAGACGTTTGACAGCGTAGACAGGGAGACCCTCTGGAAGCTATACGACATTATGGCATACCAACCAATCTGGTCAATCTGATTAAGAACAGTTATAAAGGAACAGGCTGCAGAGTGGAGGAGAGCAAACGTACCGCTTTGAAGTGAAGACCGGAGATAGACAAGGCTGCCTGCTGTCCCCGTTCATCTTTCTCCTTGCCATTGAGTGGATAATGAAAGCGTGTACAACACAGAGAAGAAACGGAATCCAGTGGACACTGAGGACGCAACTGGACGACTTGGACTTTGCCGACGATCTGGCACTGTTGTCGCACAGCCAGCAGCAGATGCAGGAAAAGACCATAGAACTGGCAGCCATCTCCTCACAAGTGGGCCTAAACATACATAAAGGAAACATGAAGGTCCTCAATGTTATTATTATTACAGCCAGCACCGAGCTAGTCACACTGGAAGGAAGTGCTATTGAAGATATAGAGGCCTTCACGTACCTGGGTAGCGTCATTGACAAGCTGGGTAGCACAGACGCGGATGTTAGAGCAAGGATTGGCAAGGTGAGAGGAACATTTATCCAGCTCAAGACCATCTGGTGCTCCAGAGTGTTGTCATTATGAAGGTCCAACTGTTTAACTCCAACGTGAAGTCAGTCCTACTGTATGGAGCAGAAACATGAACCAACACCACCATCAAGAAAGTACAGACTTTTGTGAATAACTGTCTAAGAGGACACACCAACTGTCTGCCGAAGATGAAATAAGAAGAAGGCAATGGTGATGGATGGTCACACGCTCCAGAAACCAGCATCACATATCACCAGACAGGCTCTGACATGGAACGCACAAGGCAGGAGAAAAACAGGTCGTCCAAAGAACACCTGGCGAAGGGACCTGCTCCTGACACCAATAAGACAAGAACCCAGGTCAGAGGACTCTGAAGAGCTGTTATCGACGGCCTATGCCCCAGCAGGTACGATGGGCATACGTAAGTAAGTAAGTAAGTAAATATAAGTTTATATAACGTATATTATATTGTGTGATTTTATTGGATTGTTGAGGATATCTGTCTACAGAATACGTTGAACTGTATAATTATATAAAAGTATGTATAATTGTACAGTACATTTATTGTACTTTTCTATACGATAATTTTTAATTGAGTAGAATTCTTCAGAAATATGTAAATATCTATAGAGTTCTATACCATTTTTTTATTTCTTTGCAAATGGTTGTGAGAAATTTTATTTCGCGTAATCATGAATGGTATACGTCAGGTAACTGTATACATAAAAGGTGGCAGTATACATTCTCTCAATGTGACTGTGGTATTGTTCAGGGTGGATGATTTGAACCAATATTAAATGCCTAACTTTTTGTACTTTGTGACATTATAAGAACGTTCCTAATAGCGAGCGACTATTCAAAGACAAACATTTTTCAGATGGGCTTCTCAACGTCAAACGGTGCCTTTCTCCTCTCCGTGATTGGCATCTCCAACACAGTGTCTCGTGTCGTCGTCGGCTGGGTGTCAGATATCGACTGTGTAAATAGTATGCTCCTGTACATCATGGCTGTGATATTCACCGGTTTCTTGACGTCTCTCAGCATCTTCTGTCACACCTACGAGACACTTCTTATCTACGCCACTCTGTTTGGTCTCTCCGTGGGTGAGTTGACACAGCAACATCTGTGGAGCGCAGTGGTGCAGTGGCTAGTGCTTCGAAATCTCGACCGACAGAAACTGGGTTCGAATCCTGTGCTGCGGTGTCGAATCTTGGGAAAGTTCACTCAGCTATATGAATGAGCACCTGGCTATACACAATTGTGAATATTTGTGTATAAATAGTCATCCCGCATTAATAGCAGCATGGCTGGATGCCTACCAGAGAAGTCGAGATGGTGTTCGATTGAACAAGGATGCCAGAGAGTAAAGTGTAAAGCGCTTTGAACAGTCCTCACGATTGGATGCTGCACTATATAAGAACTTACCTTTTTACCTTACCTTTAAACCAATTCCGCTGGGTGTGTATTAGGTAGTTTTGTCCAACAAGCCAATGGGCTATTTTTTTATATGACGTCAATGTTATCGTCAGTGTCAGCTACTAGTCAAATATTTACATACGTTCGTCATGGACTCTCTGTCTGGTAATCTGCCCAAGTTTATTGCTTCAACTCATTGAATTTGTTTGCCGTCTTTGTTGAGAACGCAAAGCAAATCGACAACATCAACACAGGTACAAGGGCGTAATCGCATCGATCATTCATGTGAAGATTCCAATTGTGAGCTTTACCTATATATAGTATAATATATTATGTTATTATCTACACACGGAATAAAATAAGTTAATTTTTTTGATGATTTTACTAACATTACATTGAAAAAGTTACACAATCTAGCTAGCACGTTTTAGATTTGTCTTTACACAAAAATGAATTTCAAAAGTGGTGGACACAAATTCGAGCTTAGGAAGCATAAAACTAAGCACTGCCTCTTTGGAATATGTGTTGCAGGAGTGAATGTGTCGTTGTCGTCTATCGTGTTGGTGGAGCTGCTGGGTATCGACCGACTCACCGATTCATTTGGATTGATGCTTCCGTTTCTTGGAGTGGGCGCCATTGCTGGGCCTCCAGTTGCCGGTATGAACACTAGGTGGCGCCACTTGTATGTGTAAATTAAATAAAAAAGAATGGAAACAATTATATAAAATAGTCCATAGGAATGTTGTAGAAAGGTTTCTAAAGAACATTTTGTGCTATAGAATTCTATAGAATATCTAGATTATATACGTTTCTATAATATCTACAGATTAATACATAGGACTGTTATGGATATCTTTTCTATAGGGTATGCAATATACCATTATAAAGAGTTGTGTAGATTTCTACAGTATGTTATTGTTTACGATGGCATATCTTAAATTGTTCTGTCGAATTTAAAATAAATCTGTACATTTACATAGAATTATAATTATAGATTTCTGAAGTATCTGTGCTAAGGTGATGTGATGTTTGACTTGGCTGAATCATAGATGTCATGCGTCACGTTTGCTGAATACATCAACTGTACCAGTAAAAAAAATTTCAGTGTGACTGAGTTGGTTTTTGTTGAGGTTAAATATATGATGATGTACTTTAGTGTTTACTTGACATTTCAGTTTATTAGCAGAACTGTAGCGAACTATTTAAAGAACATATAATCTATATATACTTTTTTATCTTTTAAAACAAATGCTGGTTGAACAGATTTGCTGTCTCACTCTGTGCCATTGGTAGCTGGATGTGCTCTATTTGTTGCTTGTTGACTGACAATATACTACAAGAAAACTGAATATATCTTACTTGCATACTGAATGCATCCTACTTGCACACTGAATGTGTCCTAGTTGCAGACATAATGCGTTGTACTTGCAGGTTGGATATACGACATGACCCAAAGCTATGACATGCCATTCATCATTACTGGAGCTGTGATCACCTTCAGTGGAGTTATGTTGTTCAGTATTCCATGTATACAGAAATTGCGGGAACGACGGCGACATTTGGAAAAGATCAACTCCACAACGGAAATGACGTGTCTCTGATTTGCCTATTTCACTTTCGAACAAGGCATTAGAAAGGAAAATATATATACGTATCCAATAAATTTCATCACGTATTATAATTTCTAAATATTCCAAGTTAGAGCCACATGAACAGGTCAAAATAATGGATGTTATTTCAGGTGTTTTTACCACTTGTTCGTATAATAGGCCACTATAGACACAAGTTGCCTGCAAATGTAAAGTTTTTTGCTCTCAAATAAAACCATTTATTAATTCATAATGTATATAAATTTCAAAATGTACTGAAGGAGGCAGTAAAAACGTTTCATATACAAAACAAATATATATAGGCCGAATATTTTATTGTTCGTACTTGTTACGCATCAGTAGTATGTCGCGTGGTTTACGACGCAGGGTATCCCTTATCCAATGGAACAAGATGCGTCGGAACATGAGCAATCTAGGTCAAGGTCAAAGTCAAAGGTCAAATATTTATGTCAAGGTTAATGGTCAATGACAAATATCTAGGTCATGGTCAAATATGAAGTGGCGCCCCCTGACAGATGTATCATAAACTATACGTGACGCCCCCTGGCGGATAGGCCATGAACTACAAATGTCCCCCTGTTGGATAAGTGGTGAACTAAATATAAGTACTGCTTAAATTTTATTTTTGTCAAGTGAATACCCTTAGTAGAAAAGTCATGAACTACAAGTAACGTCGCCCGCTCTTTTACTAGAGGCTAGTTTTAAAAGGTCCGACATAACATACGAACATTTGTGTACTATCAAGACTTGGTTGCAAGACTTTGTTTTGGAATAGTGGCGAAACACTATGATGTAACCAGTGCTGGCAGTAGTGGAGGGTGACCTCTAAATAATGTTTCTTTTCTTTTGCACCCCAATAACACGTACAAACCTTATCTTGTATCATTTTTTTATAGTATAAGTATCGTGTCCTCTAGTCACTTTGTTAATTTCCTGCTTCCATTTACCACATAGGTCTACGACCTTTATATCATATTATAACCCTTTACTAAGAAAACGGTTAGTCCACTCACTCACTCACTCACTCACTCACTCACTCACTCACTCACTCACTCACTCACTCACTCACTCACTCACTCACTCACTCACTCACTCACTCACTCACTCACTCACTCACTCACTCACTCACTCACTCACTCACTCACTCACTCACTCACTCACTCACTCACTCACTCACTCACTCACTCACTCACTCACTCACTCACTCACTCACTCACTCACTCACTCACTCACTCACTCACTCACTCACTCACTCACTCACTCACTCACTCACTCACTCACTCACTCACTCACTCACTCACTCACTCACTCACTCACTCACTCACTCACTCACTCACTCACTCACTCACTCACTCACTCACTCACTCACTCACTCACTCACTCACTCACTCACTCACTCACTCACTCACTCACTCACTCACTCACTCACTCACTCACTCACTCACTCACTCACTCACTCACTCACTCACTCACTCACTCACTCACTCACTCACTCACTCACTCACTCACTCACTCACTCACTCACTCACTCACTCACTCACTCACTCACTCACTCACTCACTCACTCACTCACTCACTCACTCACTCACTCACTCACTCACTCACTCACTCACTCACTCACTCACTCACTCACTCACTCACTCACTCACTCACTCACTCACTCACTCACTCACTCACTCACTCACTCACTCACTCACTCACTCACTCACTCACTCACTCACTCACTCACTCACTCACTCACTCACTCACTCACTCACTCACTCACTCACTCACTCACTCACTCACTCACTCACTCACTCACTCACACACACATTCACTCATCACTCATTAACTCACTAATTCACTCTCTCACTCACTCACATACTCACTCACTCACTCAAACAATCCCTCTCTCATTCACTCATCACTCACTCTCTCACTTAATCACTCACACAATCCCACTGTCTTTCGCTCACCCACTCTTTTATACAAACCCTCTCTCACTCAGTCATTCACTCATTCAATCACTCACTCATCACTCACTCACTCACTCACTCACTCACTCATTCACTAACACAATATCCGTCTCTCACTCACTCACTCACTCACTCACTCACTCACTCACTCACTCACTCACTCACTCACTCACTCACTCACTCACTCACTCACTCACTCACTCACTCACTCACTCACTCACTCACTCACTCACTCACTCACTCACTCACTCACTCACTCACTCACTCACTCACTCACTCATCACTCAACCATCACTCAATATCTCAATCATCACTTACTCACGCCCTCTCTTCGTCTCTTTTCTAACTTTTAAACTTTTCAACATGTTACCGTGGTAGCATTTTCATATTTTAGTGCGTAAAATTCATCTCGCGGTTTAGTTCATTGCTTACATTTGAATCATAAACACATACATCATGAGCTTATCGACTATTCTGCCGGCTGCCAACAAGCCCGCCCCATCACCGTTCCAGGGCCCTGATTGCAAGAGACATTTCTCACGTCGGGACAAAGGGAAACGTCACATTGCCCACAGTCACTGTGGATGATCAACACACATCAGGTCACTAAATTAACTTTCCCCGGCGCCCACTATGACACCTTCGCCTCAGGCCTCAGCGACAAACTCGATATTACTGTCTGTGTCTCGGTTGACCATGGAGCATACAAAGAAAATGGCGGTGGTCGATCCTCGTATTTTTGACTACATTCAACCGCAAGGTCCTATTATCAATCCCATCAAAAGTGTGATTCCACCACAGCATAGAGCTAATGTGTCGGTAGAATTAAATAATCCTGGCCCACATCAGATATTGTTTTGAGATATGGAGAAGTACTAACGCTGCTGTGAAACTGGATCCTGTCGTACACATAGACAGTGTTTATGTCCGCCGTACTAAAGTAGACGAGCACACTACGGGAGGAGATGTACCATCTTAGGGGGGTAAACAAAAGCAATGAAACCTCACCATCTGTAGCTGTTCCCTACTTACTAGATGTCAGCCTTGATGAAGTATACATCTCAGCTAAACTTAAATATGTAGAGTCCCGCATCCCATCAAACTTCATAACGAGAACAAATCGCTCTATTGCTCCTATTACACCTGTAATGGAATACGTCAATGCTCTCTCCTAGGATAGTAAAGATTTCGGTAAATTCTCGCTAATACGTCATCGCATTAACACCTATTATGAGGACCCAGTTAGAGAACGGCTAAGGTGTTCCACTTTGAAATTCCAGGGGTAAGAAGAGAAAACACTGACAGATGTGATAGCAGCCAAAGATAGTAGACGCTCCACCTCGAATTGGGCATCAGCTCCTGTCCTAGTGCGAAAGAAAGATGGTGAGGTGCGATATAACAGTGTGCTGAGCCTTGACGACATGACTGGGACCGACACTTGAGACTTGTCCAACCTGACAACTAGTTTATTGACTGCGTACCGCTTAAGCCTAGACGCGTCTCCACCCCGTATCCGGCCGTACGTACGACACACAGAACGCTCCAGGCCCGCAGGACTGTTAAGCATTCCTATTGGCATTGCGACATCATATTCTCATATGTACCCAGCCCTGCGACATCATATTCTCATCCTCTCTCCAATTGTATGCTTCGACCATAAACTCGAATTGGTGAATCCAATTATCCCACTCGCCCGGTTTCCGGCGGGATTCCACTGGTTGGCTATCGCTAGGGTCCGTGAAATACCCGTAGTCAGGATTGGGTAGTCGCTGTGTTGCGCTATCGTAATTGGTGTTTGGAAAAGTGTCCCTAAGATTTGTGTCAGTGTGAACCGCACCTTTTAAAACGGGCCCGCGTTCATCGTGATAGCCAGCTTCACCCGCCTTCCCCCGTGCACTCGGTGTAACATCGTGATTACCATGCTTTGGTCACGCTCCAGAAGAGAATCCAGCACATAGCTCTAGAGCCGAGGCTTTTTCTGGACCATGTATACTTGTCTGTATGGAATGCATTGCTATATCGATTTAATCTAGTCGTTCTGCAAATAGTAGCAACGTATCTTGTATTGACTTCGCGGTAGAATCATTTTTATTCTGTCCCCAATTTGTGAAAATCTGGCCCCAAACTTGATTATGCTATTGTAATTTTGTTCTTCGTCTAGGTCTACCCAAATCATATTCGTGCGTTCGTTTGTCATCCTCAATAGTAGTTTCATTGTCGATTTCAGAATCGACTGTCTCTTCCTTCCCATTACCCTGAATTTTCTTTCGTTGTTTCCTTTTAGGTGGCATTTTCAGTGGTATTACTCAGGTATTGTTTAACTGTGGGCTTTATAACACATTAAGTTTCCGTGACATTAATGCAAACGCGCACGCGTGTTACGAACACAGCGCATCTTAGGCAATACATGTATCATGTCGGTCGAGTTTCTAAACGTTCAATTTCAAAGGACAGATTACAAACAGTCAATATATACCAATAGTCTAATATCAATAATTGTTGCGCACTATGTTGTATCTCATAATAAGTTTCAATTCCGTGGCATACTCATTATTTGTCCTCGAATTATAGACTGCTGTCATCGAGTTGACATCAACCAGTAGTGTTAGATTGACAGGGAATGTATTTGGGCTTACAATGCCAGTGGACAATGCGCTTTGTCCGCGAAGTCACCCGTGCGTGAATACCAATTGAACCACGCCCATGACGATCCGCGGTGTGACACAAAAGAATGTGATATTGAAATACAGTCAAGTGACATTGCAATATAGAGGCTTCGTAGCCACAATTTATGTGTAGAACTTGGACAACACGGACACAACTTAGTAAACTGACGTACTCGTTGTCGTCATGGGCGTTGCCCCATACGACAAATTCGCCGTCTTTCCGAATAAGTTTCGGAAAAAGTAGACCGAATAAACGAGAACGCGCATTAATTCATTAAGTCAAATGGACGTTTGAAATTATAGAGATTTAGTTGCCTAATTGTATTTGTACAACTCGGGTGTGACTCGGTAATCTGGTCGGGTAATCGTTGTTTTTATGGGCGTTGCCCCGTATAACAACTTCGCCATCTTTCCGAATAAGTTCCGGAAAGGTAGAACTGGATAAACGGAATGTGCACAAATTCACATAGTATAGCAAGATTGGCATTTGGAATTTGCGACGTATTTGCCAAATTACATTTGTGCAACTCTTTCCGTAGGCCTACAAAAGCGCGTGGCGTATATATATCATACACTTCTGGTACCGATGTAGTAAATATCGAACGGGTAATATGATTGTAACTTACATAGCTCGCTCTTTACGGTCGGTGTCCAAAGGTAGATCGATGTGGTTGCTGTATGAAACGTCCAGCGGTGGCTGACACAGTGATCCGGCAGCTGGGCGTTGCGTGTCGTTCAGGGACGTGTGACGCTTTGCTGTCTTCGTGGATCGTGTGGCGCTCGATGTGGGTGGTGTTGGAGTTTATATACAGGGCTGGGTTATTGCTGTGCAGTTGTGTGTTAAAGGTGTACAGGGGTCGGTGATGATGTGCAGTGCTGCCAACTGGTGACTACCACAATATTTTAATATAAATGTTCTTCAATTTCAGCGACTCAATGAATCGTTACATTCGTATTAAAAGCAGCAGACACATGGATACCAACCATACTGAATGGTAACCATAACAACACGCTAGAAGAACGACAAAATAGACATGAACAAACTTGGCTCTCTGAAAAGTTCCAACGAACAAAACCCAAAACTCGGCCAATTGTCGACAGATGTCACTGTCGTCACCAACAAAGATACTCTGCCTACACCGCCAGACGGCGGTTGGGGTTGGATGGTTGTTCTCGGCTCGTTCTTGTTACACGTGATCGCGGGCGGTGTTCTGAATTCCTTCGGCGTCTTCCTCAACGCCCTCGTCGACCATTTCAACGCCGGCCGGGGTGACGTAGGCTGGATCAGTTCTCTCATGTTCGGGATCCTGTTGTGTTTCGATACGTATTTGTGATGTAATTACAGTGTAATCAATTACACTATTAGCTCTATGCAGTGTGTAATTATTGTAATTTCTGTGTTGGGATTTTAAGAAAAACTAAATAAATTTGTTGGGTATAATTGATTAACAGAAACTAATCACTTGCAATTAAAATCTACAATACCATGCCATTGCCCTAATCAAAACTTGTTCTCAAAGAGCGTCATTCTAACAAATTCTTATGTTTCTGGGCCGCGGTTGACGTATTGTTTAGGGCGCTGATGCTTGACCAATAGGGGAAGATTGAGATCGATTATCATAGGGTGCTGTGAGCCATCCCCGTAAGTTTATTAATACTTATCAGACTATTATTTGTTTGATTTTTTTAGGAGCAGGTCATGCTACTTACAACTTCACTTCCATTTTACTAATTACGGACGACTAAAGGCGCGCAAAAATCACGACTACGATACGTAATGCAAAGCTGTTGATATTGTTCTGTCAATACATAAAACAGGTCTTGGCAGATTCTAGTCCAATTTTCGATAAAACTCGTTTTATATATACATTTATGATCAAGCACCCGTGAACCAGACACTGTGGCATCCGATGAGCCGGTTCATGGGTACCAAAGTTGACTGGTGCAACCCTACACAATTGACTGAATTAAATAGGGCTTGTTGTTAGCGTTCGAATATTTATAAATTATGATGCGTGAAAGTTAGCATAACATTAATTAAAGGTATTCCTGTAAACTCGGAATGTACAATATTAAATGTTTGCTATAATAGGTGGATTTCAGTAAGTTCACATTTACCTCTACAGAAAATGTCAATGGTCCAACCATATGAATGAATATAGAAAACAGCGAGTGAACCTCGACACCTGGGAGCAGATATAATTACAGTACATCCAAATTTGCGTATCAGTATATAGATCATATATAATTTATACACTTATGTATTGTTACTTTGGTGGCTAACAATGGGTACATCTGATAAGTAAACGCGCTGTATTTGTCATCTTCGTTCTGCAGAGCCTGTGGTAAGCGCAGTCACAAACAAATATGGCTGCCGAGTGGTGTCGATCGCTGGCTCACTTCTGGCGGCGTTCGGCTTCGCCGTCAGCGTGTTTGCTCCAAACCTCTACTATTTATATTTCACCCTCGGCATTGTGGCAGGTGAGTGCATCACACAATAAAATATACATGTTCATTTACAGTGGTCTATTAATCGAAAATAATAAGATACGCCCTCCAGATGATCACAACAACAAAAGCGTCGAAGTTATATTTAGTTCACAGATCAGTGCGATATTAATTATTTGCCAGAAGAACAATAAATTGTTCCGCAGAATTAAGGTTTCAGTTTTCCATCTGCACTCTGCTTAAGAGACTTGTTGATAACCAGGTCGTGACGTCACGCGGTGGACTGAGGCAGCGTGTCTTCGTATAATCTGAAGTACATTTTAGCGTTCATCAACTTTTGCATTTATATAAATCATGCTAATATTTTACATACACTTTGTTGCTTGGTCTTGTACTACATGGATATTTAGTAGCATCGTGGTAAAGATGTAAGTCGTGCAAAATCATGTCGGTACAAAGCCGAAATTAAACATCACCCTACAAAACGTTTCCTGACGAAACTGTCGGCTGCAAGCATTGTACACGGCATCGGTTTAAATCCAAGCTACTCGGTCACACTCAAAATCGACTTCGTATCATCATATATGTAGCCAACATTTCTTCCAAGCGACTTTATTAATTGTGCTAAACATGAAATCAGATTTCACGTCGCCGGGACCATGCCAAGACGGCATTTCTGACAGTTGGGCAAGTGTACAACTACAGACGCCAACGCCAGCATTAGCACGTATGAGACAGGCGGTGGCGGTGTCGCTGTGGCTCTGTGACACGTGCAATAGTTCACAAACTTGTAATAAAATTATGTTGTTCAATCGACCTCGCATATCTGAATCAGGGTGCTTAGCCAATTAATCCGTCGTTGTA
>OZ023213.1:36670333-36799574 GCA_963995525.1 Escarpia spicata
ACAGTCGCCAATGCACTTCTGGGTGATGCATCGGTGCAGCTTTGACGCAAGTCCTGGCAGCAAACCATGAACACATATGCATGCCAACAACACCTTGACAGTGACACGACTCTCTATTGACAGTCAATGCAGACCCCTTAAAGGCCATATCTTGTCCAAATGTTTTTCCAGAGAACTATGCAAATATATCTGTACATGTGTATTATTCAATGTTATCACAAATCCGAAGCCACACGTTTGCCAAAACATTAATTAAATTGGTCTTAGACAGTGACCAGTCAAAATGCAATATATGTGTTGTGGGAAACAGTGGCAATTCATGGTTTCACTAGAAATTCGGTGGACGTCTCCCCGAAGACCCAATTTGTCGGCAGAAAATGGAACACTTTGTGTATAAAGGACGGGATCCATGCTACGCCTGGCGAATAACATCATTTGTGATTCAGATCTGCCGATGGATATATATTATGAGGTGGAAGATGTTAGATGTCAATAAATCAACAGTCCTTAAAATTACTCAAAAGTCCACTGTCGATTTCACCAAAACAAACTTAACAGCCAGCCGTCAGTGAGTTGCCGGACTCTCTCGACAGGTTCATGCGTCGGCCTGTATACGTAGCACCGCACCGACACCAGGCAATCTAACATCAGCAGAAACAACATTAATCTCTCAAATGCCATCATCACTGTCACAAAAAATATAGTTGATCAGTATGCACCGGACTCGGTAACAGAAGAAACACCGCTCGCAGTCCACCGGCCGCCATTTCATGAGTTGTTTACAAGAGGCGGGTCGCGCGCGGGGCGGCTATCAATCAGTCAGGGCAGTCCCGGTATGGGTGACCCTGCCAGGAGTACAATTAAGACTCCCACCGGCGTAGCTCGCAGGGTCCCGGAGGCACGCAAGCTACCTCACCACGACAAGGTAACGATCTCGTAGGGAGTAGATATATATATATAAGTCTATGTACCATATTACCTGTACATTCAGTGCCAAAAATCACCGCATTGCCTGTACAATTATATTACCTGTACATATACGTGTACAGGCAATATTTTAACCTTCCACACACATTTCTCTGGTGCAGATACTGATGTTTCTGTTAGTTACATACATTAAGTGGGTGTTATTTTGGGGAATTCTGCAGTTTATTGTGTGTTGTAGCGTGCAATTTTATATTTATACGAACTGGAAATTTGTGAGCGTATACTTTTTGTGTCGAACATTGCCTGTAATAATAATAATAACAAGATAACTTCTATTGCGCCTAAATCCTTGGAAACCAAGCTCAGAGGCGCATCAAAACAAAAGGGTTGGTCAATCTCAAAATCCATAAGTAGTTTTTCAGTTGTCAAACAGATGGGTCAGGGCGCTAGGGAGCTACGGTGGATAAGCAAGGTTGTAAAGATATGTTTTTAAATGACGACGGAATTTTGTAATATTTTCAACTGATCTAACACTAAGAGGAAGCATATTCCAAAGAGTTGGTGCAGCAACAGAAAAAGCCCTAGTTCCAATGTTAGTGTTGACTCTAGGAACAAAAAGTAGGTCAGAACTAGATGATCGAAGCTGGATAGATTTTCTTACAGGAGTAAGCAATAAATGCAAATAAGATGGTTGTTTATTGGACAGTGCCTGGTATGTAATGGTACATATCTTAAATATTATACGATATCGTACAGGAAGCCAATGCAAAGACTTCAAAAGTGGCACAGAGCGAGAAAAACGAGGAGATCTTGTAACTACTCTTGCTAGACAATTTTGGACAGGCTGAAGTTTTGTGATATCCTTGCTAGCGATATTATAAAGGTGGGAATTGCAATAGTCAAGTCTGCTGCTAACAAGCGCTGTTGCAATAGTCTTAGCAACAGAAAATGACATATACCGGCGAATACGGCGAAGATCACGAATATGATAAAAACAGCAGCGACATGTTTGAGATATATGTTGTCGGAAATTGAAGTTACTATCAAAGATCACTCCTAGATTCCGCACCGAGGTTGCTGGCGTTATATACTGATTCAAAATACGCGTAGGGAAAAAACCATCCAGTTTACAACGCTGCATTGGAGTACCAATAATGATCAATTCAGTTTTATTTGCATTTAATTTCAACTTGCTGTCAGTCATCCAATGGAAGATATCTTGAAGGCAATCACTAAGTTGGTTAAGGGAGCGATTTGTATCCGGGGTTGCCAACGAAATGTAGATCTGAGTATCATCAGCGTAAAGATGATGATCTAAGTTATGTCTTTCTATAACAGAGCTTAGTGGTGTGGTGTAAAGAGTAAAAAGCAAAGGCCCAAGAACAGAACCCTGGGGAACACCAAATAAAGTCGGCAGTGCAGCTGAAAAGCAGTTCCCAATCTTTATAGTTTGGTATCTATCAGTTAGATACGAAGAAAACCAGCTTAGAGCTGTGTCAGATATGCCGTACCACTTTAATAGGCGTTCAATGAGAATATGTCAAACGCGGCAGAGAGATCTAGTAAGGTAAGTGCAGTCACTTTACCATTATTAATGTTCAAGTTAATGTCATTATGAACCTTTAAGAGGGCAGTCTCTGTTGAATGAAACTGCCTATATGCTGATTGTGACACATTAGTTAAGATATTTGTGCTAATGTGAGACCTTAGACGACTTGCTACAACCTTTTCTAGTATTTTGGAAATGAAGCTGAGATTAGAAATAGGTCTATAACTGTTTAGGTCTTGCTTAGGCAGAGATGATTTCTTAAGAAGTGGTGTGACATGGGCGTATTTAAAATCATCAGGAAAACAACCAGAGCAAAGTGATGCATTTATAATATTTGTTATAGGTCCAATTAGTGTATCGAGACATGCTTTTAGCAGTATTGTTGGAAATGGATCAAGTGCACAAGATTTATTTGGGGAGGACATAATTATTTTCCTAACTTCATCAACTGTTGCAGGTTCAAATGATACAAGTTGAGAATTTACTTGTGGAAAGTCCACACTGACATTACTTGTATTATGACGTGGGAAAGCAGAACGAATAATACTGATTTTATTCTTGAAGTGACTAGAGAACGAATCACATAGAGACTTAATTGACACATGATCAGGTAGCGATGGAGTAGGCCGTCTGTGTAGAATGTTATTGATGCAGTTCCATAACTGACGCGGATTATCAGACTTATTTATGACCATATCTGTAAAATAATCTGATTTAGCTTTAGCCATTTGTCTGTTACAGAGGTGACATTGCTTAGAATAGCGCGATCTATCTAATGGCAAGCGTGATTTGCGCCATACACGCTCTAAATAACGACGACGCCTTTTAGATAGTATAATTTCGGAAGTCATCCATGGAGCCGGTGGCCTTTCTGACACCCATTTGGATTTTATAGGTGCATGTTTGTCAAGTAGTGCATTGAGTACTTGACAGTACTGTTTATATAAGTCAGATAGATGTTTTTTTGGATCTGTGATAAGGTCAGATATAAGGATATCAGCCATTAAAGCTGTAATGTCAATCCTATGAATGGCTCTGTAAGACACATTGTGTTTCGCTTGTAAAGGGGCTATAGAACCATTAATATTGGCAATGACAGTATGGTGGTCTGATAACCCATCTGAAACAGTAGGTGCTTGGATATTATTACAAGTTGAACGGGTTATCAAGAGGTCAAGCCAATGGCCATGTATATGTGTCGAAAAGGTAACATGTTGTTTCAAATCAAATGATGCCAGAATATCATCAAATGTACATATACGTTTATCACATATGGTGTTACGCTAGCTTTAATCGAGTGTATATTTGAGATTAGATCGCATGGTTTGCAAACTACTACCATCATTGAAACGTTGCGCGAATAAAACAGAGAACATTACGTATTTTGTGTTTTGGTTAAAATTTACCGCGTCCAAAGTGTCGTTCGTGTATATTTCATACGCAAATTGTGCGCATGCGTCCAAATCTAGGTCACGCGTGAGGAAAATGGCGGAAGCGTCTTGTTGCAGAAGCTCTCACTTCAAATATTGATTTTGTTTTATCGTGGATGATTCTCTGTACAATTTGACCAAACTACTACAGACAGATAGCAAAAATGGTAGCACGACAGAATGTGCACCTGAGCGACGAAGTTGAGTTGAGAAAGTTGCGGATTTTATCGATGAAGTGGCACGTGCCGAGAAAACCACCCACACCACACTGACACTGACAGTGACACTCACACGACACAGTGGCACAGGTACAGCTTATATGTTGCATACTAGACTCGAGTGTCTCAACAATGCGGTATTATGTCAGTTTTACGAAATGTTGCGATGCGTTGTTTAAAATACAACACTCGCGACACTAACATTCGGCATAATATATATACTGGACCACTCGGTTTCTGCCTTATGGTAGGGTGGTCGGACCAAAATTTTGTTTCGTAAAAAAAAATGTTTTCTCATTTTTCCCTGATAGTAGTCACTGTAAGAAGTACAACGGTAGTTGTTTCATGTATCTAAGTGAAATATTAAAACAACTACAGCTAGGTAACGTTTCGAATTTCATGACATTTTCTGACGGTTTTCTGACAGATCTAATTTTGCTTATAAATCACAAGAATAATTTTTTTTTTCCCCCTGATAATAGTCACCAATAGAAGTGCAATGGTGCTTGTTTCATGTACATCAATGAAATATTAAAGAAACTGCAGTTTTGTAAAGTTTCTAATTTCATGTTTTTTTCCGACAATTTTCCGTTAGATTTGACTTTGCATATAAATCACAAGGACAATTTGTTTTAAATATTTTCCCACATAGTGGTCACTATAAGAAATACAATGCTATTCATTTCATGTAGCTAAGTACAACATTAAGAAAACTACAGTTTTGCAAAGTTCAAAATTTCATGAATTTTTCCAAATGTTTTCTGACGGATCTGATTGTGTACATAAATCACAAGAAAATTACTTTTTATCATTTTGAGTCTTTTGCCATCTATAAAGAAGGCCAATACAAAATTACATGTAAAAATAAATACAAACATAAAAAAGTAAATACACACACACGCGCACACACATGTATTACAATAGCATTAAATCATGAACACGACAGAGCAACTGAGCAAAGATGATCAGTGTGGTTCTATCTTCGTAACATTAAAACAACTGTATGAACTTACAACCACATGAAAGGATTTGTTGATTGTGAATTATAACCACAAACTGACAATACTAGTATCCCATTATACAACACTTGTTTTATTGGGCAAAGCCAATGACTGCTATGACTGACAAGCCAATTAACTCGTAATACATTGTGGCACAAAATGTCAATAATAGTCCCCCAATACACAACACTTGTTACATTGGGCAAATCCCATAACTACTATAATTGCCAAACCAATTAACTTGTAATATACTGTGGTTAAACCCATTGTTATCATCAACAATAGGGCGTACTATTATACTTATTTGTCTATGATTATATACAATTAATAGATACAATAAATCATAATGTTTACTTAATGTATATTATTTTATGTATACTATATAGTGACAAATACAAAGATATAATCTTATTCTGTAATCTTAATATATATATAAAAACTGGTATATACATATCAAATACAAAAACAGTAGGCCCTACATCAAAATAATTTATAACGATACAAAATTGTATAAACAAATAATAATACAATAAATTAACTGAAACATAAATTATCATAAATTGTAATAATGTAACCAACACACAGTATTATGTATATGCTAAATAGCTCAACAGTTGTATAATTAAACTAAAGTAATACCAATAAATAAACTAATAATATATTAATATAAACATCAATCAGTTACATTAAACATGGCAGCAATGAATTACTCAGGTGTAGGCATATGTACTTGGCAGTATTAATCAAAGTCACCCGCTGTCGATCACATCGCTATCCGAGTCACGAGTGCATTGTATACCATGATGCACTGCGTGCATACAGGGAAGAAGGCAAAATGGCGATATCATTTTAGACGGGGGTTCCATAAACGGACGTTGTGCATGTTTGTGCTACCAATTGGTAAGCCATCACTGTAATAACGTTATCGTTCACACAATTCTTTACCCCTTGGCATATGCTTTCCGCTGAAACCAACTAACTAAATACTCACAAAACGTCGTCAAACATAGGCCATTTTAAATCCATAATTACTATAATTTTTTATCGACGGATTACAATGATATTTTCAGATTCATTTCCCTCTGAATTTCCTCTTTCTTCATCACATTTCAATATGGATGTATTCATTAACATAATCTCGCAAATCACTTTGATAGGTGGGGCCTGTCAACGTGATCCAAGATGGCCACACGCGTAAATCAAGAAAACCAAAATATGACACTGAGAGTAAAAAAATCATTACCGCTAATAAACACCGGCAAAAAATATTTTTTCAGCGCAGTACACACACTGACATTATTACAACATAAGAAAATTCACAAACCAACAGGTAGAATGCATGATAATAAACTATGGCCACTAAACTGGGACCCCTGTCTCCCATGTTGTCAGAAGGGGAGGTCAATTGGTCTGACCTCCCTACTTATGGCATGCAACTTGCAAGCATAATATGCAGTTTTCACCAACAAATTTTGAAATCGTACAACAACGTATCAATATTATTAATTAGAACCACTTATTTCATCAATGGCATGCGAACGAAGCGTCAAATAAGTTGTTTTTAGTGAAATACTTGCAATATTCGTAAGACGGTCGATAATCACTTAACCGCGCTAAACGGAAGCACTCGGTTTCTGCTTCATCGTGTTCAAAATCATCACTGTACGACAAATCGCAATGCATTCACTGTATAAACTCCACGGGCTGTTCGTTAACTTTCTTGTGGTGATTAGTGTGAATAGTTCCTTACAATTTCGCCCGATAAATTTAAATATTACAATTGTTTACATCACCGTCACCGATGTGTTGCACTGTAGTCACGTGGTCTGCGTTCGCTATCAAAATATCTGTCAACAACCTGTTTGCCTCATTTTAATTTGAGACAAATAACTTTGTTGCAAGTTTGTAGACGTCCTTTGCTCATTGTGTCCGATATATCTGACTAACGATGTATTTAATATGAGATCCAGCTATATAATCGTAATGAGGCAGAAACTCAGATAGGGCAGAAACCGAGTAGGTGACTATATATTGTGTTTAACTTTATCATGTTATGACTATGTCTATGTGTCATGAAACTTGAAAGGATGTGTGAAATGTTGTCGTTGACTCTGCATTGCCATTGGCATTGGCATCTTTTTAGGAATCATTTTTTGCTGTACGATGTTGGATATTGTATGAACTGAAATATGTCATTTGTTCTGAATATCACGTAAATTAGAACAATTTAAATAAGTAATCCCTGTTAGGAAAAATAACTGCTTTGTTCAATATGTATCACTTATAAGTTATAGTTATACTATTGTCTATTAAAATATTAATCCTGCATCGAACGTTTTTTATTAAGTCTAGTTCAAGAATCAAGGTGATAAAATAAATTAAATTAAAACATTATTGTGTTATTTGTAATTAACTGAACAGTGTGATGTCTCCAGTTGTCTCCAAAACAATGGTGCGTCTCATAAATTTATTTCTTGGACATTCCAACTTCTGAATGTTTAAAACATTAAGTTGAATTCTGGAAAACAAACAACAATGCTTAACCTTAGTACATTAATTGTACATGTAGATTGCTACCTCTGTTTATGCCTCTCTCGTGTTTTAGGTAAGGCCAATGGCGGTAACATGCCTCCGAGCAAAAGGCAAAGCAGCTTGAAAGAAGGTATCTAGTGAGTAGCGTTACTGTGCCATCTGAACTTATTGAGGCCTGCTTATATTATATTGAATATTTTCAAAATGTACATTTTGTTTTTTATATTTTTATGTCAATATCAGTGTTCAAGATTGCTGCTGGTCGAACTAATAAATAGCATATGAAAGGAAGGTGGCTCCTGTGATAGTGACTACGTGTTAGCTTAATAGCAGACGTTTTGAATATTGGTCACTATTCATGCTATATTTAAAGTGTGTGAAATTATTGTAAAAAATACAATTTATGCTTTTTTTAGTAGATTTCTCAAAAACTAAACGGTTAACTTATATGGCCTCAATAAACATTTACCCAGACAGGTTGGCTGTTATCATCTTACCCACATGAGAGATCATCTTCATAATTACTGAAAATTTAAATGTTCTCTAATTTTAGAGCAATTCAGAGTTCAAACTTTACAGAGATCCAGTAAGCCGGATAAGATGACAACAGCCAACCTGTCTGGGAAAATGTTTATTCAGGCCATGTAAGTTAACTGTTTAATTTATCAATTTTTTTGAAATATTGATGGATTGCATTTCAGTGATTATGTATATATATATGCTACTTTATAAAATCTAACATAGACATTTATCGGGAAACGTTAAACTTAGGTCGAAGACGAAGGTCCGGTCGGTTGTGCAAGCCGACATTTTTTATTCCCATTGTATTTTTATTTATGTAATTTATCATGAAAATGTTTCATGTTATATTTTGAATCACATCTATTTTAACATGATTATCCATAGCTGAGTTTGCCAAAACAACTTTTGTTTGGCAACGACTGCGGAGCGCTCCCTTCTCCATTCACGAGACTTCACCATTCATCAACATTAAGACCAAAATTTACGGACAAACTAGCTATACTAGTTCAAAGGCCACACTCCACATCAACTAACTGTCGTTGCGTGTTTAGCAGTTGGGTTTTGACTTAGGGAGTTAGGGCCTAACCTTCTCTGGATACATTGTGTTGTCTCACTCAAGGCAGGCTCATTTGAATCAGTGAATGACACTGTCTGTTGTTACTGTTGCTGGCAATGTTGACTGTTGTCTGTAGTCAAAGTATAGACTGTAGTCTACTCTAGTAGAGTATTGTCAGGCAGATTCGTATCCATAAGCCATAGGAATAGCCGTAGCGTGAGGCTGTGAGCATAGGGGGCAAAGATAAAGACAGTGTGACGACACAAAATCTCAGCTAAGCCTCGTCTTTACTTTTACCCCTCATATAGACACACCAACATAATCCTAATAATAATAGGATATGTACAGTACATTTATAAATTATATTATTTTATATCCAGGTACGATCCTTGCCCATGCCCTGATCCATGATTGACCAGGCATGGCCAAGGTTCATGCCATGGACATGCCCCAAGGTTCATGCCATGGACATGCCCCAACCCCTTATGGCTATGTGGCTCACATCCGTAAACAGCTATCCGTATAAATTGTACTGCATTGTTTTTAAATTTGCCCTTTCCTGTAAAGTTGCAATGCCAGGCTTTGGCCTTTGCAAGGAAATTGCCAAGACAGGTATATGGCTATATCATACAGAAGTTACCTTTCGTATGGTTATTGGCTATGCCCCCATGATTTATACTAACTATAGTCTTATACATGACTTCATGTGATACAGACAGTTGATATATTATGTTTAGACATAGTCATAACTCTGGGCACAGGACTATTGGCATAAGAAATCCCTAGCTTGTCTTAGTCCATAGATTGGGTATCCCATCCAGAGTTTCCTGCATTTAGAGCCCCCCTTAAATGCATCTACGGGCCAACCTAGAACAGTGATGGTAATTATGCGGTGTTATATAGGCTGCTTTTTTCTGTGTTCTGACATATTTCAAAGAAAGTTAGCTTGCACTATAATTAATATCAGCTGCAGGAATGTAGAACTAGTATGAATGTGTTTATCCTAAGATATTGGTAAATAAGCTCTAGTAGCATAACTAATGTACTTTCTCAGAAGTGTCATTGAGTTATACAATTATTATTTGTGTACACACATAAAAAACAATGTATTGAGATACAGGGGGTCATTATACTAATGCAGGAACGATCCTTCATATGAACCTATACTTTATATGAAACTTGACTTAAAAGCAAATGTACTTTTTCAATTCTCAATAAATTTTATTTTGCAACTATTCAATAAAAGTATAACAGATAAGAGCCACTACATCACTGACATTCTTGTTTTATTGCAGCTGAAGGAAAGTCCTGCTAAAACAAAACAAGATTCTCAGGTAAATTACAATTTACACTACATATTCAGTGCCCATGGCCGGTTCCTGGACAAATGATATATTAACTGTACATTAATACAGACAATGGCAAGAGTTTTATTTTTGTTTTATAAACAGTTCTCACCTCAAACTATCAACTTATATGAATTCAAGAAAATAAAGTTCACTAATTAAATGTTGTTGCAGGATTTGTGCATTGTGGTATTTCGTCCATAAGAATTTATCCTAAATTGGATTTAGTCCCAGATTTCCCATGGCCACATAGCCTCTATTCATGCCACTAAAATTTGACAGATGTAATTCCAAAACATAGCAGCCAAGTGCTGTAGATTGAGAAAATATATAATTTATGCATAGTGTTATATTTTATGTTAATAAATCAATTTGTATACACAGGTATTGTTTAACAAGGTGTTCATAACATTTTCTAAATTTGCATTGTGTCTTCCCGGGCATCTGTAACCTACATACATCTTTCTGTTTGCAGAATCTAAAAAATAAGGTAAAATTGTATCAAATGTATTAATATCAGACTATTTGTAACACCTGCTATTCAGCAGCTATTGTCTGTCATATGGCAAGAGCAACCTATAAGTACATGCATTTTATAAAAAACAATTGTTGTCTGCTTAATATAATATCGTATCAACACCATTATGACTGGTGTTCTCTGCTTTATATAATACCATATAAACAACTTTATGATTGGTGTTCCTGATATTTCAGAAGACATCTCCTATTGAACTTGAAGAAACGCGTTGGTGGTGTCAGTTGGGGCTGATAACGACAACTTTAAGACCATCTCTACAAAACATGGTTGGTATTTACTGTACATCATTCACTATCTATTCCAGCTGGTTATTCATACAACCATACTGAAATCAAATGTTCATTGAAGTCACAACATTGGTAGGCATACACCTTTTAAAGCAGATACAACACAGTGAATTGAACTGTTTGCACAAATAAAAAAATAATCATATCTACCTGCCGTGTCTGCCCTTAACAACTACTGTCAAGAGAATTGCACCAGTGGTTTATTCAGGGAACAGTTGTAACATTACATGCTATAATCACGTATTTAATTTAGTTATGCAGTGTTATACATAGGCTGTTTTTCTTGTGTTCTGCCTTATTTAGAGTAAGTTGGCTTGCACTAAAATTAATTATTTCATTGTAGAATGTTGCACTAAAATAAATAATAGCAGGAATGCATGTAAACACATCAACAATGCATATAAATAATGCATTTTTTTCAGCAAGTAATAGTAATCGGAAGGAAGCTAAGTAGTAGTAATACATCACATTGTAATGTAATTGACCCCAGACCTGCACACATTTCATTTTGTTACAAGATTTTTGCACTTTTAACATTGTGGGATTTTGTCTGTTTTTTATATTGTGGTGTTTTGTCCACAGTAATGTATCCTATTGGATTTTGTTCTGGATTCCCCATGTTCTAAATTTACATTTCAAGTGTCTTTTCCCGGGCACCTGTAATCTATGAAAATTGTTCTGTGTAGTAGAATCTAAATAATAAGGTAACGTTGTATTATATAAAAATGTATTAATGTCAATCATGTGTTTGTATAATACTAAAATGTGTGCGCATATCATTTGTAGGCTTTGGGAAGTGTTCGATTGCCACAAATGAACTGCAACCGGAGCAGTAGAGGTGATTATAATGTCTTCAGTTGACAGTTTATATGAAGTGTCCAAATTGCACATGACATAAATTGATGAACGTGTGACATTATAGAGCATCTTCAACTGTGTATTCATCTGAAATTTCAAATATTGATCACCTAAAACCTCTTAAAAATATTGTATTATGGAAAAAGCTGAAAGTCCACATTTGGACAACCAGTTTTACCCCACTACATCCCTTATAAAAATTCTAGCTATGCCCCTGGCTAAGAGTGTAAGCCACAAGATCTTTGATCACTTTAGGCTTTGTTTTTTATATTTTACATTTTAATCGGATAATAACTATTATGACATATATGGAATATTATGTAACATAAATAATATGGATTGAAGGACATTTATAAACTAAAACGGCAGCATAGGTATACAACAAGGTCTAAAATACCACCTATTGAAGATGCACATTTTTGTGTGGATCTGCAGTGCCAAAATATATTTAAGTACATTGAATTAATTGTAAGATGCTTCCCACAGGTATATTTTAAAATGTTGTTTTCCCATCCAGCTTCAGCCATACACATGGTGGAGTGAGGAGGAGACCATGCTAACTACATGATACATTGAAAATAGTATGACTGATGAAGAACAGTTACCTGGTTAGTTATTGTATACAACAAAGAAGGGCACAGACCACTGTTAGCTTTTCCACTGACAGCCATGTTAATATTTTGTTAGATGGAAACTACCATTTGAAAATCTGAAATTTCAGAAATTATATGCTGATCAAACTTTGTCAAAATCATGTACCTCCAGCTCTTATAAAACACATACATGCTCGGTGCCCATCAATATTTACCAAAATAGACATGATTTCCTGCACACACGTATGTCATGTAAATAAAAATGGCAAAAATCACTACGCCAACTACACTCTTCCAAATATGCATCATTTCACTGCCAATACATGCTAGCACTCAACCTGCTAGATCTATTGCATTCATTTCCCACAAATTTTAAACATCACCAGTTACTAGGTACTATGTTGCAACACAACAGGACGGCTAACAGTGCTCTGGCCCCAAGCGTTTTTCTCTGATCTAGACACAAGTTTATTATAGTAATGTGAAGAAAATGCAATGTTTATATGTGCATTTTATAAGTTAATAAAATAACCACTACAAAAAAGTTTCATGCTAGCATTTTTAATATTTAACACACATTTATTTCATGGATATCAGACAGGAAAAACATTCTACCAACAGTTTGCATTGATCTGGTTGATAAGGATACTGCACCGTAAAGTTTGATGAGGCATAAATGGATCTGATGATATACATCTGCTTCACAATTGTTACTCTTAAAATATATAATGGAAGATTACACTGAGTGATGGTTTGACTGATTAAACAGTACTATGTATTTAAATGTTTGCAGTGATGCAATATGCATTTAGGTAAACCATACAAGAGGACACTGTGTATATTGATTTACTCGAACAGCTGTTGTTTTTGCTCAATTGTTGCACCAACATTTCTTTCAACAGGAAAACAGAGATGGAAGCCTTCAAACGAGAAAGAGTTGGACCATAATAAATACAACATTCAACACATGAAGCAGCAGAAATAAAGAAGACTTGATTGTTTAATAACATTTGTAGTCAAACCATGATGTTATTGATGGTATTCAAGCCATAGTGGTATGCAAACCATGATGGTATGTAATCCTTGGCAATATAGATGGTATGGATGGCATGCATGCCATGATGGTATCGACAGGGTGCAACCCATGATGATATTGATGGTATGCATGCCATGGTGGTATCAAAATGCATGATTGTAGTGATGGTATTCAACAAAAGATGGTATTGATGATATGTAAGCAATGATGGCATGCATGCCTTGATGGTATTGACAGTATGCAACCCATTATGGTGCTGATGGTATGCATGCCATGGTAGTATTGATGCAAGCCATGATTTTATTGATGGTGTGCAGGCCATGGTGGTACTGGTGGTATGCATGCTATGGTGGTATTGATGGTATGCAAGCCGTGATTGTATTGGTGGTGTGCAAGCCATAATGGTATTAATGGTATGCAAACCATGGTGGTATTGAGGATAGTCATGCCATGGTGATATTGATGGTATGCAATCCATGCTGGTATTGATGGTATGCAAGCCATGATTGTATTGGTGAAGTGCAAGCCATAATGTTATGCAAACCATGGTGGTATTGAGGGTATGCTAGCCATGCTGGTATTTATGGTATACGAGCCATGATGACACTGATGGTATGCAAGCCACTTTTTATTAGATCTTATCGAAAGCAAAAAGAAACACAACATTGCCTTTCCTTTTGCATTAAGAATGTGCTAGGAAAATAATTAAATAGACATTCTAGAGCTTATACACTGATTAGGTATTAGGAATAAAAGTAGTTGAATTACATAAAATGTTTGGTTATACAGACTGACTAATGTAGTTCTCAAATGCAAATGCCTGGCAAACTAGATGAGTGATAGAACATAAAGAGCACAACATGTAATTACTATTGCATCTGAGGTGAACTTCACTACATGTTTGACCATACCTTCTTTGCAGAAAATAGGCATAGACAGAATACTATTTAAACAGCAACAGGCACGATAAGTTACAACTGTGAATGTCGATTGGTTCAGCAAGTGATCTGCACTAAGCATGTTACTGTGACTGAATGTAGCATACAACTGTCATCGTTTCCACGCAAACAAAAATGCAATTGTGTAGTAGATCTATGTTGTTACCATCTCTGTGATAAGGTATGCAATTAATAATTTCGCTATTTAGGGTGGTAGTTATATATTACGTATTAAAGTTACATGTTTTGTGTTGATTGTTTGCATTTTGGAACAATGTATTTGATACATGTCAGTCACATTACCTTTTGGGGTCCTGTTCTAGAAATAAAGTTCAACAGTTTAAAGATAATGATCATAGGTGTATGAGACGGCCACCCCCTAAAAAGATTGAGCAATGAAAGGATTTTAACAAAAACATGTTTAAATATAGCAAAACAAGTATCATTGACCGGAAACTGATAGATAACAGTGAAACACAGAACATAATATATTACACACAAACTGATGTGCACACCCCTCCCTCCCCCCACTCAAGAAACATGAAACGGACACGCCCTCCCCAAATGAAGTCAATTCCATACATCTATCATGTCTTTGTAAAGGTGTCTTTGTTATTTTATCGGAATCGTGCTAGTTGCTGCAATAGATTATTTCGTATGCATACTGCAGTAGCCATTACATTTCGGTCTTGTAGACTGCATGGACAAACATACTGGTGTGTTAAATATAGCCTACACTTGTTTTACTGGGACAGATACTTTCATTGTGTGTGAAGTTGTGTTCTGAATAAATGAGATGTATGCACATATATTATTTTGTATCTTAATAAATGTATTTATTTACAAAAAGTGTTGATGTTGACTGGTTTTATATAACATACATATAGGCCTTCTACAGTCCACGTATAATACAATATTGTAATGAAGTCTGACTTAATATTCATCAAATTATTTGTTAATCACATTTTTGTGGCCTGATCTTAAGCAAATCGAAGCAGACATTTAAATGTTTATGACAGTTTATTAATAGATCCTGTAATAATTAATCAATTGTGTATACTTTTTATTATATCAAGATATTCACAATAACTGTTATGCTACATAACATAAATATCAGGTTTATTTTAATTTTATTCAACACGAAAAGACCAGTAGAATATATACAAAATAAGGATTAGAGTCGAGTAGTGCTTGTTAGGATAGTCCAATTCGCCCCCACCCATGAGCCATGTACGGTATTGAATCGTGCGTCCTAATGTGTTATGCAGTTTTAATAAGGTTATTTATGTGCTAAATATTGAATAACTAATCCGTCAAAGTTGTGCAAACTGTTGTTCTGAGTGGAGTACTTAAAAATAGACCAACAAAATCCAAATCGCAAAAAAAGACGCCTGTTACTGTGTGAGTTGTGTCAAAAATCGTAAAGTTAACCCAAGCCTAATGGCAATGCTAGTAGCCTACAATCGATATAGATATTTAACAAGATTTAACAAGATTGCCATCCAGAAAATTACTCTGGATGGCAGTTGGACAAGGAAGCCTTTTGGCTTATCGAGAGTCCAATACTTTTTATCTACATGTATCCCGCCTTTTTAAGGTGTGTGTAGATTTTATTTTTAAACATTCACGCTACTAGCACCAACACAATCAGGAGATAATCTGTTCCATTCATTTACAGTCCTTTGTGAGAATGAGAACTTTCTTATATCTAATCTACACTGCTCCTTTACTAATGTAGCTTCATGTCCTCTGGTCCTTCTATCTTTCTTAACTGAGAAAAAAATGTTTCTATCAATATTTTCATAACCATTCAATATTTTAAACACTTCTATGTGATCTTCTCTCAATCTCCTGGTCGCTAGTGTTGTTAAACCACATTCTTTTAGGCGTATTTCGTAACTAAGATCCCTCAGATTTGGTATCATTTTAGTCGCTCTCCTCTGTACTCTTTCTAGCATATCTATGTCCTTCTTGCGATATGGCCTCCATGCTTGTATACAATATTCTAAACGAGGCCTCACTATTATTTTGTACAGCGGTACTATTAATTCTTTTTTCTTATACGCTATATTTCGCCTAATTAATCCAAGGATTTGATTTCCCTTTGACGCTGCAATTCCGCACTGCTCTGAAACCTTCATATCAGCAATAATGGTTAACCCTAAGTCCTTTTCTTTTACAGTAGTACTTAGAACAGTACCCCCCATTTTATATTTTACCTCTTCATTCCCATGACCTGTGTGGAGGCATTTACATTTCCCAAAATTGAACAGCATTTGCCACTTTTCAGACCATTTGATCAACCTATCAAGATCATCTTGTAAATGCTGTCTGTCTCCATCACTTTTAATCCTTCTAAACACTTTTGTATCATCCGCAAATTTTAACACCTTGCTTGTTATATCATCGTCCAAATCGTTGATATATATTAAGAATAATATAGGTCCTAGTACTGATCCCTGTGGTACCCCACTCAATACCGATTTCCAGTTTGAAGCCTCCCCATCAACTACTACACGTTGTCTTCTGTCATTCAGCCATTTTTCTATCCAGTTTATTATACCATTTCCTATGCCATGGGCCTTTAGCTTAAGGAGTAATCTTTGATGTGGTACTTTGTCGAAAGCTTTTTGAAAATCTAAATAGATGATATCTACTGGTGATCCCTCATCTACCCACCTAGTGATGTCTTCCAAAAAACATAACATATTTGTTAAGCATGACCTCGCTTTTAAAAACCCATGTTGAGATGGGTTTATCAAGTTATGTTTAACAAGAAAATCCACCATGTGATCTTTAATTAGTCTTTCTAATAATTTGCAAATCACTGATGTTAAACTCACTGGTCTATAGTTCTCTGACTTGTTTCTCGAACCTTTTTTAAATAACGGTATAATGTTTGCCTCTTTCCATTCTAAAGGAACCACTCCCTCTTCTAATGACAAATTGAAAACTGTTGCAAGCGGTGCGCTAATTTGTTCTACAATTTCCAATAGTAGTTTGGGCGGAATCCCGTCCACTCCAGGTGATTTATTATCCTTCATAGCCCTTATTTTCTTAGCTACCATTTCCGAGGTTACAACTAACTGTCCTAAATAGTCTGAATCTGCCCCCTTGAACTTAGCCTCTGGTACTGGCAGTGAACTAATATCTTCCCTGGTAAACACTGAACTAAAATACTCATTCAGGTCTTCTGCCATTAAGAATCCCTCTGATATTGTATTTCCAGCACTATCTTCTAGAGGACCGACCTTATCCTGAACTTTCTGTTTGCTTCGAATATACGCATAAAAACTGTTACTGTCATGTTTTATATTACTAGCTAATTTTTTTTCATAGCTTCTCTTTGAATTTCTAATTTCAGCTGTAGCTTGATTAAGTGCTTCTTTATAAATGTTGTAGTCTTCATCATTTCCAGTACATCTATATGACTTCCACATCATTTGTTTATACTTAATTTTTCTAATGGCTTCTTTCGATAAGTGTTTCTTTTTAGACCGTTTCCCTTGTTTTTTGAAAGGTACAAATTTATCGACTATGCACTTAATTTCACTATTTAAGATATTCCAGCATTCGGTTGCTGTCTTATTCTTCAGTGTGTTATTCCAGTCTATCTTTGCTAAATATTTCTTCATGTCCTTATACCTTCCTTTGTGGAAATTTCTCCTATACTGCTTTTTACTATTCCTTTCTATATGCCATTGTCACTTTTCCAAGAATAATATTGATATATGGTTAAAACTGCCGAACATGAATCAATACGAGCTTGTTCTAAAGTAATGTTAATCCTGAAGGGCCATGGGATTTGTTGATCATAATTATATTAACGACTTGTTATATTAAATATTGTCGAAGTTCGAGTTCGACGCCGAAGTGTCAGTTTCAGTAACGCAGTTGCTCTCGGCTGCTGCTTACCTCACACATATTACACTCAGTAAGCATTAAAGTTGCGTAAATAGCATGGCAGTTTAATGCTGGGTAACGTGTAGTCGAATTTTACAAGGGATGAAGTGTAAACAAGTACAGTTTCACGCAACACTACAGAAAATACCGGCGCCATTTATTTTCATGAAAAACTGTGTCGTAGGTCATAAAAGGTCAGCCAGTGGCCGCTCATTGGCTGTAAGTTTATATACGTGAAATCACCATATTGCATGTACATATACAGCTGTACAGCTAATATGGTTTTAGTTAAAACAACATTACCTGTACATCAAAATTAGAATACTTATAAATATGCAATTGAAACCAAAAACAAGCACCTAGATTTATATAAATAGTTAACTGAAATCACACTGGGCATAATTTATTCATATTCGATCGTGAAAATTTATGTAATAGTCGTCATTACAAATGTACAGGTAATGCGGTATTATGAGGCACTGTACAGGCAATGCGGTAGATAGTGTTATATATATATCTAAGTATATATATATATATATATATATATATATATATATATATATATATATATGTAAGTATATATATATATATATATATATATATACGTATATATATATATATGTATATATACAGTATATGTATATATATATATATATATATCTATATATATACGTATATATGTATGTACGTATATATATATATATATACTTACATACATATATACGTACATACATGCAGCTAATTAAGGGGTGCTAGACGAGAACTGCTTGACCCAGCGGGTGTGCCAACATTGCCTGAAAGAAACCCGAAACCGTGTGAATGACCGGCTACCACACAAGGGACAGAGCCAGCCTGTGGTCTGGCAAACACATTAAACAAGTCGTATATCACTCATGATTAATGACCGGCGTCTCTTGAATCTCACTGGAACTATTTTATGAACATCAAACATCAGATCGACAAACAGTGGTGCCGGTGGTGGGTATTTGGTGGGCACATATTCCCTTTTTCGGTCTTGTTTGAAGTCTCCTGCCAGCAACGACGTTGTCAGCACGACGTTGACGTTGGTTGGATATTGAATTGGCGTACCGAAAACACGTTAATTGAATTAGATGAAACACGTGAATTCACCTTTACAACAGGTGAAATCACGTGTCGTTGTTAGCTGGGTATACAAGTAAGTAAAGAAAACAGAGGATTCCCTTACACCGCATATATCCTTGAAATAAAGTTCAAAGTTGTGTTACTAGACTAGTCAAATCAAGGCAAAGTTGCGAGATAGAAATAACATTAAACATTGTCATACCTGTCAAGTACTACGGTTTAGCCGTAGTCTCTACGGTTTTATTGTTAAAATGAAAACTACGGGCGTAGTAGGAAAACCATACAGTTTTATTCTTGTGTTTTGAGATAAATTTTTTAACGAATGTTTCGCGTTCGTTATATTTTGGTCGGTAAATTCGCCGGGCCTGGTAGAATTCCTGTACAATTCGTGCATTGCGTGCCCCGGAACGAGCACTCACTAACGCATTTTCGTGTTATGCGTAGGCGCGAGCTTATTTACAGTTTCCGTGGGCGCCGTGTCGCATAGGGCATGTAGGCAGGCGCCAACATTTACAAACAAACACGTGTTATCTGGCGAGATTCGGTTTACTTACAAACCTGTTCTTTTACGTGCGTCAATGGGCATTTACGTGTAAAATTCGTTTTTTTTCCTGATAATTTATGGTTTTTGTCTGCCACGACTACTGTTTGGTTTCACAGGACTTGACAGGTGTGCACTGTTTAACGTTGTGTTGATTTCACCAATGAAATATCAAGCCAGATAGCCTGCGAGAGGAGGCGACATTAATTGCGATTGGTGCATGTCTTCAAGGCATTGCAGAAGTTGAGACGACTCACCACAAGACAGCGTACGAATCCTGTCGATCATGCGCAGATGGTAGTAAGCCGACGTGACAGTAATTGGAGACGAGGCGATCTAATGCATATGTCGGTCGAAGTAACAGCCCAGATTCCTAGCTGCGTCTGGTGATTGTAAGGTAAGTCCAGGTAGTTCCAAACTTGGGTTACCGTAAACACGTACATTATATGGTGACTGCAGCATTATAAAGTCAGTGTTGTCATTGTTGAGTTTACGTTGATGTATCTGCATCCAATGCTCAAATCTGGCGGATGCATTGAAACAGCAGATTTCAGTTCGTCGAGCACCGCAAGGCTATAGCTGACACATAGCTGGGCGTCATCAGCGAATTGATAATAATACACTTGATGTTTCTTGTATATGTTAGCAATTGATGTTGCATATCCATTTAACATCACTGATCCAAGTACTGAACCCTAATGAAAACTGTGATAGATGGGAATTGTGTTCAATAAACTCGAACCAATCGCAACTCAATAGGATCTGCCAGTCAAGTATGAACTAAACCAGCCAAGTGCCGTACTGCCGATGTTTGAAACAAGAGTGTTCAACAACTGGTCTATGGTAGTCGTGTCGAATGCTGCATTCGTGTCAAGAACAACCAGCAGATTGCGTACACTGACGCGTTGAACTGTCATCAGAGCTGTTGTTGTGAAACATTGTTGTATATAAGCTGATTCCTTGTCGTCATGCAGCTTATCCATCACCATGTGCTGATCCATGCGTTTGTGGACAACATGCTCAATAAATTTTCCAATGAAAGTCTTCCCGCCGACGACTACGCCAGCTACCGACCTATATCGAACCTTCCGTACGCATCCAAGTTACTTGAACGCCACGTCTCTGCCCAACTGCGTTTGCATATGCAACACAACGGCATCGGAGATCCTTTTCAGAGCGCCTAACGCCCGTCACACAGCGTTGAGACAGCGATTTTGTTTATCCAAGACGACGTGTTAAGACCACTGGATGCTCGTAAGCAGGTAGTACTTGTTCTACTTGACCTCAGCGCTGCGTTCGACACGATCGACCATGACATTCTTGTCGCTGAACTAGACCGAATCGGCTTGCGACGCAACGCACTTTGCTGGCTCGCATCTTACCTAGCCGACCGAACACAGTGCGTCAGTGTTTGCGGTCATCTTTCTTGCGACAGCCGAGTAGGATATGGAGTTCCACAGGACAGTGTTTTGGGCCCTCTGTTATTTTATATATACTGTGCTGGTCTTTCCGACGTATTCGAGAAGCACGGCGTTCGCTACCATGTCTACGCTGATGACATCCAACTCTATGTCGATTTTCCGCGAAACGATTCTGCGTCTGCCGCCGACCGGATATCCCGTTGTGTGACTGACGTGAAAGCGTGGCTAGCGTTGCGCTACCTGCTTTTGAACGAGGCGAAGACAGAGGCGATACTGTTTGCAGCACCAAACAACCGTGTTCCACAGTCACCGCCTCTTCCCATCGACGTCTGCGGTTGCAACGTCAGCACATCCGCCAGCATACGTGACCTTGGAGTACAGCTCGACTCCACGATGTCGATGGCCGCACACATTAGCCGTACCTGTCGGGCTGCCTACGCCCAACTACGTGGCATAGCCCGAATACGACCATCTCTCCCGCTTTCAGCGTGCAAGTCGCTTGTACACGCGTTAGTCACGTCGCGACTTGACTTCAGAAACGCGGCCCTGTACGGTATTACTGGAACCTTCTTGCACCGACTAGAGATGGTCCAGCGATCAGCTGCACGTATCGTCCTCTGCTTACGTCAGCGTGACCAACACAGCATGACGGCGGCACTACGACAGCTGCATTGGCTACCTGTGGCGCAGCGAATTCAATTTAAACTGTTGACCTTGATGCACGGCGCTGTGTATGAAAACACTCCACAGTACCTTGCCGACCGTATATGTGCATATGTTCCCTGTCGTACTCTTCGCTAGGCCGACCAGTTTCTCATGGTTGTTCCTAGAGTTGACCTGGAACGGTACGGCCGACGCGAATTTTCATGTGCGGGTCCCACTCTCTGGAACTCTCTTCCACTAGAGCTAAGAAGCCAACGTGACTCTGGATGTTTTAGGAGACACCTAAAAACATTTCTCTTTAATCAGGCCTTTTCGTAATATATTGTATTTTTAAATACATACATGTACATCTTAATGTTATATATGGCCCACATAATAATCGAAATGTGTAGTTGTGTTAGCATATGTAACCCATGTATTGTAATTTTATAACGACAACGTAATGTATTCTTACATCATGGTTTAGTTTGTAAACACCCCTGAATCTGCTTTGTAGAGATAGGTGGTGTATAAATAAATTTGATTTGATTTGATTTGATTTTGGTTGGAGATGGGACGATAGTTCTTTTGTTCTGTTTGGTTTGTTCTTCAGTAGCCGTGTTACCTGGGCCGTTATCAATTGCATAGGAAACTCTCATGTGTGTAATGACGCGCTTACCATACTGGCGAGTATAGATAGAGTAACTGATAAAGTAGCTTTAAGTAGCAATGTAGTAAGCACATCAAATGAACAACATTTCCTTGGTCTCGACTGGATGATCGTCTGCAGCTCTTCTGTATTGAAACTGTTTAGGTCGTAAGATATTGGTGGAGCAACAAGCAGTTATCTATCTATCTGTCTATCTATCTATCTGTCTATCTATATGTCTGTCTGTCTGTCTGTCTGTCCGCCCGCCCGCCCGCCCGCCCGCCCGCCCGCCCGCCCGCCCGCCCGCCCGCCCGCCCGCCCGCCCGCCCGCCCGCCCGCCCGCCCGCCCGCCCGCCCGCCCGCCCGCCCGCCCGCCCGCCCGCCCGCCCGCCCGCCCGCCCGCCCGCCCGCCCGCCCGCCTCAACAACGCGGTGCTGAGGCGGGCGGTCTTTGAGATCGCCGTATCTGAACAACTCCAGGAACAACAGGCTTTGGCTGGCGCCATCTTTATGAATGGCGAATATATCAATGTCAGCGTAGGTTAAATAATTTAACATTCTTTAAATTGCTGTCCACAAATCGATACATAGATATACAAATCACTGCTGTACGTGACGTAGTTGCCACGATATGGTGTAGTATTGTCGAAGCCATTTTTTTAAATGGTGGACGTGAATATCACAAAAGGTCAAGTGTAAAATATTTGAAATCCATGCCCTCTAAAACCTATAAATTGACACCAAAAGTATGGTTCTATGTAAGGAAGTTTTTACGATCTGAGGAAATTGGATTTGTTGGCCATTATTCAAGATGACCGCCAAGCCAAGAACAACATATCCATAAGTAACATCCATCTGAACAGGGAACCTTAGGTCATAGACAACATATCAGGCAGGTCAAACCTATGCTGTAGGAGGTGCCCTACGAAAATGTCAGGACTTAGCCACCAAACTAACGCGAGAGTTCAAGAAGCTCGAAGTTGGTCGGTGCCACGGCGAGTTTTAACAACTTAGATTGAAATTATGCAACGGAAATATTTTTGTATTATTATTGTACTTATGTTTTAATCTAAATTTTCTTCAATTTCAGCGACTCGATGAATCATTACCAGCGAATATATGTCAACTACACTGTCTGGTGACCATAGAAACAAGCTTGATACACGACAACAGAGACATGAACAAAGTTGGCCCTCTGAAAAACGACGGCGAACAAAATCCCAAGCTGGTCCAATTGTCGCAAGATGTCACTGTTGCCAGCAGCAAAGATACTCTGCCTACACCGCCAGACGGCGGTTGGGGATGGATGGTTGTTATCGGCTCGTTCGTGATACACGTGATCGCGGACGGCGTCCCGTATTCCTTCGGTGTCTTTCTCAACGCCTTCGTCGACCATTTCGACGCCGGCCGGGGTGACGTAGGCTGGATCAGTTCTCTCATGATCGGGATGACGTGGTGTTGCGGTATGTATCCGTGATTTAATTACATGTTAATCAATTACTCTATCAGCTATATGATAATGACGATTTGTGCTGTGTGTAACTATTGTAATTCACCTGCTGGAGCTGAAGAAAATAAAAATACATTTGTTGGGATCATATGCACCTAAAAGAGTTATAGAAACTAACCATTTGCACCTACAATCAACAATATCACGCCAGTGCTTTACCCAGAATGTGCTCTCAAAGTGAGAAATTAAGATAAAACTTTATTTTCCTGGGCGGCGCCTGACATCCATTAGCACACATTTTATTGAATATCTATAGAATACGTGTTATAGGAAATATTGTAAAAGATTTTTGCGCATGATTCTATAAAATTCTATAGAGTATTCTACATAATTCTATAGAAGATAGAGTGGCTATAAACTTTTTGTAGAATACTGTAGAATATTCATTAGAACTTTATATAATATGGTTATCGCCATAAACATTGTATAGAATGCTATATAATTATATAGAAAATGTTGTAAATCTGTTCGTTTGCTATAATAGTTCATTTTCAATAAGTTCGCGTGGTATTTACCTATAAAGAAAATACATTCTTACCGATTATTTCTGCCTAATATTGGTCTTCGTTGGTTAGATTTTAGGCAGGGCAGACTGGGCACTTGCCCAGAGGGGCCCACAAAATAGTTTATTGCGGGACCTCCACAAAACGTTTGTTGGGTCATGGTCCCATGATTTTGGGATCGAATAAAATGCAAATGACAAAGAGCCTGCTGTGACTCTTCGTGGTTGCATGACAACTGTCCAACTAATTTATGTCTAAACTAGGTGATATATATGCTCGAAAATAACCATTTTACACATTTCTTGCACCAATTTATTTGCACAGGAACGATCTGGATCGATGATTTGGTATTAAGCTGAATTATCTGAGCTGTCCAAAAAATTAGGAAAGCGGCAGTATAGGAAGAGAACACTTCCTGTATAATTTGATACTTGATATGCGAGCATTTTCTAATGTCGAAATAGCACTTCTTATCTACTTAATGTCCAACTGCAAATTAATTTTGACCCCAGGGAGGAGATACTACATTTCAACTAAATTAGCATATTAGTATATAAATAATATAGAATGTTGTGCTTGCTTAATTTATGTAGCTAACAACTGGTCCATCTGACGAGTACACGCGTGTTAAGCTGTTTTGTTATCTTCGCTCTGCAGGGCCTGTGGTAAGCGCACTCACAAACAAATATGGCTGCCGAGTGGTGTCGATTGCTGGCTCAGTTTTGGCGGCGTTCGGCTTTGCCATCAGCGTGTTTGCTCCAAACATCTACTATTTATATTTCACCCTCGGCATTGTGGCAGGTGAGTTCATCACACAATAAAATATGCATGTTCATTTACAGTGATCTACTAACTGAAAATAATAAGATAATCCCTCCAAATGATCGCAAAATTAAAGTTGCATTCTGAGTTAGTCCATGTTTAAAATACACATTTTCAGTGAATCAACATGTCCCATACACTATGCATTACTTACCTTAACTACATATAAACCTTTTTTGTACATATTATGCCATTTTAAGATAACATGGCGCAAAAGACGAACAATTGTATCCGCGGGACCCGCGGTTTTTAATTCGCTGATTGGTTGGACGGAAGAATCAAAGAATCACGCTATCTGTCGAGCGGGTGACGTGTCGTTTTGTTGATAGTTTGGGGCGTCTGTAAACTGCGGAACGCGGCACGATGTAAAATCTCTCTTGCATTTGGTGTGTGCTTTGAATCAGACTTATACTTCACGCATACTTAAATATTCATGTAATACACTCTGTCCTACAATATAAGATATGATAAGATAAGATAATGCTTCATTGTCTCAACTATAGAGTTGACAAATTTGTCTCGGGTGAGAACAGACATGACTGCAATATGTACATAAAAACCATAAAACCATTCGATAAAAACAGCAGATAAATAATACATGCATACACATTACTTATTCCAAAACGACAAATGACACTGTGGCAGCAGGCAGCATGAATTAAGTTGTTCAATAGACAGATGCACTCTCTTGAGTCCTGTTGACACTGAGTTTGAGGTGGTTGTTGTCACACCAATGTACACAGCTTTCAATTTCAGACATGTATGTACTGATGTCAGAATCAACATGTAACAGACCAAGAATAGCCGAGTCATCAGAGAATTTGATTATGTAGTTGTTAGTACTGCTGCTGGTATAGTCATTTGTATACAGAGTGTACAAAATCGGCGAACTGACACAACCTTGGGGTGCACCGGTATTTGTTACCACAGTTTGGGAAAGAGTCTGATTTACCTTAACAAGCTGCACTCTGTCTGTTAGAAAATAACGATACAACTTCATGATATATGGATTGACATTAATTTGATTCAGCTTAGTGAGCAGAATGTGAGGTTGGATAAGACTGAATGCCGAGCTAAACTATGAACAATAGTCTAGCATAAGCCTTGGGGTTATCTAAGTGTTTCAAAATTAAATGGACAACAGTGTTGACAGCGTAATCTGTTCTTTTCCCATGCTTGTATGCAAATAGGAATGGGTCAAGATAGTCCTGAACGTCTAGTTGCAGTTTACGAACCACTATTCGCTCCAGACATTTCATGACAATTGGTGTAAGTGCAACAGGTCTGTAATCATTGTTTTCTTTTGTGCAAGGTTTCTTTGGTACTGGAGTAATATGTGAGGTTTTCCAGAGTATTAGTACCATGTGGCTACCGACAGAAGGTTGGAATATGCGACACCAAGACGGTGCAAGCTCCTCAGCATGTTTTCAATAAAAAAGCCGAAATTCCATCAGGACTAGTTGCTTTTCTACTATATACATGTTGAAAGACTTTGGTGACATCATCTACATCAGTTTCAAACCTATCGGCATTACTGACAAACACATCACTGAGCACAGAATCACATCTACTGGAAGGAAGAGTCCTGAGTATCAAACTGTCTGTAGAAATCATTCATTTCATCAGCAAAAGCCTGTTCATTTGTGGTGTGTGTTGGTTTCCTAGTACAGTTCATGTTGATGGCCGACTTCATTGTATACCATAATGTTCTATTTTTCATGCAATTAAAATGTTTCTCCATTTTGTCTTTGTTTTTCCTCTCAGTTTGGTGTTGAGTTCCTTTCCACCCGTTTGACTTCTTGTATGTCTTTCCTTGTGAAAGCCTGCATTTTTCGATATATGCCGTCTTTGATCTTCTTAGTGATGTAGGGTTTGTTGTTGGGAAAATATTTCACAATTTTCTTTGGAATCACAGTCTCGATGCAAAACTTGATATAGTCTGTCATTGCATCTGTAGCCGTGTTGATGTCGGGATTGTCCCGAGTGAAAACCTCCCAGTCTGTGTACATGAAACAGCCCCCAAGTGGTTCCACATTGTCAACAGGCCACACATTAACAGTTTTCAGCACAGGTTTGCTTCTCTTCAGGACTGGTCGGTATGTGGGTATGAGATGAACTTTACCGCGGTCTGAGTTGGCAATGTGTGGTTTGATCTTAGCCGTGTACGCACCTGGTATATTTCCATAGCATTTATCCAGCGTTTTGCCTTTTCGGGTATCACACGCAATATACTGTGAGAAGCCTGGAAGGCTGAATTCCAGCTAACAGTGATTAAAATCACACAGATGAAAACTGGTGCTTCAGGAGTCCGTTCTAGTGGCTTGTGGACACAGTCTGCAATAATTGTAGCTGCTCGGGCCGCATTTGCACTGGGGGGGGGGGGGGGGGCACGTAAACAGAACAAATTAGAACATTCCCAAACTCTCTGGGAAGATAAAAAGGTATGAGGCTTAAACAGAGCGGTTCACCATCATGGTTGCACATCTTGTCTCCGATTGTGTACTGCCTGCACCACGGCACTGGTCGTTGACGTACACACCAATGCATCCCCACTTTGTCCTTCACTGAATGTTCATCTCTGTTTGCTCCAATGAGCGAGAAGCCATCAATTTCCATCAGAGAATCATGAATGTTTTTGTTCAACCAAGTCTCGGTAATAGTCATGACACGGGCTTCACGAAATTGGCTTGCAATCGCAGTTCGTCCATCTTCGGTTTCAGGGATCGTGCATTGCTCAAAATCATAGAAGGAAGGGGGACCTAGTTTTTCTTCTTCGTAGGCGCTGCCTGAACCCGCCTTATCAGCCTCCTTTCCTCTTTTTTCTGTATGCTGTTGTCGAGATGGTTATCTGTGAGCTCAAGGAGTTCAATGGGTGGAGCAGTGCCGCTGTCCTGAAGTGACAGCAACATGTCTCTTGTGTAGATCAGCACTCGCTGACGCTGGTCGCCATGTTCGAAGCGAGGTGTCATGAAGCCTGATGTAAACAGTTCGCACAAAACCAAGAGAAGAAGCGTCCACTTTGCGTAACTTGCCATCACATGCATTCGCATATTGTCCCACTCCACGGATCATAACAACTCAGTAAAACTGTACGCTGACTAGGTAAACAAGCAAAATATTGCAGCTGTCTGTTCCCCCATGTCGCCACAGCGCAGTGCAACATAGAGCTTGAAGGAATCATATATAGATTAAATTGCACTTTTATGATACGGAACGTCGATGGAACGATTGACACCTACCGACGGTTCCGGTAATCACTAATGAAATTTCACAGTCGTTCCATCGCATAGAAACGTACCTTAATCTCGATAGTATGTATTCATATTGCCAGACAGATTGTATTACATGGATATTTACGTATTTGTGAAATACCAGTCTGATGCGAAGCACACATTGAATGTTAGAGAGATTTTTACATCGGTTCCGCGTTGTTCCACCTCGTTCCGCGGTTTACAGAGCCCCAACATTTTGGAACGTCAACAATAACATGAACACAAGTCATGTTCGATGTTGTCTAGGCAAAGTCAAAACGTTATTAATCGTGTTATTTTTATCAAATACGTCATGTTCAGTAACAATTAATGCTGTGAGATTATAGCGTTATGTGTGATTAAGAATCATCGTGTCACAATATTTGTAGTAGCATACGTCAATAACAAGGACAATTTACTCCAGCTTCCAAGATAAAACGAAGTAACATTGATGATTGTTGTGTGCACTGACAATTCAGTATCCCTTTCGTATTGTGTCATTGTTTCATTCTGTTTAAATGCGTCGGTGAAAGTATATATTGAAATGCAGCTATAATTGTAATACACCTGGTTGGCTTGTCATCATTAAAAGTAATAGTCAAAATATTAAGTTTGTGACAGTGTGCCTACTGGCCCATATATATATAGTTTTATTTCATTATATCAATTATATTATTAAATGTAACCATTATCATATAATTATAATAATGTTTATTTCCCAGAAATATATAAATCATAATTGATTACACTCATATTCTAAGTTATCATACATTTCAATAGAAATCATAACTGATTACATTTGTGGTGTAATCTCCTCACCCTTGCTATTGGCTTTTATATCATCCATAACTTCTCAATTCAAGTTCTATTTCCAGCATAATTATCTGTAAAGCTAAGCAGTATCCAGCCATTTTTTTGTTAACAAAACTTGATAATAAATATCAAATTCAATAAATATATCAATCAAATTCAGAAAAAAAATAAAATCAAATTTAACAATTCAGTGAATAGAAGGGCACAAGTCACAAATAGGCCTAGGGTTATAGTAATATGTAATAGTAACACTTACAAATATTGAAATACGGTAATAGGTTGAATAAAACACAATGTAATAGTAATAGGAAGCATTGTAATATTAACTGACCTATTACTTTTATATTACTATTGGACATTTCAAAGTTAAATTTCAGTTGCGCTTATCTGCGGTATGGTTATATAATTAATTACAAGGAAAAGAACATTCCACTAGTTTCAGCAGGTTTTATGATTGCTCTTCTGTGAATCATGGCCCTCAGTCGGTTTCACGCTGGAGGTTGAGAGTTTACATATCAATAGCAGATATTGCGACAGTGTGACTGCTGCATGGCTAAAGGGATTCATTAGTTCTTTGAAGTTGGCTCTCATGCCAACTATCCTTTTCACACAAGCTGTGGGTTTAGTGGCTGTCCACATATTGTCCACTAGGCCTAAACAACAGAGGTATGAAAAACATCCTGATGTATTTGTACTTGTGCCAATAATCACCTGTCCACCAAGCAGCAGTAGTGCAGTGTGGTTTAATTACATTGATTATAATTCAAAAAGTTAAAGTGACATTGAATTGCTTTTGTCTTTCATTCCTATACAGTACTGAAATATAAAATATAAAATATGTTCTATTCATAAACAATGTAGTTAGTAGACAATGCTAAATATGATAGTTATAGTTTGTGGTACATGTTTATGCATACCGTGTATTATACTAAATAGTTCCGATGAAAAATATAATAGTAATAGTAATTGCTACAAATGTAATAGTAATATATAAAATTCAGCATGTAATACTAACAGGAAGGAAGCTAGGCCTGGTGACAAAAGTAGTCAAATAAGATTACTGTTAAAATGTATCAGTATGCTTACTGAGAAAATGAGTGTAATCAATGGTATTTACTTGTGCATGTAATTATGATTACATCAATAGCTTAGTCATAGTCTGTACATTTTTTACAACTTTCTGGTTGGTACCATATATTGGATAACAACAGCTACAGACAAATCTGACATAATCGGTATACCCATATTTGACTACTTGCATTGTAGTTGAAACTTAGGCAACTTTCAAATAGGCCAACAATTATACACGATTACAACTACAGACAAATATTATTCCATATACTGTATGTTACAAACACAATCTGACCCTAGAATAACACTAATAAAAAGTGTACTTATTATTCTGTGTTATATGAGCTACCTGTGTAATATGGTGTGCTTAATGTCTCTTATGTGTGGGGGGGCAAACAGAAAATATGGCAAAATGAAATAACTAATGACATATAGCAAAGAAGAGCTTTTTATCAAATTATTACAATGATTTATATTTATTTCAACAATTCCTGCAAATACAAACAACCTATAATACAATGTAATGATATTGTGTAAAATGTTGTAGATCAGTTATTAATAGGGGAGAGTGTCAAAAATAGCAATAATATTATACACAAAAAACAGCATGGCAAAATGCAACTAAAAATTAATTATTTCCATGTGAAAGAACACAAATTACAATTTTACAAATAAATGTAGCAGAATAATTATACACCACCAAGTTGTTATGTTTATAAAATATACATTTTCCCACATAAATGTAAGTTTTTATATAGCACAGTATCCCATCCTCAGTACTGCTCTATGCTCTTTACACTTTACTCCCTGGCTGACCTGTTCATTTGAAAACATTTCGACTTCTCTGGGAAGCATTCAGCCATGCTCCAATTAATGCATTAAAACTAATCGTACACAAATATCCACCACAGTCGGTAGCCAGTGGTGGATATTTATTATTAGAAGCATCATAGAGTCAACAGACTTATCCAAGGTTCGATACGGCAGCACAGAATTTGAACCAAGGTTCTCTCAATTGAGAGTCCAGTGTTCTACCCACTGTGCCACTGCGTTCCACATATCTCACAATGTAGACAACATGTATGAAACAGCGTTCCATAAGACAACAAGTGTCTGACAATAACAAAAATTGTCGGAACAGTATTTATAGCCGTATCCTTTTCCAGATATATTGGCGAGTAGAAAGTGTTCCACTGCTACATTTTGATGTATGCCTCAAAAAAACATTTACATATTTCAATTCATCACCATAGAAGTAAACCCACACATACAACAATCCATTTTTAGATTACAAACCACACATTTGTGTTTCTAGAAAGTTGTATTATTATGGCACAAAAGCTGGCATCCAAATTATACATTTATATACCTAATTCATTTGTAGCTTGTTGACTTACTACATTGTTTCTCAAATGCTATGTCGTTAATATACATACTGTTGTGTTCTGTTGTTACAACACTTGGCCATTTGACTAACAGCACAATAACCCTGGTTACAAGTTTGATTAACACAATACGAAAGTGTCACAATCTTATGACATTGTGAGCAACTTTACAATACGTTTTCTTCACAAACATTAACAAAGCTTTTACCCCATGTACAATTAAAAACATACTACCAGTAATATTTATATTCACTACCAGATATGCACCTTAAATACCCCAGCTTACACGGTTGCGATTTGCTCACATTCTTGGCCTTGTTATGACCGTGAATATAAGCACAATAAAGACGATAACAAACAACAGTGTGAGTGATAAATGACAAACTGTATTTCTCTAGTTTCCGTCGTCGATTCCAGTGAACGAAATTGTATGTTTAGTGTCCCTACAGTATACCCCGCGCCAGTCACGACTGTAGCGTTTTAGACAATGTCTCTGAATCGAATCGGCGGACGCACTGTTCTGTTAGACCGCCGCACGACCAAGTCTTCCACATACTCGCCAAGAGCCATCTGACTTCTTAACTGCGTGGATAGGTGAAGCCCAGTTGGATTCACACCTTTGGATTATTTCTTGTCTTTCCTACTGACGAAGTTGCTCCTCCACCTGTGTCTTTTTGTCGCCGTGAAGTTTCCGGCACGGTGTGTAAACAGGTGAGCCGTCAGTGACGATGTGAAGCGGCGTAGTCATGGTGACTAGTTTACTCAAACTGGGCTCGGTGACTTCGGGGAACTCTGCCCACAGAAACTCAAAGTCTTCTCCAGCAGCCGTGGCTGTGGCCTACTCGTGGCAGGAACCAGCGACAAAACAGATTATGTTTTTGTGTCGGTCGGAAACTCTTCCATCGTGTAGCGATCAGTGAGACAACGCCTGTATGGGTCGATGATGCAGCGTTTCCCGTGTCCATCTTGCAAGAAGTCCATGCCGAGAATAGGGTGTACGACGTCAGCCACAATCATGTCATGTGAACACGGGCGGCCAAGGAAGATGAAGTGAGCACTGCGTCGGCCAAAAGTACGGAGGCTTTGTCCGTTTGCAGCTGACAGGTTGTGCTCGGTGGGACTGGGAGAGCGTTTCTCCTCAGGAGTCGGCGGTAAAACTGATACTGCCGAGCCACAGTCCACTAAGAAACCCGCTACGAAGAGGAGTCGTTTTTGAGTGAGGCGGGCGAGCCAGTCACGACGCCGATTACTGACCGCCCGTGGCGTTTCCCGGGCGCGCACTCTTTCCCTTTGGCAAGTCAGGACGATGTCGCGGGCAAGGCGGTCCACTGCAGAAATTTGCCTGATCGCCGAACTTCTGATGATACCAGCAGTGTACAATGTTCGATTTCAATCTGACTGCTTCGCGTGTTTTCGACATTCTGTCATCATTGTGTTTGTCACTCCCACGATTTCGGTGACGAGTTCAGGCGACGTCACGTTGACGTTAGACAATGTTGCGGGAGGTAGCGAGACATAGAGTGCATCCGCCTTGCGCAACAACTCCTCCATGGGCAGTGGTGGCGATGGCATCTCAAGCGTTGTTCGTAGCGAGGACTGAAGGCGTCGCAGGAGTGCCCAACGTTCGACGTCTTCCCGCGTCCAATCACCACCCGCGTACCTGAAGCGAGCCATCCACTGTGAAGGCTTCTCGTCGGCCTCCATGCCGCCCATGGCGAGGGCACGTGTGAGCCGCTGGTGGACGGTCAGCTCGAAACGTTGGACGAAGAGCGACTTCGCCGCTTCAAAAACATCGGCGGGACGCTCGCTGCCCAGCATCGTCAAATCCCGCACCACGTACGCCTCTTCCTCTGTTAACAGAGTTGTTAGTGCAGCAAACTTGTTGATTTGCGACGTAATGCCTTGTGATTGAAACACATCTTCCACCTGCGCGAACCACAAGCGACAGTCGTCGTGAGTCATTGGTCGGAATGACACTTTCTGCCCTCGTGACGGGATGGAGACAGTAGACGCCTCGGTCGAGGTGGTCGAAGGCTGAGGCTGGTGGCTGTCGACGTAGCATCCCGCCTCAAACAGTATGTCTTCTGCAGTCGTTACATACTCTTCGGAATCTAGAATGTCCTCGCTGACGGTGCGCGAGGTGGCCGGTTTGTCCGTCGGCAATGCGTTCGCCTCCGCAGCCTCTAGTAATGGCGCCAACTGTCGATCGACTTCGCAAAACGCATGCAACGCGCTCCGCATATCAGCACGCAGACCTTTCACCGTCTGATGTGCATTGTCGTTGGTTTTCACTTTATTAAATCTGTTCACAATATTTGTGATTCGTCGCTTTGCGTCGAACGACGCACGATAATGGTCTGGAGGCGCTCAGTCATAGTGGAAGACGTTTAGTGTGACACAACCCGCTAGATGGCGAAATGTCAGCGTTCTACGGTGCGTCGATGTGCACAGCGGCGCCTCTGGCGATCAGGCTAGCACTAACCAATTTCACGGAAGCTGCACTTTATCACCGTCTATTGTGCGATTGTTGCGTTTGGTTGAGCACAGAATGTATCTTGATCTCAACTAAGTCTCTAGAATAATCACGTCAAGGTCACCATTGTTATGACCGTGAATATAAGCACAATAAAGACGATAACAAACAACAGTGTGAGTGATAAGGGGTCAGCACACTGTCAGTTTTCCCATTGGCGACCATGTTAATGTTTTGTGTGATTATAAGAAAACGTGACCTATAAAGTTTCTTAAACTTCTCACCTGCTGTTATTATCATCTCATTGACATGCTGGTCGAGTTTAGTCAAAATCTAATATCTCTAGCTCTTGCAAAATGCCTGTATGTATGACACCCGTCAATATTTACAAATGGATGCAGGCAGTAATCCGGCTACAGTGTCAACTAGCCAAATTGCTGCCAGACACCCTTCCGCTTAGTAAAATCAGCTAAAAAGACACCATTTTACTGTCAACAGCTTCAACAATCACAGCTACAAATCTGACTACTCAAGTGCACTTATGTCAGAGCAAGTGAATATTATAAAAAGTCATTTCTCAAAAATATACTGCACTTTGTTTCGTCTGTAATCAAGCAGGAAGTCCAATAGTGTGCTGACCCCATAAATGACAAACTGTATTTCTCTAGTTTCCGTCGTCGATTCCAGTGAACGAAACTGTATGTTTAGTGTCCCTACAGCCTAATAATAAATATCCTAGTTTAGATAATGGAAATATACATACCTGACTGCAGATAACTAGAGTCATATCACAACAGTAAATCCAAAACTAGTGATCCAGCCAGCAGTATTGAATATGTCAACTTACAAGTATAACATTTAGGGCTTTGCAGGATGAAATTCATGCAAGACAGCTGGTCATAAATCCAGTGTAGTGGATATATATTGAAGGTTCCTATAAAATCATTCTGCCTGGAATGATTCATCTCCTACCCAATTCCTGTCTTCCATGTCACAAGATTAACTGCATTATGATAGTGTCTTAATGTCAATATTTTCACCAACAATGCATGTATCGGCTCTATAAATTGTTATGTTATGCAAGACACTTTGGTCCTGGACATTAAAATTGGTTGACCTCTTAGAAACAGGATAAACTGGTTATTAAAATGTATGTATTGATCAACTGTAACATGCAAAATCTATGCATGTTATTCAGTGAACGTTTCCTCCTTGTTCTGTTCTTTTATTTCTTCTCGTACCACATCCACCCCTGATATATGTTCTGGAAACAAAGTGTTTACATACCTGATAAATATTAGATTTGCTACCCATGTTCCAAAACATGGATATTTTCCTAATGTTGATTATATTTCATACGCTGGAAAGAGTAACGATTATTTACAGAAAGAGCAACACTAAATTTAAGAAAACTTTGCATTCCTTCGTGGGAGGTTTGAACCAAGGAATAACTACTCTACCAGTACGTATTTTGGTACATGTATTTTTGTACAATGCATTGCTGGATCGATCAACTCATTTACACTAGTGATCAAAATTCGTGCATCGCGTAATTCCGTGGCAAAACGGTGTTATCGCTGTTTTTCTAAAACTTGAGATGTTTACATTGAATGATGACATGCCACCCACCTTTACTTATTGCTACTGTATGTTTAGCATAAACCTTAATCGATGCAATCAAACAAAAGATAACAAATTACACAAAAGGCTACGGGGCACTGAACTGTCTGAACAGGAAGATGTACGAATTTAGGACACGTAACAGAAATTAGCAAGACGAACGATGATCTTGACGCACTACTAATACTAACTATTGGAACCGGTTCAAATTATGTTCAATGTATGCATATGGAATGTCTAATTAAGTAATTAGCTCGTGTCGTTGTAACTGTAAGACATAATCTGAAATGTTTTGATTAGTGAGCTCCCCTGACTGAATCCATTCCATTCCCGGAGCGGCAGTGCCAGTGGCCACCGCCAAGGCAATGGCTACGCACGATTCGATTGTCGTTAGGCAAATAACTTTACTTTAACAGCGTGATTGACACAACAAGCTAGCCTATGTATTTGCAAACTAACGATGTGTGTACTTAGCTACATGTCAGTGTTTCTATTTAATCTAAACCAGACTTTATCGTCTACATACTTCATTTGTGTACCCTGTCTGCGTGTTTACTGTTCGCAACATGTGCGAGACATCGTTTGTAAAAGTGACACATATGACAGCAAGTATACTAATAAGCAAATATTAATCATGGTATACATTCACTTTCCTAAAATGCGTTAAAATGATAATTAACTCGGAATACAATTTTAAATTTTGATGTAGGCGATAAAGTGATGTAGCATGAAATCTAACCACTTTAATGATATGATTCAAGAACACTACCAGGAGTGCCTAGATGAGCAACTAGTATGCAAAGTGTCGTTTACAAAAGATGTGTTAGAGAGCATAATTATATATATAGATGAGTTTCGCTTATTGCTTGTTGTTTTATGTACACAGAAGTTTATACATATTGGATTAATCGAATTGTACAATTTTAGTACGAATAAATATCTTATTATTATTATAAAAATGCTTAAGTGTTATACAACGGTGTCTGTGTCTGTCAGGCCTGGGGCTCGGCATGATCTACCTGCCCGCCATCGTAAGCGTGTCGTACTACTTCGAGAAGCGGCGGTCGTTTGCGACTGGTCTCGCTGTGTGTGGGTCGGGGATCGGTACGTTCGTCTTCGCTCCGCTAGCCAAGGCGCTTCTGGACGAATACGGCTGGCGAGGCGCCGTCCTCATCGAAGCCGGCATCCTTCTTAATTGCTGCATATGTGGATCCTTCTTCCGGCCACTTCCGTTGACGAAACAACACCAACGGAATCTACCCGCTGAGAGTGACAGCAGTGACAAATTGAAATGCGCCACTGCGAAGAACGATACAGTACACCCAGGTGCAGTACCAGGCGTATCTGTTGAGTCGCCGCACGAGGGAGCCACTGTGCAGCGTCACGTCTGCGCGGGTAGGTTCATGCCATAGATGCGAGATCAGGGGGGCAAAAGGGGCAGCTGCCCCTGCTGGAATTTCTCGTGGGGGGGCAGACATATGGTTCTGCCCCCCCCATTAAATGTGAGCGTCAACGTTTGTCTTAGTGGCGAGCGTCAATGGCGGGTGAACATGTACATTTTATGAAACGATTAATGTGTATTTTTGTTGACTGTGAAAGATGTGTGCAGTTGGAGGGTAGAAGTATTGTTTTGTGCCCCCCCCAGTAATAGGCGGCGTGGTGGCAAAAACATTTTCCAAAGCACAAATTGTTAATGTCTACAGGTAGTTTATTACAAAGTCGAGACCCCATTACTTTCTGGGAGTTCCCTCCGATTCTATAATTATATCTAGGTTTATATAAATTGTTCTCCTGTCTGGAACTTCTGGTCATGAACTCACTATTACATTTGTAAAATTGGTGGTATACACTAGGAAGTTTATTCGTACGCTGTTTATACACAAATATTTTAACATTTAGTTTAAGTAGTTCATGAACTTTAAGCATATTAAATTCCCGATGCAAGGCAGTGGCACTGTCACGACGGTTACGCTTTGGTAATATTTTAAGTAACAGATTTTGAAGAACTTGTATTTTAGTTAAGTTAATTTTACATGCGGATCCATATAATTCAAACCCATAATTAGTATGGTGAAATACATAGGCATAATATAATTGCCTTACCATATCGGCATTTATGGACGAAGCCATGTGATACAATAAACCTGATAACTTAGACACCTTTGAACAAAGTTCCTTAATATCTTCCAACCATGACAGCTTACAGTCTAGATATATATATATATATATATATATATATATATATATATATATATATATATAACATTCATCCGTGTCCCTATATATATATATATATATATATATATATATATATATATATATATATATATATATAAATATATATATATATATATATATATATATATATATATATATACCCGTTCACTGTCTTTGCCCTGCAACAACAATGGCGCGACTTCACGTTCCATATGTCTACCGAAAATTGTATAACATGTCTTACTTAGGTTCAGAGTTAGTTTATTGCATCGAAACCAGACATTAAACGATTCTAACGTCTCCATAGCCGTATACACAGTATCATTGGCACCCATTCCACTAATGAACAAATTAGTATCGTCAGCAAACAAACGCAAAGATACGTGATCCACAGCATTAGAGATATCATTAATATATAATAGAAATAACACTGGCCCTAAGATGGAGCACTGCGGGATATACCAGTTTGAACATGAGCATATTCTGAAACCGTGACATTAATGCTAACACATTGCTGTGTATCTCTTAAATAATGTCTAAACCATTTATATACATGACGTCTTATTCCATAATGATCCATCGTATTCAACGATATATCATGATTAACGGTGTCAAAAGCCTTACTTGGGTCAAGGTATACCCCAACAACTAATTCGTCATTTTCAAGATAATTTCTAATATTTTCTATTATTTCAATAATCGCTAACGCAGTCGAATGATCTTTACGAAATCCAAATTGATGTTTGGACAAAACGTCATTTTTATCTATAAACTCTAATAACGTCTTCAACATAAACTTTTCTAGGATTTTATTGAAGACACTCATCGGATCAATTGGTCGATAATTGCATGGTTCACACCTTGAATGTTTCTTAAATATAGGTATTACTTTTGACACTTTGAATGCTCGTGGTACCGTGGCTTAGGAGAACGACAAATTACAAATGTAAGTCAGAGGTTTACAAATGAAATTGCATGTCAATTTTTAAGGAAAATTATCAATACCTGATATATTAGAATTCGCTAGCTTTTTAATTTCATTGATCACTTCTTGTTGACAAACTGGTGAAAGGAACATAGCATTGAGTATCGGGTCAGTTAAAAATTGTCAATATTCGTTTCCAAGATTTTTGTCTTTGACAATTCTTTACCTACAGTCGCGAAATATCGGTTCATTGCATTAGCAATACTTTCATTGTCGTTGAATTCTATATAATTGACGACCAGCATTTTAATGTTGTGCACGTTCCTTTTGCCCTCATTCACAAGTTCCGCATTATCTTCCATAATACCCTGGTTGACTGTTTTGCTTGTTAGAGTAAGCTACTGTAATATGATTTCTCCGCCTGCCGTATGATAGTTGTAAGCTTATTCTTATACTGTCGGTATTCTGTTTTATTGTATTAATTTGGTCTGTTGATATATTTCTTATACAACCTAGTTGTTTGTTAAAATACTATTTCTAATGCCTCTAATCATCCACTTTTTGTCATTGACATTCTGTTAAGTGGGGAAAATGTTTTTTTAATTGTGTCGTATTTGGCTTACAAACGTATCATAACATTCATCCGTGTCCCTACATGTTATAATATTGTCCCAGTTTATATTCTCCAGTTCCCGAGTGAAATTTGATATATTATTTTTACTAAATATTCTCAGTTTAGGTCTGTCATTGATGTCATGAGTTTTGGATACAACTTTTATAATGATGAAGTTGGGTAGATAGTCTGATATATCTACAAACGGGTTTCCTGAAATTATATCATTTTTCATTAACTTTAAAGGTCGACATATATGCATATGATCAATCAGAGTTGCAGAGTGATATGTTATTCTTGTTGGCAGTGTGATACATTAACGTGTCCATGTATATCTTAGTTTGACACGAGTCCTGTTGTAAAAGATCACTATTAACATCACCACATATAATAGAGATTTTACCTTCCTGCTTGATAATAGACACGTTTGATCCAATAAGATCAGAAATAAGGTGCATGTTATAGTTTGGATGTCTATACATATTGCCAATCACAAAACTGGCGCCATCTTTAATTATTTCAAGCCACATATTGTCCAACCTAGGGTTATGACATAGCGTTAAGTCAAATCGTTCGTGGACGTTAATATAAACAGCAACTCCGCCTTTATTGTTACTTAATGGTCCATGATAGTAAAAATTATATTCTTTAAATATATTCGCACATCTATCTTGGTTATTCATTCCTACCTCAGTGATCGCAAGTACATCATTTTTTTTATTTATGGAGTCAAGGTGTGCTTTGAATAGATTATAGTTTTTGAAAGAGCTTTGCAGGTTGATATGGATAACAGTTATTAGTCCATCAGTTGTGTATTGACTCGTTTATTTCTGTTAAATCATAATATTTGCAGTTTAGTGATTTTGTCACTTCTTCAGATAATCCTTTATCAAGGCAAAGTTGCAAGTTATGTGTTTCTAAGAGTTCAGAACATTTTGTTTTTGGGAGTTAATATTCCATAGTTAACTGGAGATTGGTTTACGTGCAAAATGGTAACAAATTTGCTATTTCATTATTTTCACCCATTACTACTGTTTTTTTGTTATATCAATTAGAAGATTTCTCAGCTTTACTAGAATACATACTTGTAACCCTGAATGCAACACATGTAGTACAATCATGTAACCTTTCATAGAAAACAATGTCTCAATAGTTGGAGTAACAAATACACGACCAAAACGTCAGATGACTACCACAGTCATTGCATGTCGGGAGTCGAGGCGCTCAAGAGTAAATTTATTGTTATAATGTAGTCCGCCAGCAGAGGTGTCTGTCACATATAGGTCTAGTAGTCGCAGCAACGAAGTGATCGCGGTCCATAGAGGTTGGACAACAATGTTAACACAGCTTTCTCACCTGAAATAGGTTCGAATCCAAAATGGCCGACATTATACAGGGTCTATAATATTCAAATAGACCTAATTTTGGAACTAAGCAACATAAAAGCACTTTTGAGGTGTAATTTCCAACTAACTTTAGGATGTCCACTCGCTTGGTGACACTTTGAAGGTCATCAGAGGTCAAGGTCATGCGATACGGTAAAGGTCAACGTCAAAATTGACGGAAAAAAATGTGACCCAAAATTTTGCCAAAATGGTGTATATCGACCTAGAAATATGTTTGATGCGACATTTCCAACTATATTATCTACGATCACTTCATTGTTCCGACTATACATGGGCATTTCACTTTGCCGACCGCGAGATTTTCCGTGCGCGCGTGCCGTTCCACGCAAACCCGTTACGTTTACTCGGCACCTGGGTAGCGTTTTGTTTCAACTCGTCGTGACGTTCTTTTATAGGTCATTTACCTCTTTCTTGTGGGTCTAATCCACGGTGAGTCGAAGTTTCATTGCTTTTTTCTTTGTGAAATTTCACCAAAATTACGATGATGCATGATATTTAATTTATAGTTGAAATGCCTACTATGCTGAAATAGTTTCCAAAGTTTAAAAAAAAAATATTAACGATGATGGCATTTGTTTGTTTCAGAAATGTGAATGCAATGACATCGGCTAGTCCAGATGCCATTTCATTTGTTTACTGTGTGAGGAGAACATAACATTAACTGTGAAAGATTATGCGTGCGTGGGATTCAAAGGTCTTGCTGCGATCAACGGGTTTACTCTGAAACACAATGAACTCAATCCGGAGAACCACATCCTTATTCATGCATTTGACGAAAAGAAAAAAAATATGTGCACGGGACGTGTCGCAGAAACCACACAAATGCCAGACGATACGAACAGATTCGTAAATGTAAACATGATGGTGAATCTGCTTCAGCCCAGAAACTCCGATCTGATGTAAAAAAAATTATCTTTCCATACTGACTGTTATCTCTGTGGAATGTATGTTGATCAAAAGAAGGCCAAAAAATACCCCAACAATCTCGAATACGAATTCAGTCATGTCATGCTCCTCCATGTGAAAGAGTTCATATAGTACAGCGGCTAAGAGCCACAAATTTGACGAATTGTGCACTTTTTGACAAAAGCATGAAACTTGGCACACATGTAGTTTATGATATATATATATATTCATATAAAGCTAGGTACCCATCGCCATCCACATGGTATCTAGCCGCCATTTTGATTTTTAAAATGGCCGCCATGGAAATCCATTACCCAAGTGTCTTGACATCTACACAACATAGGAACACGGTCTTGGTGTCCAAACCATCATTTTTAGGGTAAAGGAATTCATTTCTGCCACATTCTGTATCCTCAGATGACCGCCATATTGGCATTTAAGATGGCCGCCATGGAAATCTATTAACCACGTTGTTCAGCTTCTAAGCAACATAGAAACATGTTCTTGGTATCTAAACCATCATTTTCAGTGTCCAGGAATTCATATCTGCCACAGGCCGTATCCTCAGATGACCGCCATATTGGAATTCAAGATTGCCGCCATGGAAATTTATTAACCAAGTCGCTCAACTTCTAAGCAACATAGAAACATGTTCTTGGTGTCTAAACCACCATTTTCAGGGTCAAGGAATCCATTTTCCCACATGCTGTATCCTCAGATGACCGCCATATTGGAATTCAAAATGGCCGACATACAATTTAATTCACCTAACTGGGAATACTAGCTAGGTACCCATGCTGTTTATAAAAATAAAAATTAATCTATATATGCCTTGGTTATCCATAGATATGGCTATTAAATGATTATCATGACTCTGAGGTGGTTAATAATGGACTATAATCATACACACGTTAAAATAACAGTCATATTTTATTCACCGCATGCAGTATAAGCCATCGTATAGTCAGAGATGTCAAGGGTCGCCACATGCTCCACTGCAGCTAAACAGCTCGGTGCATTGCAGACTAGACGACCGGCATTTACACTTGCGTTTACACCCCTTCTTGCACCCACAGTGCACTAGATCATAGCACGACAGTGATGCCTCTGGTAGGTCAGTCCAGAATGGTTTCCATCCTGTGTCACTTGGACTCCCACCCCAGTGTCCAGGACTTGGCAGGTGTGGAGCTAGCACAAGAGCTTGTGACCACACATATCCGGCCGGATACACAACCCGTCTGACATGCTGGAACAATGCAGCTTTGGTTGGCGGGACATTCTCAATGGTACGGGATCCCTGGGCGAAGAGGTGCTTTCTTGCCTCGTCCACCTTACTAAGTGTACACGTCATGCCGTACATGACGACCATGAACCGTTCGATCTCATCTAGAGTAGGTGGGTCAACTTCTTGCGGTTGTGATGAGAGTGTGAGGAAGGCATCTGTTACAGACATGCCGTGCATGCCAATCATGTTGACTTCTTCCCTCAGCCGAGAAAGCAGGAGACAGTGTCACACCCGCTTAGGACATGAAACAGCATTAATGCTCTAGATTTCAACACACCTAATTTGTTTGCAATAGCTTGATTTGCAATATGACGAAAGTGAGTACCAACGCCGAAGTTTTCCCATAGTTCATCAATCCCAAGAGCTTGGAAATGGCCTACCGCCAAAACAACCACATCTGTATCCACTGTCCAGATGGCCACTTTGTAAAGTCTTTGTTTCACGCAATGTGCCACATGGAGTAACATGTGCGTGTCCGCCTCCTCGTGGCTGCACGGCTGAAGGTACTCTGTGTCTCCAATGTCATTCTGGTTTGCGGTCATAAGTGTGTCATCTTTTGTGCTGATAAGTATCTTTCCACCGGCATCGTATGATCTGATACATTCTAACAAATAACGAAATAGCTCATCTTTGTTTTGCTCAATCCTCAGGAAACTCTCCCAGTTTGCTGGAATAGGGGTTTCTGCAAGAACTCGTTATGCACTCGGCTTTCCCTTATTGATTGTTTGAGACTGTCAGCAAAATACCTATCCCATGTGTGTTTTTTAGTTTGTCTTTTCCCGATATCATCAGCTGTATAGACTGTTTGCACCACGTCTTTGTTCATGATGACCTTTGTATCAAGAGTGCATATCACCGCTATCTTCACGGAATGAGTTGCTCATGTCTTCAGTTGTTGACACCATCGTCGACACTTTTTACCAAACTAGCTAAACATATTGAATTTTGCATGCCGGCCATCTTGAATTTTAGTAAGGCCGTCATCGGAGGATACAGTATGTGGCAGGGATTAATTCCTTGACCCTGGCAATGTTGGTTTAGACGCAGAAAACCGACTTGGTTAATAAATTTCCATGGCGGCCATCTTGAATTCCAATATGGCGGTCATCTGAGTATACGGAATGTGGCAGAAATAAATTCCTTGACTCTAAAAATGATGGTTTAGACACCAAGAACGTGTTTCAATGTTGTTTAGATGCCGAGAAACTTGAGTAATGAATTTCGACTGCGGCCATTTTAAAAATCAAGATGGCAGCTAGATACCATGTCGATGGCCATGGGTACCTAGCTCTATATGAATATATACATCATAAACTACTTGTGTACCAATTTTCATGCTTTTGTCAAAAAGTGCACAATCATATCCCTTAGCCGCTGTACTAACACACCATCTCCTGAAGTTGGTCCCTGCATGAGTCGTTTCAGCCACGCTCGACAAGGGCTTGCAGTTTATTGTTGATGGGGAGGATTGCTCCACAAGTTCTCATGGCCCAAGCACTCCACCTATGCCGAAATCTGCGCTATGTATATCCGGCATGTACGCAGCAGCTATGGCTGTGCGTTGGTTGTGTTTGACGGATATAACGGTTCCAGCACTAAGGACGAAGCCCATCGTCGTAGGACAGGGAACGACGTTAGTGCTTCAGTCTCAGTTTCTGCAGAAATGCGGTTAACCATGAGCAAAAAAGCTTTCCTTGCGAACACATCAAACGAGCAGGTCCTCGTCAACCTCCTTGCAGAGCATATGGTCAAAGCAGACATCACCGTTCAGAACGCAGAAGGGGATGTTAACTACAAAATATGTATGTTGGCATGTCTGTCTGCGAAGAAAACGCCAACAGCTGTTGTCGCAGAAGATTCAGACGTATTTCAACTCATCATACCTCATGCTGATGCCACAGATAAGAGTGATAACCTGTACATGGTGACTTCGAAACAGACGGTGTGCATCACTATATTGAAGAAGAATCTGGATCCAGCCCTCTCAGAAGCTCTGCTCTTTCTGCACGCTCTCAGTGGGAGTGATACCACGTCAAGGCCATATGGAATTGGCAAAGTGGCCGTTCTCACGACGTATGCAGCACTGAAAAGTCCACCTCCGTCTTCATGTCTCCATCTTCCTCGAAAGAGGACAACGAAAAAGCAGGAGAGGATGCCCTGCAGGTGGTGTACGGGTGCACCACATCACTAAGCCTTAACTCCGCACGGGTGGCGAAGTTCCTGCTGAAGGTAGCTACTTCTACACAATACGTGTCTCCAGAGAAGCTTCCGCCAAATAATGATGCAGCCGCCTTCCATAGCCATCGGACTTATCATCAGGTGCAGGGATGGCGTGGCAACGATATCTCCCCTGAACTTTTGGGTTGGGTAGCAACTTCTGGTGGTCTCGAGCCTATCAGAATGTCTCAGCCTGCTACACCAGAGCGACTCCTCAAGATAATTCGATGCAATTGCGGTGGTCTCTGCGATAAGAAAACGTGCACCTGGCGTAAGAGTGGACTGCAGTGCACACCAGCATGTGGCCAGTACAAGGGCATCACAGGCATGAATGTGACACAGGTGGAGAGCCAGGATGATGATGACCGGGATGTTGATCAGGATCATACAGGGTTGTAAATAGACAATATGCATATATTGACATTGAAACGTGACTTTGAATTACAATCACCTGTAAAATGTGGTTTAAATGATTAGGCATAGTAAACTTGGTTGCAATGATACCTAAATATGTGTTTGTAACTTCAGTTTGTTTTCAAAGTCATGCCATTTTGGTTCGAATCCAGCTTATTTTCCAGCTTATTTTATTAAATTTTGCCTTGACCTTGACCTTATCGCATGACCTTGACCTCTAACGACTTCCAAAGTGTCACCAAACGAATGGACATCTTAAAGTTAGTTGGAAATGACATTTATGTACCTTAGTTCCAAAATTAGGTCCATTTGAATATTAGACCCTGTATAGTGTCGGCCATCTTAGATTTGAGCCGAAAAAGAGGTTTTGCCATAGGTGGATTCGGGTGGTTTATTTTGGTGATGAGACATACCACCAACGAACCCATTTCAGGTGAGAAAGCTTTGTTAACATATTTGTCCAACCTAAATCGTTCGTTGCTGAGATTATAGTCCACAGGTACAACGACGCCATGTATTTTCAGTTTGCTTCTGTGGAACACCGCACGCTTCCCCTCCGCGAAGGCTCGTTGCATCTGCGCACGTGCACGTTTCTTTGTTTCGTATAGGATTGCGTTTCTAAGTGGCTTCGTAACAATTGACGCGATGATGGGTCTGCCCGTAGAACTATTGTTGGAGACAGGGCCGAGTCTGTGGCAGTGTTCAATACTCTCCATAGCTTGTTCAAGTATGACGACGCCACCAAGGTTGTGTTTATTTAGGAGCACATCCTTGGCTAAGGTTTTCTTGACATTCTCATCCTTGGATTCCTCGACACCAAACACCCTAATACCCCACTGACGACTTCTTCTTTCCATTGAGTTAATTCTCTCCTCATAAATAGTCATCCTCGCCCTCGATTCCATTTCTCATTTCGTTGTTTCTTTGAGCGACTCACCAATGGTGTCCCTGTTCTCTTTAATCGAGGCAGCATTCAATTCAAAGGACGCCTCAATGGCGTACACTCTTTCTGCAATTGCACCACAGTGTCTGCGTATATCGCTCAATTGAGCTACCACGTCACTTTGGATTATGTTGTATAATTCGTCTATTGTAACGCCGCCGCCATGTTGATCAGCACTCGCGGCCAAGTTTTCATCGCTCACCTGATCATGGCATTCACTCCTCGTCACTGTGCTTTTTCTTGGATTTTATTCGGCGTAGTACTGTTCACCCTGGTATCCTAGAGAGATTGAACCCAGTGTTTGCTCAAAGCTGACGTTTATAACCGAGTAATTAAACACAATTAGGAGCGCCACTTTACCCACACGTCCTTAATCTAATGTCGCAATCGCCATCTATATATATTATAACATCACAATGCAATGTAGTAACCGTGTTGTTGCTTCGCACATGCGCGTACACAATGTAATCTCTCCAGTCACAAATGCAGCCGCTATTAAAGCATAGTTCTTCTGTACGCCACCAGGTAATTCGTCCAGCGACTACCAGTCAAATCCCGTCTTCGATCCGCAGTCACTGCCCCGACAGGTGGCGCCACTGGGTGGGTGTTTCATATTCCGTCTGTGTCGCTGCTCGGAGGAAACTAAGGGAACTTTTCGACAGATGCTTGACCTTGAACTTCTCATGGACGTCACCTTCCTGCTCTTCGCCTTATCCAACTTCGTGTCGTACACCGGTATCTACGTGCCATACATTTATCTGTCTGACAGAGCTGTACAGGTGAGACAGGTCGATACAATTAATCGATCAATTAATCGATCGGTCGATCGTTCATTCTTTCGGTCGGTCGGTCGGTCGGTCGGTCGGTCGGTCGGTCGGTCGGTCGGTCGGTCGGTCGGTCGGTCGGTCGGTCGGTCCAACAAGCTTACAACATATTTCTGATTACAATTCCATGTATTTCGTTACCCTCCATTATAGTTAGGAGATATCGGATTTGTATTCTGTAACATGCGTAGTACCTTTGTTATTGACTGGTTAGGTATCACGCTAATTCATCGTTTTATGTTAAAGTTACTCTGTGAAGAGTGATAAGTAGAGCTAATTACACAACCTCCAACATAAGTCATTCATCAGACATTACATAATCCATTATAGTAATCTTACTCTGCAGTTAGCTCTTTTAACGAATCTGTCGGTTCGATGGTAGAACTTAGCCTGTTGTCGTAATGACCTGGTCGAACAAATTAACAAATGTTAGCATCACTTATTTCTAATAACCTGGTTGAATCTGTTGAATCTTCTGGTAGCAGCGAGTCGTAGTTCTACAGAACTGTTGAACATAAAACATCTACCAGAAGAAATGATCTTACGTGATTTATGTGATTGTACAGTGTTCACGTAGCCGTAATTGTCAGTGGATAATCATGCTGATTAGATCACGGGAAAACAAATCGATACGTTGGCGCCACCTAGTGTATGACACCACTTTGACATAATATCTGTAAAAATCGCAAGTCCCATGGAGTGGAACCGGAGTTGGGCAACCGTCCCTTCTGCATGGCCAAGGCGGTCGTTCATGACGGCAGGTTGCAGGTATAATCAGGATATTTAGGGGTAGGGGCCTACTCCATATGACGGATAATGTTTGGACTTTGCGAAGTAATGAGACGTTTCCTAATTGTCAGCGACTATGCAATGGCACACATTTTTCAGATGGACATATCCAAATCGAACGCAGCCTTTCTTCTCTCCATTATTGGCATCTCCAACACCGTTTCTCGTGTCGTCATCGGCTGGGTATCGGACAGCAAATGGGTAAATAGACTCTTCCTGTTCAACATGGCTCTGGTGTTCAGCGGAATCGTGACGTCTCTCAGCATATTCTGTCGCACGTACGAGTTGCTTCTTGTGTACTCCGCTCTCTTCGGTTCCTTCATGGGTGAGTTCATGTCGCAACGTTCCTAGCATTATACTAGTGTTATATAGTTTGGTCATAGTTCACGGAATATGCCGCATTGGACAACTTTTGGAACAAATATTTGCGCCCACTATCAATATTCTAAAGCACTAACCGTCCTTTCATCAATAAAATCGATAGAGTGCAAACAAATTGTTAGTAAAGTTGATTTATGTGAAATACTTACAATTTGTTTAAATATGAAACAACGTTTCGCAAACCGCTGTAACACAAACTGGTCGTGTTAATAGCCTCATTCTGCAGTCATTGTCGTCATTGTCAGCTCACAAGAGTCAGGTATTTATTTAAGCAGCTAAGTGAATTAAGGACACGTGGAGCCGCTGAAATGAACCAGACTTCAAATGGCTGCAGTAGGAAGCCATCCCTGGACCGTTCTGTTGAGGGCATGTCGTTACAGTTGTACTACGCTCCATTTACGTCAAGTAGGCCCTTCAATGCGTAATACGTTTTATAATTGAATCAGCTATATAAATATAGTTCACATTAACAAAGTACTTTAACTCTCGCTAAGCCAACTAAAATATGCCTTATCCATCGGCCATCTGTATTTTTGTTCAGGATAGCAATCTACATAATTATTATTTACACGCTAACTTTGGATCGTTGCACTCGGCTCAATCTACAGGGTTTATTAATTCGATTCCTTGGTCCAATGGCCTCTAATCTGCCATTTGGCTGTGTTTGTCAGAAAATTAAACTATTTTTACTTGTTTGTATGCTGTCCTGTCTAGACGGTCTTTCTCCTTCCTCAAATAAGTGTGTGGTGATCTTTAACCAGCTGGCGCCAATGTAAACGATAGATGTCTTGCTACATGGGTCGGTAAGCTAGACTTGTTAGGATTGTTAACCTCTTCTTTAAGCTGCTTCTTCAACTAGTTCAGCTCGTCACGTATCCGATTCGTTGCTATCCAAATATGAACTGTGGGAATAGTGAAACTAATATCTTCATTCGGTTTAATAAAAAAACTGCATATATTTGTTTAACTGGCTGAACGAATTGACTTTGTTCGCTACAGACTATTTGTCAAAGCGTATTGCCAGGCCGACGTAATATAACCTTCAACTCATTGTATTTGTGTATCTTTGTTGAGAAAACAAAGAAAGTCGACAATATCAAAAAAGAGATAAGAGCATAAGCGTATTACGTATTCACGTGAAGATTCCAATGTTGATAATAACCTAAATCAATTCTACGTGTGGAATTAAATAAGTTAATAGCTTGTTTGATGCTTTTGCCAAAATTACATTGGAAAAGTTACACAATCGAGCCAGAATGCCTTAGTAGATATTAGATAGGTTTGCTTTTTTGCAAAATGAATTTCAAACATGATCATGATGAACACAAAATCGAGGTAAGGTAGCACCTTTAAACTAAACACTGTCTCGTTGGAATATGTGTTGCAGGCGTGATTGTGCCGTTGTCGTCTGTCGTGCTGGTGGATCTGCTGGGCATCGACCGATTCACCGACTCATTTGGACTACTGCTTCCTTTTGCAGGGGTGGGCGCCATTGTAGGCCCTCCAGTTGCCGGTATGAACACTAGGTCGCGCCACCGCACTGTGGTCTCAACATTGTATGTGTAAATTGAATCTATCCATGTGTTTGTCCTTAGCAAACAATTTGGTAAAATATGCTATAGTATTTTTGCGGATAGTTTTCTACAGATAATATTTTGTGCTAGAATTCCATTGAATCTGCAGTTTTCCATAGTTTTCAATAATATATATAGATTATTCTATATGAATTTTTGCAAATAGTTTTTTCTATATCATATTGTATAATTATATTTAATATAGAATATAAAGAATTATATATATAACATGTAGTATTTTATTCGTTTCTATAACATAATAGTATACAGATTAATATATACGATTGCTGTGGATATGTTTCTATACATTAAAATTATGTATAATATTATTATATATAATTATGTAGATTTCTTTAGTATTTTTTTAAAGTTTCCTATGACATATGTTGAATTGTTTTGTAGAATTATATAGAAACATATAGATTTATATATAATACTATAGATTTCTAAAGTATCTTTGGTACGAGTGACATGATGTTTTACGAGGCTAAATCATGGATATTATGCGCTATGTTGAATGAATACATGAAACGTTCCTGCATACATTTATTTCAGATTAAATGTATGATGAAGTACTTTACTATCTACTTTACATTTCTGTTTGTTACCATAATTATAGCGAGACAATAGTGTCCACGTTTGTTACAGCCAAATGTGTTTGGTAGATCCAGCCCTCTAAATTTGGTTTGAGGAGTACACTACATATGTTCTTGATACATATGTCATGTTTTCTACTTGTAAGCCAAATTCTTTCTAAATGCAAACTGAATATATATTAAAAAAATTGCTGGTTGAATATATTTGCCGGCTCACTTCGTGTGCCACTACCAGGCTGGGGGTGCTTTACTTGTTGCGTGTAGGGTGAATGAGTAGTACACGAAATGAATTTTTGGCCTTCAGGATGAAAATAATTTTTGTGTAACAACAGAGCGAGCGCCTAGCGGTTAAGCTAGGTGGTTATACAACCTGTTCCCCCTTCTAGTCTGCACACCCCCTTTGAATCGCCTCAACGCTTAATAAGCTGGCCCAAAATACCCATTCAGCCCGTGTCAGTTACGCGGCATCCTATTGGCCAGCAGCGGGCGCGGGAAAAAAATTGTGGGCAGGAGACGATGCAAGGTTTTCTCGTCACTTCATTTCGCTTCGCCATCGTGACAACTTCAGATTTGACTACAAATTTTTGAATACCACCCACCCACCCGTTGTATCTGTTGTATGTATAGCGTGTGTTAGTTACTTCCATATGAGCATACATAATGCAAGATAACTAAATAGGGATGTTACATGAATGTTGTAAGATAGGGGGTTTTTTATCCCCCACTTTTGTATATATCAAGCTGAATTACTGTGGCTAGTACTATAGAAAGGTGTGCAGTCTGCACACCAGGTATCTTTTTCCCTTGTGTTCTATATACTGTAAGCATATTACAGTCGGTATGCTGTAATTAATATAACAGCAATCAAGGGTTTTTTGGTAAATGTCTAGTATGATTATTCTAAATGTACAAAATGTGTCGTACATAACATGTGTGGTCCATCACTCTGTAATCTCGATGTACCTGGCTGTGCACAAGATGTGACTATTGTATATATTATATGTGCACAGTGGTAATCCCTGTGTTAATAAATTTGATTGCCCAATACCAACCTACCCTATAGTTGGCGTAAATTCAGTACAAACAGAGAAAGGGCTGCATGAACATAACACGGATACACCGGGAATAGGGGGGGGGGGGGGGGGGGGTACCGAGTAGAGTAGTACACGAAATATATTAAAAAAATTGCTGGTTGAATATATTTGCCGGCTCACTTCGTGTGCCACTACCAGGCTGGGGGTGCTTTACTTGTTGCGTGTAGGGTGAATATATACAACTAGATGTACCTTACATGCAGACTGAATGTGACCTATACTTGTAGACATATTGCGCACTGAATGTGACCTATACTTGTAGACATAATGCGTTCTACTTGCAGGTTGGATATACGACACGACCCAAAGCTACGACGTGCCATTCATCATTACTGGAGCTGTGATCACCTTCAGTGGAGTTATGTTGTTCAGTATTCCGTGTATACAGAAATTGCGGGAACGACGACGACGTTTGGAGAAGATCAACTCCGTAACGGAAATGACTTGCCTCTAATGTGCGTCGGTGCAATGCTTGGCGACTATCGGGAATAGTTTTATTATTGCGAAGGTACTGCGATAGTAATATTAATGGGAAATAAAAGGCAACGTTTTGGTCTTTTGCATCTACAAGAGTTAATACAAACTAGCCATTTGTAACTACAATTAAACGTTTAACGTCAGTGGTTAATTTAAAAAAATTGAACACTTAGCTACCGAATTTCAAGGACCGCGCCATTGTTGGCCAAAAAAACCACGTCACCAATTCTATTTATACTGCTTTAACCAATCCGACGGATAGCGCTGTGTTACGTTAAACAACGTTTTATTCATTTAACACAACACATCTTAAGTCTTGCAATGCTATCATAAAACATTCTTAATTTCAAAAAAGCTCACGACGGTAATTCCAGGCCACGTTAATCAAAGTGCTGTACAATCGCTCACGCAACTCGCTGCCGTAGCCATTTGTTATTCAGCTTCCTTCATAACTCTTCATTGTGTGATGTGTAAGTCTGAGACTGTTATAACTTCGCCTCGCATATCTCAGCTTTTATTTGCGCAAACGTGATAACAAAAATAAGATTAAATAGTCTATAATAATTGGTTAGCCGTCAACGTTGTAGCAGATGTATGCTCCCGTCCTGGTACAAAAACGGGAACCAATTTATGCCTTGTTTATCTTCAAGAAACGTAACTGTGTCGGACGTTTATAAATGATATCATAATGCATGTATATAACGTCAGATCCCATAAAAACTTTAATGGTACAAGATTATCATATAGGTATTATAACTTCCATGCGATTTGATTTCGCAGCGCGCTCGACGTAGGCCCGTGATTAAATATCTTCGGCACTTCCTCAAGCTTCGAAACTTGGCGTCGCTGACGCATCGTCGGATCTTATTCCATTAAATGGTGATATCTCTACTTTGAATTGTAAAGGAAATTGTTACGTTTCGCCCCCACTGACAGGCCTCGGAATGTTTTAAGAGTGGCGCCACGCTGCGAGTCGGGAACAAACCATTGGCATCAACACAGGCTGCTCTTGGCTTGCTACAACTAGGTTCATCCTTACCAGGTGTGAAATAGTTAGTATCCGCTCCCTGAAATAAACGTTGTACTTTATAGAAACGAGAATCGGTGTATATACCTTGAAAGAAAGGGAACCTCACATAAGGGTTTCTGAACATGCTTCAGGATAGTTCGTTTTCCAAAAAAAAATTCATATCCAAAGTGTATTTTTACCTGGTAGAGGCGTTCGTCTAACGTCTCACGTTGACTTCTTCAGTACCGATGACGCTGAATGACGTCATCGTACACGTGAGGTAGTAGACTGGGAGGGAGCGAAAATTGTAGACAAGGAACCCAACCGAAAAATATCAAGGAAGCCATCTGGATCAGGAAGACCAGAACACCCATCAACAGATACGAGAGCAATTACGAACTGCCTCACGTGTACGATGACGTCATCCAGCGTCATCGGTACTGAAGAAGTCAACGTGAGACATTAGACAAAAGCCTCTACCAGATAAAAATACACATTGAATATGAAAAAAGTTGATCTTACATAAGGGTTAAAGGTTACTTAAGACAATATCTAGAATTTTCCATTCAGTAAATGGTCGAGTATTAAGAAAAACACTCGCATAAATATCAAAAACACTCGCATAAATATCAGAATCGATAAGCCATATTAAAGTCGTCAACAAATGGATCGATACACCAGAGCGCTAAAGAAGAAGAAGAAGAAGAAGAAGAATTTTATTTTATTTGACCCAGACAAAGTAGGGTCAGGAGACTCCTCTAAGACTATGGTAGTCGCTATCGAGGAGCCACCTTTTCCAATAAAACTTTAACTGAATCAATACATCACCTAATAAAATTCTTCCAGAAAAAGAAGAAGAAAAAAACAAATAACAAAAAAACATAATATGTATGCATGTGTGTAGTGTGAGCAAGCTTACATGATTGTTGTGTTTGTCGTTTAGGCACTGTTTTGTATTGTATCAAGTTGACAGGTGGTTGTCAGTTCTTAATTTTGCATACATATGTAGCAGTTTTGCCTGGTGCATGTTACTTGATAGTTTTGTAAAAAATAAAGTTTAACATACTTGGCAAATCCTTGTGAACTGTGTGTACTAAGCTTTTCTTTGACAATATCAGGAATGTTATTTAGTAAAAGTGGCAAATTATGCCTAAGACATTTCTTAGCAAATTCATGTTTAATTTTATAAGTGTATATTTTATTCCTGACTCTTGTATCATGATTATGTACCTCATAGTTAAACACTATCCTCCAGTTTTGTAAATAAACTGGTAAGTCATTGTGTAAATATTTATAGTAAAATTTTTATTGTTGTAATTTAAGGATGTCATCTACTTTTAACAAGTTGAGTTTTTTGTGAAGTGGTTCTGTGTGGGAAGTATAATTACTTAAGGTAATAATTCTCATGGCTTTTTTTTGAAGTTTTATTATTCTATTTGATTGAAAGCCCCACGCCATGATGCAATAATTAATGTGTGGCACTATTAAAGAATTATATAATATTATTTTAATATGAAGAGGTAACACATGTTTCAATTTATTGAATACGCCAATTTTTTTAGAACAAGCATTTGCAATTTTTTCAGTGTGCTTTTTCCAGTTTAAATTTGTATATATAATTAAACCCAAAAAATTAAATTCTTTGACTTGTTCAATATTTACATTGTCTATCTTCAGAGTAAGTGTCTGTATATTTTTCTTTGCCTTTTGAAATGTCATGTATTTCGATTTTGCTATGTTTAGCGATAATTTTTTTATTTTGAGCCATTAATTTATTTTTAAAAGTTCTTCATTTATTAAAGATTCTAAATTTTCGTTATGTATGTTATCGCTGAAAGTGTTTAGTGTACTTGATAGAGTGGACACGCAAGGTTATAAAGATAAATTTTAAATGACGGCGAAATTGTATAACATTTTCAACTGATCTAACACTAAGAGGGAGTATATTTCAAAGAGTTGGTGCAGCAACAGAAAATGCCCTAGTTCAAAATTAGTTTTGACTCCACGAACAAAAAGTAAATCAGAACTAGATGATCGAAGCTGGATAGGTTTTTTGTTTACATGAGTAAGCAGTGAATATAAATATGCTGGTTGCATACATGAAAGTGCTTGGTAGGTAATGGTACAGATTTTAAAAATAATACGACATCGGACAAGACAAAACTGCGGAATTTGTTTTTATTATATATACTAGCCAACGTTGTACAAGTGGCGCATTCACTGTGAAATTAGTCTACATCCTGCATTCTTCATTACTTTGCCGTCGTAAAAACTCAATCAATGCAGGCGTCTAAGATTGCAAAATAACTCTACTAAGAAATAATTGCATTGTAATTGGCTGAGGTTTTAAAATTGTACGTCAATAATATTTAAATTAGTACAGGGGTAACAACTGCCAGTGTTGTTTTATTTGTCAACAAAAATCCATCGTGTTTGATTTTCATTTGCCCTCATTTTAATACCACAAACAACCAGTCTTTTGACTCGTTATCTGCCTGCGCGCTGAACACGTTCAGACTCTCGCACTACTACAAACAAACGTAGCTAAATGGATCAATAACAACTGTCGACGAAAACACAATTCTGCTTAAATATGTACATGTCATGTAACAAAAACATAGAATTTACAACAAATTAATAAAGTTTAAATCGTTCGCCGCAGCGCATTCGTCGTTAGTCACCAGATGGCGTACCGGCGACGACACCGACATTTTGTCACGCACTCGTGTGACCAACAACATTCAGGTGCGGAGTACAGGAATCATTGTTTTGAAGTTCCTTCAACGTCAAACAGCTGAGAATGTCTTTACTTGATTCGCGAACTGTAATCTGTCAATTACATCAAAAACCGCGACGTTGCAAAGCGATGAAATTACATTTCAAACAAGGGTGCACGTGTAGATTGGCCTAAAATATTTACGCCGCTAAACGAAATGTTACCTCATTTTTTCCAGCATTATATATCATATCATAAACAAAAAGGGCATATAATGTTTTTTAATGTTTTGTTTTGGCGTAGTTTATGTTCCAAATAGCGCCCTGAATGGCCTCAGTTTGTGTTGTTATCGCCCATTTAAGAAGCGCTATGCACAGCAATGACGCCATTCCGACCACTAAAAGTGCGCAAAAAGACAACATTTAAAAAAGAGATGTTGTCATATATGTGTTCTTGAAAGTATGCCGAATGACGAAGGTATCAACAAAATTAGGTGAAATCTTGTTTCGCGGCGTAAATAATTAAAGCCAATCTAATACACATTTACCCTGGCGGACTTCCCAGTGCCCCCATTATTTCATTAATGCTGTGTAGACGCTGTTACTTCAGGTCATTGCGGAGTTCACCTTCTTTCTCCTCGCTCACGTTAGGGTTCGGCGTGATCATCATCGTGACTTGTTTGAGCGAGGCGTGTGCATGTAGCGCGTTCCACTGGATGCCATTACGGACGAAGTAATCCCGGTGTGCACCGCGGTGATAGTAGACGCCGTTCAAGTGCGACTCGAAGCAACTGTTGAACCACCAGGCGCCGTGGTAGTGCTCGGCGCAGTTGTCATAGAAACGCTTGTCGTTGTCGTTGTCCTTCGTGCTAAATGGTAGGTTGTTGTGCGACACCCAGTCTGCCGTCAATGAGTCGCCTGCCGTGCCACTGTAATAAAATAACAAGGAATCAGGAAACATGTGTGGATGCCAAATAAAAAACTCAGAAAACTCGTACAGAATCCAATTTTAAGGAGTCAGCCTATTCATAGGTTTGTTATTTATGAACTAATACAATGTTGTTGAAAGTATACAGCGTTCGCAATTTGGAAGGTACGACCCCGGAGTAAATTCAAATAGTACCAAAAACATCCACTTTCAAAACAAGCGTTATTGGCAACAAGGGCTGAATTAACCGCAATACCCTTAGTAGTAATGTATGTGATGTACAGTAGGCACTTTCCGTTCACTGGGGGAAATCCCATGTTAAGAGATAGGGATTTTCTCATAGTCGACGGCCGGGTTAAAGATAGGGATTTTTAACATGGGAAAGATAGGGATTTCACCAAAACTTGTAAACGAGAACGACGGATTTTCTCATAATCGACGGCCGGGTTAAAGATAGGGATTTTTAACATGGGAGAGATAGGAATTCCCCCAAAACTTGTAATCGACTGGATCTCATTTACAATTAACTTCCGATTTGCTCTGAAAACGGTTTTCGAGATTCGGTTGAACGGCCGGGTTAAAGATAGGGATTTTTAACGTGGAAGAGATAGGGGTTCCCCCGGAAATGGTTTTCGAGATTACGCAAGGCGCAGACCGGGACAATCCTGGTTTAAATCATAGCCATAGGCTATTTTTATCACAAAGGTACGCGACCACTTTTTGAATAAAATAACATATACCGAACATCATTTGAACAGGCTACTCACGAGATTGCTTGACCCGCAGGTCCAGGCTTCGCAAAGGGACCGACCCTTTATTTGTTTGACTATGACATGTCGAATATGTGGTGTTATAGTAAGGCCTAATGTATAACAAAAAGTATTATAAATTCAGCGGAGACCGTTTTGTCTGAAGTAATGTATACGAAATGTAGATTACATATAGGACTATGTTATACCAGAGACTATAGCCTAATTTTTTGGAACAGAGCGACCATTTTGGAATTAGACCTTTGGTGTCTGTTACAAAATCCGTACTCGAGACGCGGCTGGACATGTTTGTTTGTCGCAAGCACGCGCACCCTGTATGACGTCATGGTATGCGCAGTAATTTTGTACGTGAGGTGAGTTGGTCAAGCAGGTAGTGCTTTGGTTAGACCTTGTATTGAACTTGCGCGTATGTAATGTAATCCTTTCATGTGACGTCAATTAAATAAGTAATTGCGCATGCGCAATAGTGCCTATTCTTATATGTCGTAGGTTGTGGACCATTTGGTTAGGTGTAGGCCTCTCCTAGTCTATACATTTACATAGGTCCAAAAACATAGGTTCAAACCTGATAAAGCATACACGCATAGCCATAGGGGCTAAAGGCTATCTGACCTACAGTGCATAACCACTGACAAACAACTCATAACCACTGACAAACACCTTACAAACACTGATATACAACTCAAAAACACTGACATACTATACCGAGTGAAAAATTTCCCCGTTAACTGGTATGAACTGGTATAAACTGGTATAAACTGGTATAAATCAAGCCTCAAGGTTCTGTGTATTTGTCCCGTGTTAAGGCATAGGGAATTATACGAACTTATCGGCTAAAACATTCAAACTACCAGCTATCTGTGTAATATTTTGGTCAAACTGTTTGTCATGTAACAGTATTTGTCAGAATATCATAGTACTTACCAACGGTCACAGTGGATATCCTGTTTGTAAACTGTTTTGAAGGTATATCCCCTGTTCAAGCCTCATCTATTTAAATAAACACGCTACGCGTGATGCACAATGTCGACTCGGTGGCATTGACACCAAAGACCCTATATCAATACAAGACAGCGCAGTGCTCGCTATCTACATTGTTCGAGGAAAGCGAAGCGTTATGATAGAACAATAGACTAGTGTATTAGCTATTGTTTGTAAGAACTTTACCGAGCACCAGTATCAATCAGTATAATTCAAACAAAACTGTTAACGAATGCTCTGTATGTTCGAAGAACATTAGACTAGTGTTGTTACTATTATATTAGATAGCGATTAAATTCGTGTCTCTTATTAAACCCGTACTCAAGAGTTCTAAGTACTGCCGACTCTAAAAAGTTCCGAGTACTACCGACACTAAAAAGTTCCGAGTACTACCGACACTAAAAAGTTCCGAGTACTACCGACACTAAAAAAAGTTCCGAGTACTACCGACACTAAAAAAGTTCCGAGTACTACCGACACTAAAAAGTTCCGTGTACTACCGACACTAAAAAGTCCCGAGTACTACCGACACTAAAAAGTTCCGAGTACTACCGACACTAAAAAGTTCCGAGTACTACCGACACTAAAAAGTTCCGAGTACTACCGACACTAAAAGGTCCGAGTACTACCGACACTAAAAAGTTCCGTGTACTACCGACACTAAAAAAGTTCCGAGTACTACCGACACTAAAAAGTTCCGAGTACTACCGACACTAAACAATTCCGAGTACTACCGACACTAAAAAGTTCCGAGTACTACCGACACTAAAAAGTTCCGAGAACTACCGACACTAAAAAGTTCCGAGTACTACCGACACTAAAAAGTTCCGAGTACTACCGACACTAATATAGTCGTTTTCGCTCATAGCAGTTTTCAAATTCGCTTGCTATGGTAGACTCTAACACACATACACACACACACACACACACACACACACACACACACACACACACACACACACACACACACACACACACACACACACACACACACACACACACACACACACACACACACACACACACACACACACACACACACACACACACACACACATTGCTTCGTTTTGAAGCAAATCTCACACGATAACACGTCGAATTGCCTGGAATTCCATCTTTTTGAAGCAAATCTCACGCGATAACACGTCGAATTGACTGGAATTCCATCTTTTTGACGGAATCTTACGCGATAACACGTCGATTTGCCTGGAATTCCATCTTTTTGACGGACTCTTATGCGATAACACGTCGAATTGCCTGAAATTCCATCTTTTTGACGGAATCTTACGCGATAACACATCGATTTGCCTTGAATTCCATCTTTTTGAAGCAAATTTCACGCGATAACACGTCAAATTGTCTGGAATTCCATCTTTTTGACGGACTCTTATGCGATAACACGTCGAATTGGCTGAAATTCCATCTTTTTGACGGAATGTTACGCGATAACACGTCGATTTGCCTGGAATTCCATCTTTTTGAAGCAAATCTCACGCGATAACACGTCGAATTGCCTGGAATTCCATCTTTTTGACGGACTCTTATGCGATAACACGTCGAATTGCCTGAAATTCCATCTTTTTGACGGAATCTCACGGTGTAACCCGTCAATTCTAATGTGCCATCCGTAGTCTCGTGGGATATCTTGGACATAGTCTCGTCTCTTGTTACTACACGGGGTACGCACACTCACTTCCGCGACAACCAAACAGGTCCAGACAGGTCTTGAGTACGGGTTTTATACATCACGTCACTGCAAAGATACTTTAGAAATTTATATTGTTCTATCATAACGCTTCGCTTTCCTCGAACAATGTAGATAGCGAGCACTGCGCTGTCTTGTGTTGATATAGGATCTTTGGTGTCAATGCCACCGAGTCGACATTGTGCATCACGCGTAGCGTGTTTATTTAAATAGATGAGGCTTGAACAGGGGATATACCTTCAAAACAGTTTACAAACAGGATATCCACTGTGACCGTTGGTAAGTACTATGATATTCTGACAAATACTGTTACATGACAAACAGTTTGACCAAAATATTACACAGATAGCTGGTAGTTTGAATGTTTTAGCCTATAAGTTCGTATAATTCCCTATGCCTTAACACGGGACAAATACACAGAACCTTGAGGCTTGATTTATACCAGTTTATACCAGTTCATACCAGTTAACGGGGACATTTTTCACTCGGTATAGTATGTCAGTGTTTTTGAGTTGTATATCAGTGTTTGTAAGGTGTTTGTCAGTGGTTATGAGTTGTTTGTCAGTGGTTATGCCCTGTAGGTTAGATAGCCTTTAGCCCCTATGGCTATGCGTGTATGCTTTATCAGGTTTGAACCTATGTTTTTGGACCTATGTAAATGTATAGACTAGGAGAGGCCTACACCTAACCAAATGGTCCACAACCTACGACATATAAGAATAGGCACTATTGCGCATGCGCAATTACTTATTTAATTGACGTCACATGAAGGGATTACATTACATACGCGCAAGTTCATTACAAGGTCTAACCAAAGCACTACCTACTTGACCAACTCACCTCACGTACAAAATTACTGCGCACACCATGACGTCATACAGGGTGCGCGTGCTTGCGACAAACAAACATGTCCAGCCGCGTCTCGAGTACGGATTTTGTAACATACACCAAAGGTCTAATTCCAAAATGGTCGCTCTGTTCGAAAAAACGAGGCTATAGTCTATGGTATAACATAGTCCTATATGTAATCTACATTTCGTATACATTACTTCAGACAAAACGGTCTTCGCTGAATTTATAATCCTTTTTGTTATACATTACGCCTTACTATAACATCACATATTCGACATGTCATAGTCAAACAAATAAAGGGTCGGTCCCTTGGCGAAGCCTGGACCTGCGGGTCAAGCAATCTCGTGAGTAGCCTGTTCAAATGATATTCGGTATATGTTATTTTATTCAAAAAGTGGTCGCGTACCTTTGCGATAAAAATGGCCTATGGCTATGATTTAACCCAGGATTGCCCCGGTCTGCACCTTGCGTAATCTCAAAAACCATTTCCGGGGGAACCCCTATCTCTTCCACGTTAAAAATCCCTATCTTTAACCCGGCCGTTCAACCGAATCTCGAAAACCGTTTTCAGAGCAAATCGGAAGTTAATTGTAAATGAGATCCAGTCGATTACAAGTTTTGGGGGAATTCCTATCTCTCCCATGTTAAAAATCCCTATCTTTAACCCGGCCGTCGATTATGAGAAAATCCGTCGTTCTCGTTTACAAGTTTTGGTGAAATCCCTATCTTTCCCATGTTAAAAATCCCTATCTTTAACCCGGCCGTCGACTATGAGAAAATCCCTATCTCTTAACATGGGATTTCCCCCAGTGAACGGAAAGTGCCTACTGTACATCACATACATTACTACTACCCTTTGATATTCAACGATTTCCCATTCTGCATGTTCTCCACAGCAGAGACTTCCTGTTACAAATTAAGACGCTGGCTAATTTCGAATAGAGGAACATTCGGCCTCCTTTAATACACTCAAATATATTAAAGTACACCTCAAATATATTCAAGTACAGAATCAAGAATCGATACCTACTAGATATTTGTGTTAAATGCATATAAATCGCATAGTCTTCAGTTGCTTTCATAGCACTGGCAAAACTGTGCGGTATTACACTGGTGGTGTTATATACCTGTAGCCGTGCGCGTGTAGACTATACTTATTGGCTTCGTCGCCCACCCGGAAGTGGCTGTATTCGACCCAGTACGACTTTCCGTCCCAATCCGTCATCTCTATGCGCAGTTTATAGTCACCTGAAACAAACAAAAACATTCATTCTCATGTGTGACTTCATCACTCAAAACAACATCAGGAGTCGCCTTCCATATTGTTAATGTAGACCCCAGATATGTTGTCAGTTTTCCGGCTGTGTTTCACTACTTCACCGGAAACAGCCATACACGGTTATATCTAAGATACGGATATATAATAATATAATTTATAGACAGAAGACACCCCCTAAAATATTTGTCAAGAAGCAAAATATTGCCATGAGAATTGTCTCAAAAATAAACTGCACTTCATTCATATGTGTAAATGAACAAGCAATCCGTCCACCTCCTGTATTAGAGAGCGCCAAGGTAAACACACTAGACGGCGCCCATTTCAACGCCACGATCTGGCGTCACTGATACAGCATTTACAACTAAACGCCGTAATCTGCTCCGCTTTTACACGACGTGATAATGGGTAATTGATGGTGCTATTAGCGGCGAATGAAAGTAAACGTCGAACGTAGATATCAGATACGGACATTTACAAGATTTGGCACAACTGAGAGCCAAAGCAACAAGTTCTGGATAGGTCGCGAACAAGGAAGTCATTAGCCTAAATGTACTGTCGAATAATTATTCAGTTGGCCCGATCCTCAAATACGTATCACAGGCGCCTAAACGGGCCATGATATCGGAACACAGGGGCGGGGAGGGGAGGGGAGGGGGTCGCGAGGGGTGCTGTTGAGAATTGTTCGAGGTGACGGTCACATTTTTTAAGCTCACCAGAAACCTCCAACTGCATCACTCCATCAGACTAACCACTAACCAACATTCTGCAACTGCACCCTCCTTAAGGCCCATATATATATATATATATATATAAATATATATATATATATACATATGTATATATATATCCAATATATTGGAGGGTAATCCTATCTCCCCCAATAAAAATATTGGGGCTCAGCCCCAAGCCCCCCGATTCCGGAGCCTGTGATGTGTGTGTGTGTGTGTGTGTGTGTGAGTGTGTGTGTGTGTGTGTGTGTGCGTGTGTGTGTGGTGCGTGTGTGTGCGTGTGTGTGTATGTGTGTGTGTGGTGTGCGTGTGTGTGTCTCTCTCTGTGTGTGTGTGTGTGTGTGTGTGTGTGGTGTGTGTGGTGTGAGTGTGTGTGTGTGTGTGTGTGTGTGTGTGTGTGTGTGTGTGTGTGTGTGTGTGTGTGTGTGTGTTGTAACCATTTTAAATAGTTAAAGTATCTATAATTATGGAGCGGTTAAGTTATTGTGTTATTATTTCCAACTTACACATCCTCAAGAATGTGTGACACGTATGGCAAATAATACAGTGCGTAGTATGCACGCGAGGCAATGTCCTAACGGTTATAATAGAGGACCCAGACCAACATACAAGTTGATGTTATAAATAAGCTTCTTGTAGCGAGTGCTGTTACTCGGGTCTACTAATGATCGTGTCGACAATAGGGCCTGCGAAAGCCTCCCTTGAACTTGTTATTATAACAGCTGAATACTGCGATATAATTCAAACTGCGCGTGGGATTATCTCACGATTTCGCTAACCAGAAGAGCCATGAAAGTGCAGCGAGCATTTCTCGCTACGCAGCCGAGCGAAAAATGGATTCACTCCGTTCAAAGGAAATAATTTTATAATTTGTATCAGCGGCTGTTTAAAGACGACTTGACGACTTTGTATAGACAACTGTTGTGCAGTGTCACGGTGTGGTGACAAATACTCGGCTTTTGTGGTAACGTTCACGGGGAATCTCCTTGACCATATAAAGCAACGAATTTTCTCGCGCATTGTCGTGATACTTTGGCCCCGTACAGCGGTCCATAAACGCAAACTATATAGAGCTGTTCGTTTATTACACAACTTAAGAAACCCTTCGTCGAGATCTCTGAAATATCAAAAATTTCGAACGTAGTCGACAGAAGCCGAAGGAGAGGAGGAGGAGGAGGGGAGAAGTTCCGGAAACAGCCGGATGCTGCCGAAACGAATGGACGACAGGTATCAAGGTTAAGGCTCACGACACCAGTCTTATGTAGGTGAGGAAAACCCCAGAACGGAAGGAATTTTTTCAGATGTAACTAAAGCTAAATTAAGCTATGTGATCAGTCTTTTTGTCTGCCTGCCTGCCTGCCTGCCTGCCTGCCTGCCTGCCTGCCTGCCTGCCTGCCTGCCTGCCTGCCTGCCTGCCTGCCTGCCTGCCTGCCTGCCTGCCTGCCTGCCTGCCTGCCTGCCTGCCTGCCTGCCTGCCTGCCTGCCTGTCTCTCTCTCCCTCTCTATCTCTCTCTCTCCCTCTCCCTCTCCCTCCCCCTCTCCCTCTCCCTCTATCTCTCCCTCTCCCTCTCCCTCTCCCTCCCCCCTCTCTCTCTCTCTCTTTCTGTTTATATCTCCCTATCTAACATAACCTTCATTTTAACACTGTTTATATCTCCGTGGACCCTTTGAGAATGCCTAATAAAATGTTGGTATATTGAATCGTTAACTTGCGAAGCCACTTTAATGTGCAGTCGTGGATGTTAAGATTAACCATATAAAAACATACTAACTTTCGTTCGAAAATACGAGTTACATGTTGAATATATTAAAAGTATTATGGGTGTGAAATACTGGGTTCATAATTGTCCCCACCCTGTTCCAACAGCTGTTTACCCCCTCCGAGGAGCAACCGCTTTGGCGCAACGATCTATAACGACCTACGCTGCACTTGTGGCCAACAAAACCCGAGTGCAACCGACCCTTCCAACGGGATGAAGCGAACACAGCCGAACATGGCCGAGGTTCCACGGAATCTCCCAAAAGTCCCCAGACAAAAAAGTGTGCGCGTGTACACGGGGAAATACGTCAATATGAGTAAGTAAGCGAGAGTATGGCGATGAATATGATTATGTTATCCCATGTTGTGTCCAGCCAGCGGGATAAGGCTACTTAAACACCGCAACAGAAACTGTAACGTGTTGAATGGGTTTTCTGTTGGGCCGAGGTCAACGTCCAGCTAATGAAGTGACGCATAATATGCTGTCAAACTGTCGGAATGTGCGTTCAACTTTCATTTTCCTAGAAATGCACTGATAACTGAAAACAAATGTATCTTTCCCTTGTAGGTTTACATTTTCGTTGGTAACTGTTGATGCTTCAATACTTCAAAAAATATAATTATCTTGTTTAACGTTTATCTGGAATCGAAAAGGCTATCGCGACCTGGGGGTCAAGCAAAAACCAAAAACAGCCCTCCCGTGCGATTGAAAGCGACGCAGACCGTGCGGTAGGCTTTACGATGCGATGTCGTAAACATCGGTGTCGCGTAATCAGACGACCCGGCGACGATTGACGGCAACGGGAGACGGCGCGTGCACCGAGTGCTCCCGGCCGCTTGCCGCCAGTCTTCCCGCCGTCGCCGGGTCGCACTGAGCCGGGATCCGCAGATAGTGTGACGTTGGGGGCTACTAGTTACCTAGTGCTGCCACCCACTAGGGACCACCACAATGACACACTTGGTGTCATGTCTGCGAGGGCCAGCTCTGACGGCTCACCGTAGCCTGCCCAGAGAGGAACGCCACGATTAAACGGGGTGTATAGAGTACGTCGGTATGATATACGGCCACACCAGACATGTCGCTAAGACAACACTAAGATCAAAGTTGTCTGTGTTGAAACAGGAAGAGGGGGAGAGCATTGACACCTTCGCAGACAGGGTATATGTCCTACCAGTAGAGGCCTATCCAGATATGCGGAAAGAACTATATGATAGCATGTCTGTACCAATCTTCCTATATGGCCTCCATGCTTGTATATCATATTCCAAATGTGGCCTAACTATTGCTTTGTACAGTGGTACAATTAGCTGCTTCTCCTTATATGTGATATTTCCCCTAATTAGCCCTAGTGTTTGCTCCGAAACGTTCATGTCAGCACTAACTGTTACTCCTAAGTCCATTTCTTTTACAGTTTTACCTAAAATAGTATCCCCCATTATTTATTCTTTGTTCACATTTCCATGTCCTATGTGGATGCATTACACTTCGCAAAATTAAACAACATTTGTCATTTTTCAGACCATTTGACCAATTTGGCTAGATCGGCTTCTAAAGTGTGTTTATCTGCGTTTGTATAATCTGTTCTGAACACTTTTGTATCGTCTGCGAATTTCAGTACTTTGATTGATACATCATCATCCAAATCGTCAATACCCTGTGGCACTCCACTCAAAACTGGTTTCCAGTTTGAAATCTTCCCCTCTATTATTACTCTCTGTTTTTTCTCTGTCAACTATGGTTGTATCCAACTGATCACTGATCATATACGATGGGCTTTTAGTTAATGTAACAATCTTTGATGAGGCACTTTATCAAATGCTTTCTGAAAATCTAAGTAGACAACATCCACTGGTGACCCATCATCTACCCAATTTGTAATTTCTTCCAAAGACATAAGCGATTCGTTAGACAAGACCTAGGTTTTAGGAACCCATATTGAAATGAATTGATTACTTTGTGTTTTACAAGGAATTCCACCATGCGATCTCTAATAAGCGTTTGTAATAATTTGTATAAAACTGATGTTCAGCTCACTGGTCTGTAATTCTCAGTTTTGGTGGTATCCCGTCAACTCCAGATAATTTGTTTCTTTCATCATCTTGATTTTCTTTGATATCATTTTAGGAGTAACACATAACTGATTGATTTGATTCATCCCCTCAAATTTATTAATTGATAATGGCTGTGAACTTACATCTACTGTGGTAAATACTGAGCTGAAATACTCGTTCAGGGCCTCCGACATTTGAAAATCATCATATGTAACGTTTCCTGCACTGTTTTCTATTGGTCTCACCTTATCACGAACCTTCGGTTTACTCCTTACATAAGCAGAGAAACTCTTGCTATCATATTTTTATATCATTCACCAATGCTTGATTAACAGTTTCTTTGGATTTTCCAATTTCGGTTGTATCTAGGTTAAGGGCCTCTTGGTAGTTGGTATAATCTTCTATATTTCCAGTGTTTCTATAAACTCTCCACACAACTTGTTTGTAAACAATTTTTCTTATAGCTTCTTTTGATAGGTGTTTCTTCCAAGATCCTTTCCCTTGGATTTTTAGAGGAACAAATCTTTCAATAATGCCCTGAATCTCATCTTTCAAAATTGTCCACCATTCTGTTGCTGTCTTGTCCTTCATTAAGTTAGTCCAATCTATGTGTGCTAAATATTTTCTCATCTCTTTATATTTGCCTTTGTTAAATTTTCTCCTCCATCGCTTTTTACCATTATTCCCTTATTCTACTTTTATAATAACATGGATCTGGTTATGATCACTAGAACCCAAAGGTTCATGTATTTTAACATTATCAACTAATTCGTTTCGAATAAAGAACATTAAATCCATCACATTCCCACCTCTGGTTGATTCCAAAACGTGTTGGATAAGGAGACCGTTCTGTATTAGAAGTAGAAACTGCTGTTCATCACCTCCAGCACTCTAGTGATTTCCACTGAATTTGTCCAATACTATAATCAACCATTATAACCCATTCCCCTTTACTTCTTTATAGCACTGTGCAGTATTACATAATTCTCTTGTCTTATGTTAGGACTACGGTAAACTAGTCCTATTGTTAATGTTGAGTTTCTTGTAGCTATGTTCTACTAAATAGCTCCATCGCAATCTGCTTTCCTTTTAATTTGTACTTAATATGCCTGTATGGATTCTTTAATATACTTCTCTCTTATCTGTTCTCTCTAAACATGACATAACCCAATAAAGCTAATTCAACATCTACCATGTCTTCATGTGCCCATGATTCTGTGATGCTTATTATATCGTGGTCTATATTCGTTATCATGATGTCTAAATCGCTTCTCTTATTTACGATGCTTCCGACATTTAAGCATACACATCTAAATTCATTTTTATTGATATTTGGTGAACCTTTCCTTGTAGATTTGTTTGTACTATTTCTTTGAGGTGACTCTATGTATCCCCCCGTGCATCTAGTTTAAATACATATTCAATTGTGCCTTTACCATCACCTATGCGCCTAATCAACTCGCTCCCTAGAACTGCTGCTCATTTCCCTGTCAGATGTAGCCCTTCACTCAAAAACATATCTTCTCTCCGTACAAAGCTTGCCAACGTTTCTACGAAGCTGACTCCTTCCTCCATACATAACTTCTGTACCAGAGTGTTAATGGCCATTCTTCTGTAATTCCTGTAGTATTGTCCTCTGCCACCCATTATTATCAGTATACCCGATAATACGATCTGTCCAGTGCGTGACTCTTTCATTGTGCTGACCAGTCTCTTATACTTATCAATGATGGCCGTCGTACCTTCCTTCTCAGCATTTTTGGTGCCCATGTGCAAACAAAATATGCCCCCGTTGCCATTGCCCATGATCTGACCTACTCTTTCTGAAACACCCTCTATCTTTGCCCCTGGTAGGCATGCAGTTAAATCCTCCTCCTCTTTTATTATTTTGTCCAACTTCCTGATAATAGAATGCCCCATTACCACTCGCAGTTTCTTCTCTTTCTCCTTAACTAATATATCTACATAACTCTTGCGTTCTTTCTGTTGCCGCCCCTCAACACCGACCTGTTTAGCTTTCTTTTGCTGAACATCCTGCGCTCTTCCATCTGTCTTCATCTCAGTCTTTTGTTTCATAGTCTTACGTGATATCTACCTCTTTACCACATGTATCACTGTCGCATCTCTCCTCGCTCCATACAGTCTGACCACCTGTTGATCTATCCCCACTGACACGTTTTCTTTTCCTCTGCTGAACACTTTCCTCCGTCCATCTGTCATCTTTCTCATTTCCTTGTTCCTTCAGACCTGATACCTTCCCTCCTCTCAGTCTCCTTTCTTCAGTCTCAGTGTGACAGATCTATGCTCTTTCTGTGTCGTAGTATTCCCAACTATCTCCATGTCATCCCTCTCTGTTCCATCGATTTCCATGTTGAGTCTGTTACGTTTGCTTGTTTCATTGTTCATATTCTTACATTAAACAACGGTATGAAACGCTTTATTGTTCTTCTGCATGTCATACAATGCCGGTTCACATTTCACTCGACCATGCTGTCAGACCAACATCATGAACATAATATACTGTACACAAAATAGCCGGTCGTCTACATTGGATCTCCGACTCCATACCGTAGTCTACATCCCTTTCCTTTTACAAAAGCGACAGTCAATCACAACTCTACTTCTTAAAGACAAGCTATCTAGTCAAGTATCTACCGATAGTCTGCCAAGTATGCAGGCAACTTTCTGACACGTATGCTTCTGCGTGTGGCGATGGTGTGTTTAGCATCAACACAGGTTGTTTTCTCGGCGGTGTGGCTTGCTTCAGCACAGGAACTTCAATCAGACTCGTTCTACCTGCCCGTTGCTCTGGGGGTATCTCGGACAGCTCGAGATGTGCTCGAAGTCCAATCTCTGTGCGAACTCTCTGAACTCGGCACTAGAAAACTGTGGCCCGTTGTCTGACATCACGACTTCCGGTACTACATGACGTCCAAACTGTGATCTCATTGCATTGATCACACATTTTTTGCGCGTACACGAACTGAGTTTCATCAGCTCGAAGAAGTTGGCGTAATAGTCAACCATCAGTAGCTGTCCCTGCAATTCGAATAAGTCAGCTCCAACTTTCGCCCCAACGCCTGACTGGAACGTCGTGAGGCATCATGGGCTCATTATATTGACTGACATTATCAGTGATCTCCTGGCATCATGGGCTCATTGCGTTGTTCTGGTCTGTTGCACACATTACACTGACTGACGTAGACAGTGACCTCCCGGTTCAACAACTGCCAGTACACAGCATCTTTGGCTAGCCGTATACAACCCTGTATACCCTGATGGGAACGGTGTACTGTGGCGATGATGTTCTTGCGTAAACTGGTCGGCACTACGATCCTGCAGTTCTAGAATACCAGTCCATTCTGCACAGCCTGTTCATGTCGCACATTGTAAGATGCACGAATGTCCAGGTCACTGTCAAACTTCCGTGCAGGCCAGCATTTAACTGTCACCTGCATCAACTTATGGAGAGCACAATCACTGGCAGTGGCTGCTCGCAGCTCCTCCAGTCACTTGGGAGACGCTGACAGTACTTCTATCATGTCTATCTTCTCTATTGCAACAGCGTGAACACTTGTTTCACCAGGAATGTACGCATGGCTAAGCGTGTTCGTGATGTACATCTCTGACCCACGCATGTATGTTACATCCAGACTATAGCGTTGAAGTCGCAGCAGCATCCGTTGCAATCGTTTCGGTGCAGTCACGAGAGGTTTCCTGAAGATCGGTTCTAATAACATGTGATCATTCTGCACTTGCACCTACTCTCTTCCATAAATGTATTGGTCGAACGTCTCGCCGACGTATACTATAGCTATTAACTCCTCAATTTGAGCGTATTGTATATATGTGTGTGTCAGTGCTCTTGATGCATATACCACAGGAAGCCCATCCTGCAGCAATACTGCACCGATACCTCCTTTTGAAGCGTCGCACTGGATACGCACAGGCTTTCTGACATCGGAGTACTGGGGTACTGGTGAGTTCTTTCGTCATGAGGTCAAATGCCTCCTGATGTGTATTCAGCCGACTCCACTCTCTGTCTTTGTCCAACAGTCACCTCAGGGGTTCACCTTTGTCAGACTGATGTGGTACAAATTGTGCAAGGTAGTTTACAGACCCAACGTCTGTACTGCCTTGGTGTCTTCTGGTCTTGGCATCTTCCCGATTGCGTTCACTTTCTTCGGATTTGCTCGGAGTCCTTCACATGTTAGCAGTTGTCCAACGTATGGAACTTCTGTCATCCTGAGCTTGGTCTTCTCGGCATTTAGTCGGATATTTCGCTCTCTAGCCCGCTCCAAGAAAGCTCGCAGGTTCTTGTCGTGATCCGACTCGGCCTCCTCATCAGTTGTACCACAGCCTGCGATCAGGAAATCATCGTGAATTACTTGTAAGTCTTTCAGACCTTCCACCAGTTGGTTCATCGGCAGAGTTAATGCCGAAAGGCATTCTCTACCATCGGCAGAGAATGGTGTGTTAAAACGCGTCAGCATACTGGATTTCACATCCAAGGGTATTTGCCAGATCCCGTTCATTGCGTCCTTCACGGTGAACACTCTGGCGTTCTGTTGTACCAGAGTCTCGTGAAAAGCGGACGGACACATCAAGGGCTAAGGGAGAGACAATCCTGACAGAAAACACCACTGACTAACCAAAAACCTCAAATAGCATATCCCAGGGGTCTCACCAAAAACCTCCAACTGCGCCCTCTGTACCTTACCAAAAACTCCCAATTGAGGCTCACCAAACCATCCAATTGTAACCCTTGAGGTCCAGCAGAAACCTCCAATTGGATCCTAATGAGGCTCACCAAAAACCTCCAACCGCGCCCCCTTTGTTGCTAACCAAAAACCCCCTGCTGCACCCCATTGAGGCTCACCAATTGCGTTTGTTGCTCATAAAAAAAACATCCAATTGCACGCATTGAGGCTCAACAAGAACCTCCAACTGCGTCGTCTAAGGCTCACAACAGTACACTATAATCTCTCCCATATTTAGCCTGACTTGTCCTTACTGAATCCGCTTTGTTTCACATAGTTCTTTTCCTCCTTTTCTGCTCGTGGTGCAGTGTATCATGGATCATCCATTTTCTGCTGTCCTCCATCTACGAATGCTTTAAACCAGGGGTCGGCACCCTGTGGCCAGCGGGCCAACTGCTGCCCGCGAAGCTATATCATGCGGCCCGCGGACAGAAAACGAGATTGCATTCAATGCGGCCCGCGGGGTGACAATACTACATTTCCACGTGCACCTTGTTTTGCTTATTGGAAAGGTTCGACGCAATGCAGATGCTATTGCGAATCCCTTCAGACCCACTGAGTAGCAAATCAATTAAAATGAAAAATATACTGAGCGCCGTCGTGAAGACCTTGAACAACGTTCGGGCCCGTGGCCTAAACGTCAAGCAGTTCTAGCGCCTTCTGCTTAGCAGCGATGTATGCGCAATATCAAGATCTCCTATACTACTGCGAAGTGATCTAGCTAAGTCGAGGTAGCATGCAAGGTCGCATGCATGAGCTGAGGCATGGGATTAGCTTGTTCGTGTAGCAGATTTATTCAGGAGTAAGGAATACCGGATATCGCTGAGCCCCAGGTGCATATGCGAGTTTTCATTTCTTGTTGACGTCGTGGTGCATGTCAATCTGTTGAATTTTCAACTCAAGGGACGAAGACATCTAACCAGTTCTAGTTCGTTTTTTACCGTTCTTTTCCATTCTTGAGATCATGTTGCGATTGTAGGAGACACAACTATTGCATTTCTCAACACTCCTGAAAACAAACCAGAAAGGCCGGGCACGTACGAAGTATTCGTTGAGCTGATGAAATGAGAGCTTGCACAGCGTTTTTCTGTGGCACTCAATTGCATTCAATGAGGTGTATTTTGCAACCAAATGTCGACGGAACAGTTTCTTAAACTATCACACACGCCAAGCTCGTTTGGACGTGGAGCACTTTGTCAAAATGTCACTTGCATGACAACAACGCGGACCTTCATAATGTGTTTTTTAATATTATTTTTTAATTAGCCATTGATATTTCACAATAATTAATAACACATCTTTTTTATACCCTGCCAAAATGTGTAAGTTCAGCGGCAACGCATATGAGCTGGAATGCCTATATAAATACTATATACGCATCGTAACATGTACCTGTTTCCATGAAGATTGGGCTAGTGATAACCAATATTAAGAAATAAATGTGTGGCCCGCTGACCTAGCTCAAGTTACGTATTTGGCCCTCCATACAAAAAGGTTGCCGGCCTCTGCTTCAAACGATGCAGTACTTCTCGTCGGCTTCGACCCAAGCACCCGCCAAAAACGTCTGCTTCAGAAGCGAGAGGTTTGGGAAGCCAACAGCTAACCACAGCTCCACAGATACTTCTTACAACAGGATTTGGATTGTCCATCAACCTGTTCAGTGCCATAAATGATAATGCTCGTTTTGTGAATTGTGAAGTAGCCATTTTTTTCTGAATTCAACATTGATCTCTGGGTGGATAGTGTACAAATTAATCACTGGGTGGATAGTATACAAATTAATCAATTAATTAATGTATCTAATGATGACTGGCACACATCTCACGTAGTTTGTGTGGTCCAAACTAAAGAACCCGGAGCAACCTATGTCAAGCAGCCAATAACAGTGACCTGGTCTATGTCAAGCAGCCAGGTTATAAATTAGTCCAAAGACCAGATTGTTTTGAGTCATGGGGATATACTAACTAATGCTGTGGAACTGGATACTGTCATAGACATAGACAATGTTAATGTCCGCCGTACTAACGTAGACGAGCACATTACGAGAGGAGATGCACCATCTTAGGGGGAGGTAAATAAAATTAATGAAGCGTAACCACCTGCAGCAGTGTCCTACATACCAGATTTCAGCCTTGATGAAGCGTACGTTTCAGCTAAACTTAAAGATGTAAGGTCCCGCATCCCATCACACCTGGTAGATGTATTCATTAGAGCAAAGGAGAATATTTCAGAACGAGAAGAAATCGCTCTAGGGCTCCTACTAATGGAATACGCCAATGCTTTCTCCAATGATAGTAAAGATTTCGGTAAATTCTCGCTAATACGTCATCGTATTGACACCTATTATGAGGACCCAATTAGAGAACGGCTAAGGCGTACCACTTTGAAATTCCAGGGGTAAGAAGAGAAAACACTGACAGATATGTTAGCAGCCAATGTTATTAGACACTCCACCTCGAATTGGGCATCAGCTCCATCAGCGAAAGAAAGATGGTGAGGTGCGATATAACAGTGTGCTGAGCACTGACGACATGACTGGGACCGATACTTCAGACACGTCCAACCCAAAAACTAGTCTATTGACGGCATACCGCTTAAGCCTAGACGCGTCTCCACCCCGTATCCGGCCGTACGTACGAAACACAGAACGCTACAGGCCCGCAGGACTGGTAAGCATTCCTATTGGCATTTTATGTAATTTGTTAATATTGACATTTCTTTCACTTAGCCAACAAAGCGTGTCCATACCCCTCCTATTGCCATGGTACCGTTGACTGGGAATGGGGCGCAGGCGGGATTCCACTGGTTGGCTATCGCTAGGGTCCGTGAAATACTCGTAGTCAGGGTTGGGTAGTCGCTGTGTTGGGGCATCGTAAGTGCTGTTTGGAAAGGTGTCCCTGAGATTTGTTTCAGCGTGAACCGCACCCTTTGACTTCTTCAGCTTCACCCGCCTTCCTCCGTGCACTCGGTGTAACATCGGGCTTACCATGCTTTGGTCGAGCTCAAGAAGAAAGCCCAGCACATAGTTCTAGAGCCGATGCTTTTTCTGGACCATATATACGTGTTTGTGTGGAACTCATTGCTATATCGATTGAATCTAGTCGTTCTGCAAATAGTAGCAACTTATCCTATATTTACTTCTTGGTTGAGTCATTCTTATCCAGCCTATCCTGAATTTGTGAAAATCTGGCCCCAAACTTGGTTATACTATTATAATTTTGTTCTGGTGATTCTCTTCGTCTAGGGCTACCCAAATAATATTCGTGCGTCTGTTTGTCATCCTCCATAGCAGTTTCTTTGTCTATTTCAGAATCGACTGTCTCGTCTTTCCCATTACCTTGAATTTTCTGTGGGACCAATCACTGATAATTTCATCCTTGGATTGGACTTTCTTTTAGAACATCACAGTGTGGTTGAACTAGATAGTAGCACTGTCACTATAGATGATACCACCGTCTTTGCTGTCAACATGAAGGGCCCTAGTAAAGTGTGGTTGATGTAGATAGTGCATGTTATAATGTGAGTAAGATTAAAGTTGCACACCGTACTGTGTTTACTAGGTGTCGGGGCACTGCAGAAAGCCAGTTGCTTTGACAACATGACATCAAACATCATGCAAACCAAGTCCCCCGAACATGATCAATTTGGCCCAGATCACAAAACTGGCTTATATGACCCAGAATATCAGCTACTATGATTCCACCACAGCATAGAGCTAATGTATCGGTAGAATCCACTACTCCTGGCCCATATCAGTATGTCACTACGCCGGAGAGAACCGATACTTTTATTATCCCATCTTGCTGTGATTATGCAGGTTATAAATTAGTCCAAAGACCAGATTGTTTTGAGTCATGGGGATATACTAACTAATGCTGTGGAACTGGATACTGTCATAGACATAGACAATGTTAATGTCCGCCGTACTAACGTAGACGAGCACATTACGAGAGGAGATGCACCATCTTAGGGGGAGGTAAATAAAATTAATGAAGCGTAACCACCTGCAGCAGTGTCCTACATACCAGATTTCAGCCTTGATGAAGCGTACGTTTCAGCTCAACTTAAAGATGTAAGGTCCCGCATCCCATCACACCTGGTAGATGTATTCATTAGAGCAAAGGAGAATATTTCAGAACGAGAAGAAATCGCTCTAGGGCTCCTACTAATGGAATACGCCAATGCTTTCTCCAATGATAGTAAAGATTTCGGTAAATTCTCGCTAATACGTCATCGTATTGACACCTATTATGAGGACCCAATTAGAGAACGGCTAAGGCGTACCACTTTGAAATTCCAGGGGTAAGAAGAGAAAACACTGACAGATATGTTAGCAGCCAATGTTATTAGACACTCCACCTCGAATTGGGCATCAGCTCCATCAGCGAAAGAAAGATGGTGAGGTGCGATATAACAGTGTGCTGAGCACTGACGACATGACTGGGACCGATACTTCAGACACGTCCAACCCAAAAACTAGTCTATTGACGGCATACCGCTTAAGCCTAGACGCGTCTCCACCCCGTATCCGGCCGTACGTACGAAACACAGAACGCTACAGGCCCGCAGGACTGGTAAGCATTCCTATTGGCATTTTATGTAATTTGTTAATATTGACATTTCTTTCACTTAGCCAACAAAGCGTGTCCATACCCCTCCTATTGCCATGGTACCGTTGACTGGGAATGGGGCGCAGGCGGGATTCCACTGGTTGGCTATCGCTAGGGTCCGTGAAATACTCGTAGTCAGGGTTGGGTAGTCGCTGTGTTGGGCCATCGTAAGTGCTGTTTGGAAAGGTGTCCCTGAGATTTGTTTCAGCGTGAACCGCACCCTTTGACTTCTTCAGCTTCACCCGCCTTCCTCCGTGCACTCGGTGTAACATCGGGCTTACCATGCTTTGGTCGAGCTCAAGAAGAAATCCCAGCACATAGCTCTAGAGCCGATGCTTTTTCTGGACCATGTATACGTGTTTGTGTGGAACGCATTGCTATATCGATTGAATCTAGTCGTTCTGCAAATAGTAGCAACTTATCCTATATTTACTTCTTGGTTGAGTCATTCTTATCCAGCCTATCCTGAATTTGTGAAAATCTGGCCCCAAACTTGGTTATACTATTATAATTTTGTTCTGGTGATTCTCTTCGTCTAGGGCTACCCAAATAATATTCGTGCGTCTGTTTGTCATCCTCCATAGCAGTTTCTTTGTCTATTTCAGAATCGACTGTCTCGTCTTTCCCATTACCTTGAATTTTCTGTGGGACCAATCACTGATAATTTCATCCTTGGATTGGACTTTCTTTTAGAACATCACAGTGTGGTTGAACTAGATAGTAGCACTGTCACTATAGATGATACCACCGTCTTTGCTGTCAACATGAAGGGCCCTAGTAAAGTGTGGTTGATGTAGATAGTGCATGTTATAATGTGAGTAAGATTAAAGTTGCACACCGTACTGTGTTTACTAGGTGTCGGGGCACTGCAGAAAGCCAGTTGCTTTGACAACATGACATCAAACATCATGCAAACCAAGTCCCCCGAACATGATCAATTTGGCCCAGATCACAAAACTGGCTTATATGACCCAGAATATCAGCTACTATGATTCCACCACAGCATAGAGCTAATGTATCGGTAGAATCCACTACTCCTGGCCCATATCAGTATGTCACTACGCCGGAGAGAACCGATACTTTTATTATCCCATCTTGCTGTGATTATGCAGGTTATAAATTAGTCCAAAGACCAGATTGTTTTGAGTCATGGGGATATACTAACTAATGCTGTGGAACTGGATACTGTCATAGACATAGACAATGTTAATGTCCGCCGTACTAACGTAGACGAGCACATTACGAGAGGAGATGCACCATCTTAGGGGGAGGTAAATAAAATTAATGAAGCGTAACCACCTGCAGCAGTGTCCTACATACCAGATTTCAGCCTTGATGAAGCGTACGTTTCAGCTCAACTTAAAGATGTAAGGTCCCGCATCCCATCACACCTGGTAGATGTATTCATTAGAGCAAAGGAGAATATTTCAGAACGAGAAGAAATCGCTCTAGGGCTCCTACTAATGGAATACGCCAATGCTTTCTCCAATGATAGTAAAGATTTCGGTAAATTCTCGCTAATACGTCATCGTATTGACATTTCTTTCACTTAGCCAACAAAGCGTGTCCATACCCCTCCTATTGCCATGGTACCGTTGACTGGGAATGGGGCGCAGGCGGGATTCCACTGGTTGGCTATCGCTAGGGTCCGTGAAATACTCGTAGTCAGGGTTGGGTAGTCGCTGTGTTGGGGCATCGTAAGTGCTGTTTGGAAAGGTGTCCCTGAGATTTGTTTCAGCGTGAACCGCACCCTTTGACTTCTTCAGCTTCACCCGCCTTCCTCCGTGCACTCGGTGTAACATCGGGCTTACCATGCTTTGGTCGAGCTCAAGAAGAAAGCCCAGCACATAGCTCTAGAGCCGATGCTTTTTCTGGACCATGTATACGTGTTTGTGTGGAACGCATTGCTATATCGATTGAATCTAGTCGTTCTGCAAATAGTAGCAACTTATCCTATATTTACTTCTTGGTTGAGTCATTCTTATCCAGCCTATCCTGAATTTGTGAAAATCTGGCCCCAAACTTGGTTATACTATTATAATTTTGTTCTGGTGATTCTCTTCGTCTAGGGCTACCCAAATAATATTCGTGCGTCTGTTTGTCATCCTCCATAGCAGTTTCTTTGTCTATTTCAGAATCGACTGTCTCGTCTTTCCCATTACCTTGAATTTTCTGTGGGACCAATCACTGATAATTTCATCCTTGGATTGGACTTTCTTTTAGAACATCACAGTGTGGTTGAACTAGATAGTAGCACTGTCACTATAGATGATACCACCGTCTTTGCTGTCAACATGAAGGGCCCTAGTAAAGTGTGGTTGATGTAGATAGTGCATGTTATAATGTGAGTAAGATTAAAGTTGCACACCGTACTGTGTTTACTAGGTGTCGGGGCACTGCAGAAAGCCAGTTGCTTTGACAACATGACATCAAACATCATGCAAACCAAGTCCCCCGAACATGATCAATTTGGCCCAGATCACAAAACTGGCTTATATGACCCAGAATATCAGCTACTATGATTCCACCACAGCATAGAGCTAATGTATCGGTAGAATCCACTACTCCTGGCCCATATCAGTATGTCACTACGCCGGAGAGAACCGATACTTTTATTATCCCATCTTGCTGTGATTATGCAGGTTATAAATTAGTCCAAAGACCAGATTGTTTTGAGTCATGGGGATATACTAACTAATGCTGTGGAACTGGATACTGTCATAGACATAGACAATGTTAATGTCCGCCGTACTAACGTAGACGAGCACATTACGAGAGGAGATGCACCATCTTAGGGGGAGGTAAATAAAATTAATGAAGCGTAACCACCTGCAGCAGTGTCCTACATACCAGATTTCAGCCTTGATGAAGCGTACGTTTCAGCTCAACTTAAAGATGTAAGGTCCCGCATCCCATCACACCTGGTAGATGTATTCATTAGAGCAAAGGAGAATATTTCAGAACGAGAAGAAATCGCTCTAGGGCTCCTACTAATGGAATACGCCAATGCTTTCTCCAATGATAGTAAAGATTTCGGTAAATTCTCGCTAATACGTCATCGTATTGACACCTATTATGAGGACCCAATTAGAGAACGGCTAAGGCGTACCACTTTGAAATTCCAGGGGTAAGAAGAGAAAACACTGACAGATATGTTAGCAGCCAATGTTATTAGACACTCCACCTCGAATTGGGCATCAGCTCCATCAGCGAAAGAAAGATGGTGAGGTGCGATATAACAGTGTGCTGAGCACTGACGACATGACTGGGACCGATACTTCAGACACGTCCAACCCAAAAACTAGTCTATTGACGGCATACCGCTTAAGCCTAGACGCGTCTCCACCCCGTATCCGGCCGTACGTACGAAACACAGAACGCTACAGGCCCGCAGGACTGGTAAGCATTCCTATTGGCATTTTATGTAATTTGTTAATATTGACATTTCTTTCACTTAGCCAACAAAGCGTGTCCATACCCCTCCTATTGCCATGGTACCGTTGACTGGGAATGGGGCGCAGGCGGGATTCCACTGGTTGGCTATCGCTAGGGTCCGTGAAATACTCGTAGTCAGGGTTGGGTAGTCGCTGTGTTGGGGCATCGTAAGTGCTGTTTGGAAAGGTGTCCCTGAGATTTGTTTCAGCGTGAACCGCACCCTTTGACTTCTTCAGCTTCACCCGCCTTCCTCCGTGCACTCGGTGTAACATCGGGCTTACCATGCTTTGGTCGAGCTCAAGAAGAAAGCCCAGCACATAGTTCTAGAGCCGATGCTTTTTCTGGACCATGTATACGTGTTTGTGTGGAACTCATTGCTATATCGATTGAATCTAGTCGTTCTGCAAATAGTAGCAACTTATCCTATATTTACTTCTTGGTTGAGTCATTCTTATCCAGCCTATCCTGAATTTGTGAAAATCTGGCCCCAAACTTGGTTATACTATTATAATTTTGTTCTGGTGATTCTCTTCGTCTAGGGCTACCCAAATAATATTCGTGCGTCTGTTTGTCATCCTCCATAGCAGTTTCTTTGTCTATTTCAGAATCGACTGTCTCGTCTTTCCCATTACCTTGAATTTTCTGTGGGACCAATCACTGATAATTTCATCCTTGGATTGGACTTTCTTTTAGAACATCACAGTGTGGTTGAACTAGATAGTAGCACTGTCACTATAGATGATACCACCGTCTTTGCTGTCAACATGAAGGGCCCTAGTAAAGTGTGGTTGATGTAGATAGTGCATGTTATAATGTGAGTAAGATTAAAGTTGCACACCGTACTGTGTTTACTAGGTGTCGGGGCACTGCAGAAAGCCAGTTGCTTTGACAACATGACATCAAGCATCATGCAAACCAAGTCCCCCGAACATGATCAATTTGGCCCAGATCACAAAACTGGCTTATATGACCCAGAATATCAGCTACTATGATTCCACCACAGCATAGAGCTAATGTATCGGTAGAATCCACTACTCCTGGCCCATATCAGTATGTCACTACGCCGGAGAGAACCGATACTTTTATTATCCCATCTTGCTGTGATTATGCAGGTTATAAATTAGTCCAAAGACCAGATTGTTTTGAGTCATGGGGATATACTAACTAATGCTGTGGAACTGGATACTGTCATAGACATAGACAATGTTAATGTCCGCCGTACTAACGTAGACGAGCACATTACGAGAGGAGATGCACCATCTTAGGGGGAGGTAAATAAAATTAATGAAGCGTAACCACCTGCAGCAGTGTCCTACATACCAGATTTCAGCCTTGATGAAGCGTACGTTTCAGCTAAACTTAAAGATGTAAGGTCCCGCATCCCATCACACCTGGTAGATGTATTCATTAGAGCAAAGGAGAATATTTCAGAACGAGAAGAAATCGCTCTAGGGCTCCTACTAATGGAATACGCCAATGCTTTCTCCAATGATAGTAAAGATTTCGGTAAATTCTCGCTAATACGTCATCGTATTGACATTTCTTTCACTTAGCCAACAAAGCGTGTCCATACCCCTCCTATTGCCATGGTACCGTTGACTGGGAATGGGGCGCAGGCGGGATTCCACTGGTTGGCTATCGCTAGGGTCCGTGAAATACTCGTAGTCAGGGTTGGGTAGTCGCTGTGTTGGGGCATCGTAAGTGCTGTTTGGAAAGGTGTCCCTGAGATTTGTTTCAGCGTGAACCGCACCCTTTGACTTCTTCAGCTTCACCCGCCTTCCTCCGTGCACTCGGTGTAACATCGGGCTTACCATGCTTTGGTCGAGCTCAAGAAGAAAGCCCAGCACATAGCTCTAGAGCCGATGCTTTTTCTGGACCATGTATACGTGTTTGTGTGGAACGCATTGCTATATCGATTGAATCTAGTCGTTCTGCAAATAGTAGCAACTTATCCTATATTTACTTCTTGGTTGAGTCATTCTTATCCAGCCTATCCTGAATTTGTGAAAATCTGGCCCCAAACTTGGTTATACTATTATAATTTTGTTCTGGTGATTCTCTTCGTCTAGGGCTACCCAAATAATATTCGTGCGTCTGTTTGTCATCCTCCATAGCAGTTTCTTTGTCTATTTCAGAATCGACTGTCTCGTCTTTCCCATTACCTTGAATTTTCTGTGGGACCAATCACTGATAATGTCATCCTTGGATTGGACTTTCTTTTAGAACATCACAGTGTGGTTGAACTAGATAGTAGCACTGTCACTATAGATGATACCACCGTCTTTGCTGTCAACATGAAGGGCCCTAGTAAAGTGTGGTTGATGTAGATAGTGCATGTTATAATGTGAGTAAGATTAAAGTTGCACACCGTACTGTGTTTACTAGGTGTCGGGGCACTGCAGAAAGCCAGTTGCTTTGACAACATGACATCAAACATCATGCAAACCAAGTCCCCCGAACATGATCAATTTGGCCCAGATCACAAAACTGGCTTATATGACCCAGAATATCAGCTACTATGATTCCACCACAGCATAGAGCTAATGTATCGGTAGAATCCAATACTCCTGGCCCATATCAGTATGTCACTACGCCGGAGAGAACCGATACTTTTATTATCCCATCTTGCTGTGATTATGCAGGTTATAAATTAGTCCAATGACCAGATTGTTTTGAGTCATGGGGATATACTAACTAATGCTGTGGAACTGGATACTGTCATAGACATAGACAATGTTAATGTCCGCCGTACTAACGTAGACGAGCACATTACGAGAGGAGATGCACCATCTTAGGGGGAGGTAAATAAAATTAATGAAGCGTAACCACCTGCAGCAGTGTCCTACATACCAGATTTCAGCCTTGATGAAGCGTACGTTTCAGCTAAACTTAAAGATGTAAGGTCCCGCATCCCATCACACCTGGTAGATGTATTCATTAGAGCAAAGGAGAATATTTCAGAACGAGAAGAAATCGCTCTAGGGCTCCTACTAATGGAATACGCCAATGCTTTCTCCAATGATAGTAAAGATTTCGGTAAATTCTCGCTAATACGTCATCGTATTGACACCTATTATGAGGACCCAATTAGAGAACGGCTAAGGCGTACCACTTTGAAATTCCAGGGGTAAGAAGAGAAAACACTGACAGATATGTTAGCAGCCAATGTTATTAGACACTCCACCTCGAATTGGGCATCAGCTCCATCAGCGAAAGAAAGATGGTGAGGTGCGATATAACAGTGTGCTGAGCACTGACGACATGACTGGGACCGATACTTCAGACACGTCCAACCCAAAAACTAGTCTATTGACGGCATACCGCTTAAGCCTAGACGCGTCTCCACCCCGTATCCGGCCGTACGTACGAAACACAGAACGCTACAGGCCCGCAGGACTGGTAAGCATTCCTATTGGCATTTTATGTAATTTGTTAATATTGACATTTCTTTCACTTAGCCAACAAAGCGTGTCCATACCCCTCCTATTGCCATGGTACCGTTGACTGGGAATGGGGCGCAGGCGGGATTCCACTGGTTGGCTATCGCTAGGGTCCGTGAAATACTCGTAGTCAGGGTTGGGTAGTCGCTGTGTTGGGCCATCGTAAGTGCTGTTTGGAAAGGTGTCCCTGAGATTTGTTTCAGCGTGAACCGCACCCTTTGACTTCTTCAGCTTCACCCGCCTTCCTCCGTGCACTCGGTGTAACATCGGGCTTACCATGCTTTGGTCGAGCTCAAGAAGAAATCCCAGCACATAGCTCTAGAGCCGATGCTTTTTCTGGACCATGTATACGTGTTTGTGTGGAACGCATTGCTATATCGATTGAATCTAGTCGTTCTGCAAATAGTAGCAACTTATCCTATATTTACTTCTTGGTTGAGTCATTCTTATCCAGCCTATCCTGAATTTGTGAAAATCTGGCCCCAAACTTGGTTATACTATTATAATTTTGTTCTGGTGATTCTCTTCGTCTAGGGTTACCCAAATAATATTCGTGCGTCTGTTTGTCATCCTCCATAGCAGTTTCTTTGTCTATTTCAGAATCGACTGTCTCGTCTTTCCCATTACCTTGAATTTTCTGTGGGACCAATCACTGATAATTTCATCCTTGGATTGGACTTTCTTTTAGAACATCACAGTGTGGTTGAACTAGATAGTAGCACTGTCACTATAGATGATACCACCGTCTTTGCTGTCAACATGAAGGGCCCTAGTAAAGTGTGGTTGATGTAGATAGTGCATGTTATAATGTGAGTAAGATTAAAGTTGCACACCGTACTGTGTTTACTAGGTGTCGGGGCACTGCAGAAAGCCAGTTGCTTTGACAACATGACATCAAACATCATGCAAACCAAGTCCCCCGAACATGATCAATTTGGCCCAGATCACAAAACTGGCTTATATGACCCAGAATATCAGCTACTATGATTCCACCACAGCATAGAGCTAATGTATCGGTAGAATCCAATACTCCTGGCCCATATCAGTATGTCACTACGCCGGAGAGAACCGATACTTTTATTATCCCATCTTGCTGTGATTATGCAGGTTATAAATTAGTCCAAAGACCAGATTGTTTTGAGTCATGGGGATATACTAACTAATGCTGTGGAACTGGATACTGTCATAGACATAGACAATGTTAATGTCCGCCGTACTAACGTAGACGAGCACATTACGAGAGGAGATGCACCATCTTACGGGGAGGTAAATAAAATTAATGAAGCGTAACCACCTGCAGCAGTGTCCTACATACCAGATTTCAGCCTTGATGAAGCGTACGTTTCAGCTAAACTTAAAGATGTAAGGTCCCGCATCCCATCACACCTGGTAGATGTATTCATTAGAGCAAAGGAGAATATTTCAGAACGAGAAGAAATCGCTCTAGGGCTCCTACTAATGGAATACGCCAATGCTTTCTCCAATGATAGTAAAGATTTCGGTAAATTCTCGCTAATACGTCATCGTATTGACATTTCTTTCACTTAGCCAACAAAGCGTGTCCATACCCCTCCTATTGCCATGGTACCGTTGACTGGGAATGGGGCGCAGGCGGGATTCCACTGGTTGGCTATCGCTAGGGTCCGTGAAATACTCGTAGTCAGGGTTGGGTAGTCGCTGTGTTGGGGCATCGTAAGTGCTGTTTGGAAAGGTGTCCCTGAGATTTGTTTCAGCGTGAACCGCACCCTTTGACTTCTTCAGCTTCACCCGCCTTCCTCCGTGCACTCGGTGTAACATCGGGCTTACCATGCTTTGGTCGAGCTCAAGAAGAAAGCCCAGCACATAGCTCTAGAGCCGATGCTTTTTCTGGACCATGTATACGTGTTTGTGTGGAACGCATTGCTATATCGATTGAATCTAGTCGTTCTGCAAATAGTAGCAACTTATCCTATATTTACTTCTTGGTTGAGTCATTCTTATCCAGCCTATCCTGAATTTGTGAAAATCTGGCCCCAAACTTGGTTATACTATTATAATTTTGTTCTGGTGATTCTCTTCGTCTAGGGCTACCCAAATAATATTCGTGCGTCTGTTTGTCATCCTCCATAGCAGTTTCTTTGTCTATTTCAGAATCGACTGTCTCGTCTTTCCCATTACCTTGAATTTTCTGTGGGACCAATCACTGATAATTTCATCCTTGGATTGGACTTTCTTTTAGAACATCACAGTGTGGTTGAACTAGATAGTAGCACTGTCACTATAGATGATACCACCGTCTTTGCTGTCAACATGAAGGGCCCTAGTAAAGTGTGGTTGATGTAGATAGTGCATGTTATAATGTGAGTAAGATTAAAGTTGCACACCGTACTGTGTTTACTAGGTGTCGGGGCACTGCAGAAAGCCAGTTGCTTTGACAACATGACATCAAACATCATGCAAACCAAGTCCCCCGAACATGATCAATTTGGCCCAGATCACAAAACTGGCTTATATGACCCAGAATATCAGCTACTATGATTCCACCACAGCATAGAGCTAATGTATCGGTAGAATCCAATACTCCTGGCCCATATCAGTATGTCACTACGCCGGAGAGAACCGATACTTTTATTATCCCATCTTGCTGTGATTATGCAGGTTATAAATTAGTCCAAAGACCAGATTGTTTTGAGTCATGGGGATATACTAACTAATGCTGTGGAACTGGATACTGTCATAGACATAGACAATGTTAATGTCCGCCGTACTAACGTAGACGAGCACATTACGAGAGGAGATGCACCATCTTAGGGGGAGGTAAATAAAATTAATGAAGCGTAACCACCTGCAGCAGTGTCCTACATACCAGATTTCAGCCTTGATGAAGCGTACGTTTCAGCTAAACTTAAAGATGTAAGGTCCCGCATCCCATCACACCTGGTAGATGTATTCATTAGAGCAAAGGAGAATATTTCAGAACGAGAAGAAATCGCTCTAGGGCTCCTACTAATGGAATACGCCAATGCTTTCTCCAATGATAGTAAAGATTTCGGTAAATTCTCGCTAATACGTCATCGTATTGACATTTCTTTCACTTAGCCAACAAAGCGTGTCCATACCCCTCCTATTGCCATGGTACCGTTGACTGGGAATGGGGCGCAGGCGGGATTCCACTGGTTGGCTATCGCTAGGGTCCGTGAAATACTCGTAGTCAGGGTTGGGTAGTCGCTGTGTTGGGGCATCGTAAGTGCTGTTTGGAAAGGTGTCCCTGAGATTTGTTTCAGCGTGAACCGCACCCTTTGACTTCTTCAGCTTCACCCGCCTTCCTCCGTGCACTCGGTGTAACATCGGGCTTACCATGCTTTGGTCGAGCTCAAGAAGAAAGCCCAGCACATAGCTCTAGAGCCGATGCTTTTTCTGGACCATGTATACGTGTTTGTGTGGAACGCATTGCTATATCGATTGAATCTAGTCGTTCTGCAAATAGTAGCAACTTATCCTATATTTACTTCTTGGTTGAGTCATTCTTATCCAGCCTATCCTGAATTTGTGAAAATCTGGCCCCAAACTTGGTTATACTATTATAATTTTGTTCTGGTGATTCTCTTCGTCTAGGGCTACCCAAATAATATTCGTGCGTCTGTTTGTCATCCTCCATAGCAGTTTCTTTGTCTATTTCAGAATCGACTGTCTCGTCTTTCCCATTACCTTGAATTTTCTGTGGGACCAATCACTGATAATGTCATCCTTGGATTGGACTTTCTTTTAGAACATCACAGTGTGGTTGAACTAGATAGTAGCACTGTCACTATAGATGATACCACCGTCTTTGCTGTCAACATGAAGGGCCCTAGTAAAGTGTGGTTGATGTAGATAGTGCATGTTATAATGTGAGTAAGATTAAAGTTGCACACCGTACTGTGTTTACTAGGTGTCGGGGCACTGCAGAAAGCCAGTTGCTTTGACAACATGACATCAAACATCATGCAAACCAAGTCCCCCGAACATGATCAATTTGGCCCAGATCACAAAACTGGCTTATATGACCCAGAATATCAGCTACTATGATTCCACCACAGCATAGAGCTAATGTATCGGTAGAATCCAATACTCCTGGCCCATATCAGTATGTCACTACGCCGGAGAGAACCGATACTTTTATTATCCCATCTTGCTGTGATTATGCAGGTTATAAATTAGTCCAATGACCAGATTGTTTTGAGTCATGGGGATATACTAACTAATGCTGTGGAACTGGATACTGTCATAGACATAGACAATGTTAATGTCCGCCGTACTAACGTAGACGAGCACATTACGAGAGGAGATGCACCATCTTAGGGGGAGGTAAATAAAATTAATGAAGCGTAACCACCTGCAGCAGTGTCCTACATACCAGATTTCAGCCTTGATGAAGCGTACGTTTCAGCTAAACTTAAAGATGTAAGGTCCCGCATCCCATCACACCTGGTAGATGTATTCATTAGAGCAAAGGAGAATATTTCAGAACGAGAAGAAATCGCTCTAGGGCTCCTACTAATGGAATACGCCAATGCTTTCTCCAATGATAGTAAAGATTTCGGTAAATTCTCGCTAATACGTCATCGTATTGACACCTATTATGAGGACCCAATTAGAGAACGGCTAAGGCGTACCACTTTGAAATTCCAGGGGTAAGAAGAGAAAACACTGACAGATATGTTAGCAGCCAATGTTATTAGACACTCCACCTCGAATTGGGCATCAGCTCCATCAGCGAAAGAAAGATGGTGAGGTGCGATATAACAGTGTGCTGAGCACTGACGACATGACTGGGACCGATACTTCAGACACGTCCAACCCAAAAACTAGTCTATTGACGGCATACCGCTTAAGCCTAGACGCGTCTCCACCCCGTATCCGGCCGTACGTACGAAACACAGAACGCTACAGGCCCGCAGGACTGGTAAGCATTCCTATTGGCATTTTATGTAATTTGTTAATATTGACATTTCTTTCACTTAGCCAACAAAGCGTGTCCATACCCCTCCTATTGCCATGGTACCGTTGACTGGGAATGGGGCGCAGGCGGGATTCCACTGGTTGGCTATCGCTAGGGTCCGTGAAATAGTCGTAGTCAGGGTTGGGTAGTCGCTGTGTTGGGCCATCGTAAGTGCTGTTTGGAAAGGTGTCCCTGAGATTTGTTTCAGCGTGAACCGCACCCTTTGACTTCTTCAGCTTCACCCGCCTTCCTCCGTGCACTCGGTGTAACATCGGGCTTACCATGCTTTGGTCGAGCTGAAGAAGAAATCCCAGCACATAGCTCTAGAGCCGATGCTTTTTCTGGACCATGTATACGTGTTTGTGTGGAACGCATTGCTATATCGATTGAATCTAGTCGTTCTGCAAATAGTAGCAACTTATCCTATATTTACTTCTTGGTTGAGTCATTCTTATCCAGCCTATCCTGAATTTGTGAAAATCTGGCCCCAAACTTGGTTATACTATTATAATTTTGTTCTGGTGATTCTCTTCGTCTAGGGCTACCCAAATAATATTCGTGCGTCTGTTTGTCATCCTCCATAGCAGTTTCTTTGTCTATTTCAGAATCGACTGTCTCGTCTTTCCCATTACCTTGAATTTTCTGTGGGACCAATCACTGATAATTTCATCCTTGGATTGGACTTTCTTTTAGAACATCACAGTGTGGTTGAACTAGATAGTAGCACTGTCACTATAGATGATACCACCGTCTTTGCTGTCAACATGAAGGGCCCTAGTAAAGTGTGGTTGATGTAGATAGTGCATGTTATAATGTGAGTAAGATTAAAGTTGCACACCGTACTGTGTTTACTAGGTGTCGGGGCACTGCAGAAAGCCAGTTGCTTTGACAACATGACATCAAACATCATGCAAACCAAGTCCCCCGAACATGATCAATTTGGCCCAGATCACAAAACTGGCTTATATGACCCAGAATATCAGCTACTATGATTCCACCACAGCATAGAGCTAATGTATCGGTAGAATCCACTACTCCTGGCCCATATCAGTATGTCACTACGCCGGAGAGAACCGATACTTTTATTATCCCATCTTGCTGTGATTATGCAGGTTATAAATTAGTCCAAAGACCAGATTGTTTTGAGTCATGGGGATATACTAACTAATGCTGTGGAACTGGATACTGTCATAGACATAGACAATGTTAATGTCCGCCGTACTAACGTAGACGAGCACATTACGAGAGGAGATGCACCATCTTAGGGGGAGGTAAATAAAATTAATGAAGCGTAACCACCTGCAGCAGTGTCCTACATACCAGATTTCAGCCTTGATGAAGCGTACGTTTCAGCTCAACTTAAAGATGTAAGGTCCCGCATCCCATCACACCTGGTAGATGTATTCATTAGAGCAAAGGAGAATATTTCAGAACGAGAAGAAATCGCTCTAGGGCTCCTACTAATGGAATACGCCAATGCTTTCTCCAATGATAGTAAAGATTTCGGTAAATTCTCGCTAATACGTCATCGTATTGACATTTCTTTCACTTAGCCAACAAAGCGTGTCCATACCCCTCCTATTGCCATGGTACCGTTGACTGGGAATGGGGCGCAGGCGGGATTCCACTGGTTGGCTATCGCTAGGGTCCGTGAAATACTCGTAGTCAGGGTTGGGTAGTCGCTGTGTTGGGGCATCGTAAGTGCTGTTTGGAAAGGTGTCCCTGAGATTTGTTTCAGCGTGAACCGCACCCTTTGACTTCTTCAGCTTCACCCGCCTTCCTCCGTGCACTCGGTGTAACATCGGGCTTACCATGCTTTGGTCGAGCTCAAGAAGAAAGCCCAGCACATAGCTCTAGAGCCGATGCTTTTTCTGGACCATGTATACGTGTTTGTGTGGAACGCATTGCTATATCGATTGAATCTAGTCGTTCTGCAAATAGTAGCAACTTATCCTATATTTACTTCTTGGTTGAGTCATTCTTATCCAGCCTATCCTGAATTTGTGAAAATCTGGCCCCAAACTTGGTTATACTATTATAATTTTGTTCTGGTGATTCTCTTCGTCTAGGGCTACCCAAATAATATTCGTGCGTCTGTTTGTCATCCTCCATAGCAGTTTCTTTGTCTATTTCAGAATCGACTGTCTCGTCTTTCCCATTACCTTGAATTTTCTGTGGGACCAATCACTGATAATTTCATCCTTGGATTGGACTTTCTTTTAGAACATCACAGTGTGGTTGAACTAGATAGTAGCACTGTCACTATAGATGATACCACCGTCTTTGCTGTCAACATGAAGGGCCCTAGTAAAGTGTGGTTGATGTAGATAGTGCATGTTATAATGTGAGTAAGATTAAAGTTGCACACCGTACTGTGTTTACTAGGTGTCGGGGCACTGCAGAAAGCCAGTTGCTTTGACAACATGACATCAAACATCATGCAAACCAAGTCCCCCGAACATGATCAATTTGGCCCAGATCACAAAACTGGCTTATATGACCCAGAATATCAGCTACTATGATTCCACCACAGCATAGAGCTAATGTATCGGTAGAATCCACTACTCCTGGCCCATATCAGTATGTCACTACGCCGGAGAGAACCGATACTTTTATTATCCCATCTTGCTGTGATTATGCAGGTTATAAATTAGTCCAAAGACCAGATTGTTTTGAGTCATGGGGATATACTAACTAATGCTGTGGAACTGGATACTGTCATAGACATAGACAATGTTAATGTCCGCCGTACTAACGTAGACGAGCACATTACGAGAGGAGATGCACCATCTTAGGGGGAGGTAAATAAAATTAATGAAGCGTAACCACCTGCAGCAGTGTCCTACATACCAGATTTCAGCCTTGATGAAGCGTACGTTTCAGCTAAACTTAAAGATGTAAGGTCCCGCATCCCATCACACCTGGTAGATGTATTCATTAGAGCAAAGGAGAATATTTCAGAACGAGAAGAAATCGCTCTAGGGCTCCTACTAATGGAATACGCCAATGCTTTCTCCAATGATAGTAAAGATTTCGGTAAATTCTCGCTAATACGTCATCGTATTGACATTTCTTTCACTTAGCCAACAAAGCGTGTCCATACCCCTCCTATTGCCATGGTACCGTTGACTGGGAATGGGGCGCAGGCGGGATTCCACTGGTTGGCTATCGCTAGGGTCCGTGAAATACTCGTAGTCAGGGTTGGGTAGTCGCTGTGTTGGGGCATCGTAAGTGCTGTTTGGAAAGGTGTCCCTGAGATTTGTTTCAGCGTGAACCGCACCCTTTGACTTCTTCAGCTTCACCCGCCTTCCTCCGTGCACTCGGTGTAACATCGGGCTTACCATGCTTTGGTCGAGCTCAAGAAGAAAGCCCAGCACATAGCTCTAGAGCCGATGCTTTTTCTGGACCATGTATACGTGTTTGTGTGGAACGCATTGCTATATCGATTGAATCTAGTCGTTCTGCAAATAGTAGCAACTTATCCTATATTTACTTCTTGGTTGAGTCATTCTTATCCAGCCTATCCTGAATTTGTGAAAATCTGGCCCCAAACTTGGTTATACTATTATAATTTTGTTCTGGTGATTCTCTTCGTCTAGGGCTACCCAAATAATATTCGTGCGTCTGTTTGTCATCCTCCATAGCAGTTTCTTTGTCTATTTCAGAATCGACTGTCTCGTCTTTCCCATTACCTTGAATTTTCTGTGGGACCAATCACTGATAATGTCATCCTTGGATTGGACTTTCTTTTAGAACATCACAGTGTGGTTGAACTAGATAGTAGCACTGTCACTATAGATGATACCACCGTCTTTGCTGTCAACATGAAGGGCCCTAGTAAAGTGTGGTTGATGTAGATAGTGCATGTTATAATGTGAGTAAGATTAAAGTTGCACACCGTACTGTGTTTACTAGGTGTCGGGGCACTGCAGAAAGCCAGTTGCTTTGACAACATGACATCAAACATCATGCAAACCAAGTCCCCCGAACATGATCAATTTGGCCCAGATCACAAAACTGGCTTATATGACCCAGAATATCAGCTACTATGATTCCACCACAGCATAGAGCTAATGTATCGGTAGAATCCAATACTCCTGGCCCATATCAGTATGTCACTACGCCGGAGAGAACCGATACTTTTATTATCCCATCTTGCTGTGATTATGCAGGTTATAAATTAGTCCAATGACCAGATTGTTTTGAGTCATGGGGATATACTAACTAATGCTGTGGAACTGGATACTGTCATAGACATAGACAATGTTAATGTCCGCCGTACTAACGTAGACGAGCACATTACGAGAGGAGATGCACCATCTTAGGGGGAGGTAAATAAAATTAATGAAGCGTAACCACCTGCAGCAGTGTCCTACATACCAGATTTCAGCCTTGATGAAGCGTACGTTTCAGCTAAACTTAAAGATGTAAGGTCCCGCATCCCATCACACCTGGTAGATGTATTCATTAGAGCAAAGGAGAATATTTCAGAACGAGAAGAAATCGCTCTAGGGCTCCTACTAATGGAATACGCCAATGCTTTCTCCAATGATAGTAAAGATTTCGGTAAATTCTCGCTAATACGTCATCGTATTGACATTTCTTTCACTTAGCCAACAAAGCGTGTCCATACCCCTCCTATTGCCATGGTACCGTTGACTGGGAATGGGGCGCAGGCGGGATTCCACTGGTTGGCTATCGCTAGGGTCCGTGAAATACTCGTAGTCAGGGTTGGGTAGTCGCTGTGTTGGGCCATCGTAAGTGCTGTTTGGAAAGGTGTCCCTGAGATTTGTTTCAGCGTGAACCGCACCCTTTGACTTCTTCAGCTTCACCCGCCTTCCTCCGTGCACTCGGTGTAACATCGGGCTTACCATGCTTTGGTCGAGCTCAAGAAGAAATCCCAGCACATAGCTCTAGAGCCGATGCTTTTTCTGGACCATGTATACGTGTTTGTGTGGAACGCATTGCTTTATCGATTGAATCTAGTCGTTCTGCAAATAGTAGCAACTTATCCTATATTTACTTCTTGGTTGAGTCATTCTTATCCAGCCTATCCTGAATTTGTGAAAATCTGGCCCCAAACTTGGTTATACTATTATAATTTTGTTCTGGTGATTCTCTTCGTCTAGGGCTACCCAAATAATATTCGTGCGTCTGTTTGTCATCCTCCATAGCAGTTTCTTTGTCTATTTCAGAATCGACTGTCTCGTCTTTCCCATTACCTTGAATTTTCTGTGGGACCAATCACTGATAATTTCATCCTTGGATTGGACTTTCTTTTAGAACATCACAGTGTGGTTGAACTAGATAGTAGCACTGTCACTATAGATGATACCACCGTCTTTGCTCTCAACATGAAGGGCCCTAGTAAAGTGTGGTTGATGTAGATAGTGCATGTTATAATGTGAGTAAGATTAAAGTTGCACACCGTACTGTGTTTACTAGGTGTCGGGGCACTGCAGAAAGCCAGTTGCTTTGACAACATGACATCAAACATCATGCAAACCAAGTCCCCCGAACATGATCAATTTGGCCCAGATCACAAAACTGGCTTATATGACCCAGAATATCAGCTACTATGATTCCACCACAGCATAGAGCTAATGTATCGGTAGAATCCACTACTCCTGGCCCATATCAGTATGTCACTACGCCGGAGAGAACCGATACTTTTATTATCCCATCTTGCTGTGATTATGCAGGTTATAAATTAGTCCAAAGACCAGATTGTTTTGAGTCATGGGGATATACTAACTAATGCTGTGGAACTGGATACTGTCATAGACATAGACAATGTTAATGTCCGCCGTACTAACGTAGACGAGCACATTACGAGAGGAGATGCACCATCTTAGGGGGAGGTAAATAAAATTAATGAAGCGTAACCACCTGCAGCAGTGTCCTACATACCAGATTTCAGCCTTGATGAAGCGTACGTTTCAGCTAAACTTAAAGATGTAAGGTCCCGCATCCCATCACACCTGGTAGATGTATTCATTAGAGCAAAGGAGAATATTTCAGAACGAGAAGAAATCGCTCTAGGGCTCCTACTAATGGAATACGCCAATGCTTTCTCCAATGATAGTAAAGATTTCGGTAAATTCTCGCTAATACGTCATCGTATTGACATTTCTTTCACTTAGCCAACAAAGCGTGTCCATACCCCTCCTATTGCCATGGTACCGTTGACTGGGAATGGGGCGCAGGCGGGATTCCACTGGTTGGCTATCGCTAGGGTCCGTGAAATACTCGTAGTCAGGGTTGGGTAGTCGCTGTGTTGGGCCATCGTAAGTGCTGTTTGGAAAGGTGTCCCTGAGATTTGTTTCAGCGTGAACCGCACCCTTTGACTTCTTCAGCTTCACCCGCCTTCCTCCGTGCACTCGGTGTAACATCGGGCTTACCATGCTTTGGTCGAGCTCAAGAAGAAAGCCCAGCACATAGCTCTAGAGCCGATGCTTTTTCTGGACCATGTATACGTGTTTGTGTGGAACGCATTGCTATATCGATTGAATCTAGTCGTTCTGCAAATAGTAGCAACTTATCCTATATTTACTTCTTGGTTGAGTCATTCTTATCCAGCCTATTCTGAATTTGTGAAAATCTGGCCCCAAACTTGGTTATACTATTATAATTTTGTTCTGGTGATTCTCTTCGTCTAGGGCTACCCAAATAATATTCGTGCGTCTGTTTGTCATCCTCCATAGCAGTTTCTTTGTCTATTTCAGAATCGACTGTCTCGTCTTTCCCATTACCTTGAATTTTCTGTGGGACCAATCACTGATAATTTCATCCTTGGATTGGACTTTCTTTTAGAACATCACAGTGTGGTTGAACTAGATAGTAGCACTGTCACTATAGATGATACCACCGTCTTTGCTCTCAACATGAAGGGCCCTAGTAAAGTGTGGTTGATGTAGATAGTGCATGTTATAATGTGAGTAAGATTAAAGTTGCACACCGTACTGTGTTTACTAGGTGTCGGGGCACTGCAGAAAGCCAGTTGCTTTGACAACATGACATCAAACATCATGCAAACCAAGTCCCCCGAACATGATCAATTTGGCCCAGATCACAAAACTGGCTTATATGACCCAGAATATCAGCTACTATGATTCCACCACAGCATAGAGCTAATGTATCGGTAGAATCCACTACTCCTGGCCCATATCAGTATGTCACTACGCCGGAGAGAACCGATACTTTTATTATCCCATCTTGCTGTGATTATGCAGGTTATAAATTAGTCCAAAGACCAGATTGTTTTGAGTCATGGGGATATACTAACTAATGCTGTGGAACTGGATACTGTCATAGACATAGACAATGTTAATGTCCGCCGTACTAACGTAGACGAGCACATTACGAGAGGAGATGCACCATCTTAGGGGGAGGTAAATAAAATTAATGAAGCGTAACCACCTGCAGCAGTGTCCTACATACCAGATTTCAGCCTTGATGAAGCGTACGTTTCAGCTAAACTTAAAGATGTAAGGTCCCGCATCCCATCACACCTGGTAGATGTATTCATTAGAGCAAAGGAGAATATTTCAGAACGAGAAGAAATCGCTCTAGGGCTCCTACTAATGGAATACGCCAATGCTTTCTCCAATGATAGTAAAGATTTCGGTAAATTCTCGCTAATACGTCATCGTATTGACATTTCTTTCACTTAGCCAACAAAGCGTGTCCATACCCCTCCTATTGCCATGGTACCGTTGACTGGGAATGGGGCGCAGGCGGGATTCCACTGGTTGGCTATCGCTAGGGTCCGTGAAATACTCGTAGTCAGGGTTGGGTAGTCGCTGTGTTGGGGCATCGTAAGTGCTGTTTGGAAAGGTGTCCCTGAGATTTGTTTCAGCGTGAACCGCACCCTTTGACTTCTTCAGCTTCACCCGCCTTCCTCCGTGCACTCGGTGTAACATCGGGCTTACCATGCTTTGGTCGAGCTCAAGAAGAAAGCCCAGCACATAGCTCTAGAGCCGATGCTTTTTCTGGACCATGTATACGTGTTTGTGTGGAACGCATTGCTATATCGATTGAATCTAGTCGTTCTGCAAATAGTAGCAACTTATCCTATATTTACTTCTTGGTTGAGTCATTCTTATCCAGCCTATCCTGAATTTGTGAAAATCTGGCCCCAAACTTGGTTATACTATTATAATTTTGTTCTGGTGATTCTCTTCGTCTAGGGCTACCCAAATAATATTCGTGCGTCTGTTTGTCATCCTCCATAGCAGTTTCTTTGTCTATTTCAGAATCGACTGTCTCGTCTTTCCCATTACCTTGAATTTTCTGTGGGACCAATCACTGATAATGTCATCCTTGGATTGGACTTTCTTTTAGAACATCACAGTGTGGTTGAACTAGATAGTAGCACTGTCACTATAGATGATACCACCGTCTTTGCTGTCAACATGAAGGGCCCTAGTAAAGTGTGGTTGATGTAGATAGTGCATGTTATAATGTGAGTAAGATTAAAGTTGCACACCGTACTGTGTTTACTAGGTGTCGGGGCACTGCAGAAAGCCAGTTGCTTTGACAACATGACATCAAACATCATGCAAACCAAGTCCCCCGAACATGATCAATTTGGCCCAGATCACAAAACTGGCTTATATGACCCAGAATATCAGCTACTATGATTCCACCACAGCATAGAGCTAATGTATCGGTAGAATCCAATACTCCTGGCCCATATCAGTATGTCACTACGCCGGAGAGAACCGATACTTTTATTATCCCATCTTGCTGTGATTATGCAGGTTATAAATTAGTCCAATGACCAGATTGTTTTGAGTCATGGGGATATACTAACTAATGCTGTGGAACTGGATACTGTCATAGACATAGACAATGTTAATGTCCGCCGTACTAACGTAGACGAGCACATTACGAGAGGAGATGCACCATCTTAGGGGGAGGTAAATAAAATTAATGAAGCGTAACCACCTGCAGCAGTGTCCTACATACCAGATTTCAGCCTTGATGAAGCGTACGTTTCAGCTAAACTTAAAGATGTAAGGTCCCGCATCCCATCACACCTGGTAGATGTATTCATTAGAGCAAAGGAGAATATTTCAGAACGAGAAGAAATCGCTCTAGGGCTCCTACTAATGGAATACGCCAATGCTTTCTCCAATGATAGTAAAGATTTCGGTAAATTCTCGCTAATACGTCATCGTATTGACATTTCTTTCACTTAGCCAACAAAGCGTGTCCATACCCCTCCTATTGCCATGGTACCGTTGACTGGGAATGGGGCGCAGGCGGGATTCCACTGGTTGGCTATCGCTAGGGTCCGTGAAATACTCGTAGTCAGGGTTGGGTAGTCGCTGTGTTGGGCCATCGTAAGTGCTGTTTGGAAAGGTGTCCCTGAGATTTGTTTCAGCGTGAACCGCACCCTTTGACTTCTTCAGCTTCACCCGCCTTCCTCCGTGCACTCGGTGTAACATCGGGCTTACCATGCTTTGGTCGAGCTCAAGAAGAAATCCCAGCACATAGCTCTAGAGCCGATGCTTTTTCTGGACCATGTATACGTGTTTGTGTGGAACGCATTGCTTTATCGATTGAATCTAGTCGTTCTGCAAATAGTAGCAACTTATCCTATATTTACTTCTTGGTTGAGTCATTCTTATCCAGCCTATCCTGAATTTGTGAAAATCTGGCCCCAAACTTGGTTATACTATTATAATTTTGTTCTGGTGATTCTCTTCGTCTAGGGCTACCCAAATAATATTCGTGCGTCTGTTTGTCATCCTCCATAGCAGTTTCTTTGTCTATTTCAGAATCGACTGTCTCGTCTTTCCCATTACCTTGAATTTTCTGTGGGACCAATCACTGATAATTTCATCCTTGGATTGGACTTTCTTTTAGAACATCACAGTGTGGTTGAACTAGATAGTAGCACTGTCACTATAGATGATACCACCGTCTTTGCTCTCAACATGAAGGGCCCTAGTAAAGTGTGGTTGATGTAGATAGTGCATGTTATAATGTGAGTAAGATTAAAGTTGCACACCGTACTGTGTTTACTAGGTGTCGGGGCACTGCAGAAAGCCAGTTGCTTTGACAACATGACATCAAACATCATGCAAACCAAGTCCCCCGAACATGATCAATTTGGCCCAGATCACAAAACTGGCTTATATGACCCAGAATATCAGCTACTATGATTCCACCACAGCATAGAGCTAATGTATCGGTAGAATCCACTACTCCTGGCCCATATCAGTATGTCACTACGCCGGAGAGAACCGATACTTTTATTATCCCATCTTGCTGTGATTATGCAGGTTATAAATTAGTCCAAAGACCAGATTGTTTTGAGTCATGGGGATATACTAACTAATGCTGTGGAACTGGATACTGTCATAGACATAGACAATGTTAATGTCCGCCGTACTAACGTAGACGAGCACATTACGAGAGGAGATGCACCATCTTAGGGGGAGGTAAATAAAATTAATGAAGCGTAACCACCTGCAGCAGTGTCCTACATACCAGATTTCAGCCTTGATGAAGCGTACGTTTCAGCTAAACTTAAAGATGTAAGGTCCCGCATCCCATCACACCTGGTAGATGTATTCATTAGAGCAAAGGAGAATATTTCAGAACGAGAAGAAATCGCTCTAGGGCTCCTACTAATGGAATACGCCAATGCTTTCTCCAATGATAGTAAAGATTTCGGTAAATTCTCGCTAATACGTCATCGTATTGACATTTCTTTCACTTAGCCAACAAAGCGTGTCCATACCCCTCCTATTGCCATGGTACCGTTGACTGGGAATGGGGCGCAGGCGGGATTCCACTGGTTGGCTATCGCTAGGGTCCGTGAAATACTCGTAGTCAGGGTTGGGTAGTCGCTGTGTTGGGCCATCGTAAGTGCTGTTTGGAAAGGTGTCCCTGAGATTTGTTTCAGCGTGAACCGCACCCTTTGACTTCTTCAGCTTCACCCGCCTTCCTCCGTGCACTCGGTGTAACATCGGGCTTACCATGCTTTGGTCGAGCTCAAGAAGAAAGCCCAGCACATAGCTCTAGAGCCGATGCTTTTTCTGGACCATGTATACGTGTTTGTGTGGAACGCATTGCTATATCGATTGAATCTAGTCGTTCTGCAAATAGTAGCAACTTATCCTATATTTACTTCTTGGTTGAGTCATTCTTATCCAGCCTATTCTGAATTTGTGAAAATCTGGCCCCAAACTTGGTTATACTATTATAATTTTGTTCTGGTGATTCTCTTCGTCTAGGGCTACCCAAATAATATTCGTGCGTCTGTTTGTCATCCTCCATAGCAGTTTCTTTGTCTATTTCAGAATCGACTGTCTCGTCTTTCCCATTACCTTGAATTTTCTGTGGGACCAATCACTGATAATTTCATCCTTGGATTGGACTTTCTTTTAGAACATCACAGTGTGGTTGAACTAGATAGTAGCACTGTCACTATAGATGATACCACCGTCTTTGCTCTCAACATGAAGGGCCCTAGTAAAGTGTGGTTGATGTAGATAGTGCATGTTATAATGTGAGTAAGATTAAAGTTGCACACCGTACTGTGTTTACTAGGTGTCGGGGCACTGCAGAAAGCCAGTTGCTTTGACAACATGACATCAAACATCATGCAAACCAAGTCCCCCGAACATGATCAATTTGGCCCAGATCACAAAACTGGCTTATATGACCCAGAATATCAGCTACTATGATTCCACCACAGCATAGAGCTAATGTATCGGTAGAATCCACTACTCCTGGCCCATATCAGTATGTCACTACGCCGGAGAGAACCGATACTTTTATTATCCCATCTTGCTGTGATTATGCAGGTTATAAATTAGTCCAAAGACCAGATTGTTTTGAGTCATGGGGATATACTAACTAATGCTGTGGAACTGGATACTGTCATAGACATAGACAATGTTAATGTCCGCCGTACTAACGTAGACGAGCACATTACGAGAGGAGATGCACCATCTTAGGGGGAGGTAAATAAAATTAATGAAGCGTAACCACCTGCAGCAGTGTCCTACATACCAGATTTCAGCCTTGATGAAGCGTACGTTTCAGCTAAACTTAAAGATGTAAGGTCCCGCATCCCATCACACCTGGTAGATGTATTCATTAGAGCAAAGGAGAATATTTCAGAACGAGAAGAAATCGCTCTAGGGCTCCTACTAATGGAATACGCCAATGCTTTCTCCAATGATAGTAAAGATTTCGGTAAATTCTCGCTAATACGTCATCGTATTGACATTTCTTTCACTTAGCCAACAAAGCGTGTCCATACCCCTCCTATTGCCATGGTACCGTTGACTGGGAATGGGGCGCAGGCGGGATTCCACTGGTTGGCTATCGCTAGGGTCCGTGAAATACTCGTAGTCAGGGTTGGGTAGTCGCTGTGTTGGGGCATCGTAAGTGCTGTTTGGAAAGGTGTCCCTGAGATTTGTTTCAGCGTGAACCGCACCCTTTGACTTCTTCAGCTTCACCCGCCTTCCTCCGTGCACTCGGTGTAACATCGGGCTTACCATGCTTTGGTCGAGCTCAAGAAGAAAGCCCAGCACATAGCTCTAGAGCCGATGCTTTTTCTGGACCATGTATACGTGTTTGTGTGGAACGCATTGCTATATCGATTGAATCTAGTCGTTCTGCAAATAGTAGCAACTTATCCTATATTTACTTCTTGGTTGAGTCATTCTTATCCAGCCTATCCTGAATTTGTGAAAATCTGGCCCCAAACTTGGTTATACTATTATAATTTTGTTCTGGTGATTCTCTTCGTCTAGGGCTACCCAAATAATATTCGTGCGTCTGTTTGTCATCCTCCATAGCAGTTTCTTTGTCTATTTCAGAATCGACTGTCTCGTCTTTCCCATTACCTTGAATTTTCTGTGGGACCAATCACTGATAATGTCATCCTTGGATTGGACTTTCTTTTAGAACATCACAGTGTGGTTGAACTAGATAGTAGCACTGTCACTATAGATGATACCACCGTCTTTGCTGTCAACATGAAGGGCCCTAGTAAAGTGTGGTTGATGTAGATAGTGCATGTTATAATGTGAGTAAGATTAAAGTTGCACACCGTACTGTGTTTACTAGGTGTCGGGGCACTGCAGAAAGCCAGTTGCTTTGACAACATGACATCAAACATCATGCAAACCAAGTCCCCCGAACATGATCAATTTGGCCCAGATCACAAAACTGGCTTATATGACCCAGAATATCAGCTACTATGATTCCACCACAGCATAGAGCTAATGTATCGGTAGAATCCAATACTCCTGGCCCATATCAGTATGTCACTACGCCGGAGAGAACCGATACTTTTATTATCCCATCTTGCTGTGATTATGCAGGTTATAAATTAGTCCAATGACCAGATTGTTTTGAGTCATGGGGATATACTAACTAATGCTGTGGAACTGGATACTGTCATAGACATAGACAATGTTAATGTCCGCCGTACTAACGTAGACGAGCACATTACGAGAGGAGATGCACCATCTTAGGGGGAGGTAAATAAAATTAATGAAGCGTAACCACCTGCAGCAGTGTCCTACATACCAGATTTCAGCCTTGATGAAGCGTACGTTTCAGCTAAACTTAAAGATGTAAGGTCCCGCATCCCATCACACCTGGTAGATGTATTCATTAGAGCAAAGGAGAATATTTCAGAACGAGAAGAAATCGCTCTAGGGCTCCTACTAATGGAATACGCCAATGCTTTCTCCAATGATAGTAAAGATTTCGGTAAATTCTCGCTAATACGTCATCGTATTGACATTTCTTTCACTTAGCCAACAAAGCGTGTCCATACCCCTCCTATTGCCATGGTACCGTTGACTGGGAATGGGGCGCAGGCGGGATTCCACTGGTTGGCTATCGCTAGGGTCCGTGAAATACTCGTAGTCAGGGTTGGGTAGTCGCTGTGTTGGGCCATCGTAAGTGCTGTTTGGAAAGGTGTCCCTGAGATTTGTTTCAGCGTGAACCGCACCCTTTGACTTCTTCAGCTTCACCCGCCTTCCTCCGTGCACTCGGTGTAACATCGGGCTTACCATGCTTTGGTCGAGCTCAAGAAGAAATCCCAGCACATAGCTCTAGAGCCGATGCTTTTTCTGGACCATGTATACGTGTTTGTGTGGAACGCATTGCTTTATCGATTGAATCTAGTCGTTCTGCAAATAGTAGCAACTTATCCTATATTTACTTCTTGGTTGAGTCATTCTTATCCAGCCTATCCTGAATTTGTGAAAATCTGGCCCCAAACTTGGTTATACTATTATAATTTTGTTCTGGTGATTCTCTTCGTCTAGGGCTACCCAAATAATATTCGTGCGTCTGTTTGTCATCCTCCATAGCAGTTTCTTTGTCTATTTCAGAATCGACTGTCTCGTCTTTCCCATTACCTTGAATTTTCTGTGGGACCAATCACTGATAATTTCATCCTTGGATTGGACTTTCTTTTAGAACATCACAGTGTGGTTGAACTAGATAGTAGCACTGTCACTATAGATGATACCACCGTCTTTGCTCTCAACATGAAGGGCCCTAGTAAAGTGTGGTTGATGTAGATAGTGCATGTTATAATGTGAGTAAGATTAAAGTTGCACACCGTACTGTGTTTACTAGGTGTCGGGGCACTGCAGAAAGCCAGTTGCTTTGACAACATGACATCAAACATCATGCAAACCAAGTCCCCCGAACATGATCAATTTGGCCCAGATCACAAAACTGGCTTATATGACCCAGAATATCAGCTACTATGATTCCACCACAGCATAGAGCTAATGTATCGGTAGAATCCACTACTCCTGGCCCATATCAGTATGTCACTACGCCGGAGAGAACCGATACTTTTATTATCCCATCTTGCTGTGATTATGCAGGTTATAAATTAGTCCAAAGACCAGATTGTTTTGAGTCATGGGGATATACTAACTAATGCTGTGGAACTGGATACTGTCATAGACATAGACAATGTTAATGTCCGCCGTACTAACGTAGACGAGCACATTACGAGAGGAGATGCACCATCTTAGGGGGAGGTAAATAAAATTAATGAAGCGTAACCACCTGCAGCAGTGTCCTACATACCAGATTTCAGCCTTGATGAAGCGTACGTTTCAGCTAAACTTAAAGATGTAAGGTCCCGCATCCCATCACACCTGGTAGATGTATTCATTAGAGCAAAGGAGAATATTTCAGAACGAGAAGAAATCGCTCTAGGGCTCCTACTAATGGAATACGCCAATGCTTTCTCCAATGATAGTAAAGATTTCGGTAAATTCTCGCTAATACGTCATCGTATTGACATTTCTTTCACTTAGCCAACAAAGCGTGTCCATACCCCTCCTATTGCCATGGTACCGTTGACTGGGAATGGGGCGCAGGCGGGATTCCACTGGTTGGCTATCGCTAGGGTCCGTGAAATACTCGTAGTCAGGGTTGGGTAGTCGCTGTGTTGGGCCATCGTAAGTGCTGTTTGGAAAGGTGTCCCTGAGATTTGTTTCAGCGTGAACCGCACCCTTTGACTTCTTCAGCTTCACCCGCCTTCCTCCGTGCACTCGGTGTAACATCGGGCTTACCATGCTTTGGTCGAGCTCAAGAAGAAAGCCCAGCACATAGCTCTAGAGCCGATGCTTTTTCTGGACCATGTATACGTGTTTGTGTGGAACGCATTGCTATATCGATTGAATCTAGTCGTTCTGCAAATAGTAGCAACTTATCCTATATTTACTTCTTGGTTGAGTCATTCTTATCCAGCCTATTCTGAATTTGTGAAAATCTGGCCCCAAACTTGGTTATACTATTATAATTTTGTTCTGGTGATTCTCTTCGTCTAGGGCTACCCAAATAATATTCGTGCGTCTGTTTGTCATCCTCCATAGCAGTTTCTTTGTCTATTTCAGAATCGACTGTCTCGTCTTTCCCATTACCTTGAATTTTCTGTGGGACCAATCACTGATAATTTCATCCTTGGATTGGACTTTCTTTTAGAACATCACAGTGTGGTTGAACTAGATAGTAGCACTGTCACTATAGATGATACCACCGTCTTTGCTGTCAACATGAAGGGCCCTAGTAAAGTGTGGTTGATGTAGATAGTGCATGTTATAATGTGAGTAAGATTAAAGTTGCACACCGTACTGTGTTTACTAGGTGTCGGGGCACTGCAGAAAGCCAGTTGCTTTGACAACATGACATCAAACATCATGCAAACCAAGTCCCCCGAACATGATCAATTTGGCCCAGATCACAAAACTGGCTTATATGACCCAGAATATCAGCTACTATGATTCCACCACAGCATAGAGCTAATGTATCGGTAGAATCCACTACTCCTGGCCCATATCAGTATGTCACTACGCCGGAGAGAACCGATACTTTTATTATCCCATCTTGCTGTGATTATGCAGGTTATAAATTAGTCCAAAGACCAGATTGTTTTGAGTCATGGGGATATACTAACTAATGCTGTGGAACTGGATACTGTCATAGACATAGACAATGTTAATGTCCGCCGTACTAACGTAGACGAGCACATTACGAGAGGAGATGCACCATCTTAGGGGGAGGTAAATAAAATTAATGAAGCGTAACCACCTGCAGCAGTGTCCTACATACCAGATTTCAGCCTTGATGAAGCGTACGTTTCAGCTAAACTTAAAGATGTAAGGTCCCGCATCCCATCACACCTGGTAGATGTATTCATTAGAGCAAAGGAGAATATTTCAGAACGAGAAGAAATCGCTCTAGGGCTCCTACTAATGGAATACGCCAATGCTTTCTCCAATGATAGTAAAGATTTCGGTAAATTCTCGCTAATACGTCATCGTATTGACATTTCTTTCACTTAGCCAACAAAGCGTGTCCATACCCCTCCTATTGCCATGGTACCGTTGACTGGGAATGGGGCGCAGGCGGGATTCCACTGGTTGGCTATCGCTAGGGTCCGTGAAATACTCGTAGTCAGGGTTGGGTAGTCGCTGTGTTGGGCCATCGTAAGTGCTGTTTGGAAAGGTGTCCCTGAGATTTGTTTCAGCGTGAACCGCACCCTTTGACTTCTTCAGCTTCACCCGCCTTCCTCCGTGCACTCGGTGTAACATCGGGCTTACCATGCTTTGGTCGAGCTCAAGAAGAAAGCCCAGCACATAGCTCTAGAGCCGATGCTTTTTCTGGACCATGTATACGTGTTTGTGTGGAACGCATTGCTATATCGATTGAATCTAGTCGTTCTGCAAATAGTAGCAACTTATCCTATATTTACTTCTTGGTTGAGTCATTCTTATCCAGCCTATCCTGAATTTGTGAAAATCTGGCCCCAAACTTGGTTATACTATTATAATTTTGTTCTGGTGATTCTCTTCGTCTAGGGCTACCCAAATAATATTCGTGCGTCTGTTTGTCATCCTCCATAGCAGTTTCTTTGTCTATTTCAGAATCGACTGTCTCGTCTTTCCCATTACTTTGAATTTTCTGTGGGACCAATCACTGATAATTTCATCCTTGGATTGGACTTTCTTTTAGAACATCACAGTGTGGTTGAACTAGATAGTAGCACTGTCACTATAGATGATACCACCGTCTTTGCTGTCAACATGAAGGGCCCTAGTAAAGTGTGGTTGATGTAGATAGTGCATGTTATAATGTGAGTAAGATTAAAGTTGCACACCGTACTGTGTTTACTAGGTGTCGGGGCACTGCAGAAAGCCAGTTGCTTTGACAACATGACATCAAACATCATGCAAACCAAGTCCCCCGAACATGATCAATTTGGCCCAGATCACAAAACTGGCTTATATGACCCAGAATATCAGCTACTATGATTCCACCACAGCATAGAGCTAATGTATCGGTAGAATCTACTACTCCTGGCCCATATCAGTATGTCACTACGCCGGAGAGAACCGATACTTTTATTATCCCATCTTGCTGTGATTATGCAGGTTATAAATTAGTCCAAAGACCAGATTGTTTTGAGTCATGGGGATATACTAACTAATGCTGTGGAACTGGATACTGTCATAGACATAGACAATGTTAATGTCCGCCGTACTAACGTAGACGAGCACATTACGAGAGGAGATGCACCATCTTAGGGGGAGGTAAATAAAATTAATGAAGCGTAACCACCTGCAGCAGTGTCCTACATACCAGATTTCAGCCTTGATGAAGCGTACGTTTCAGCTAAACTTAAAGATGTAAGGTCCCGCATCCCATCACACCTGGTAGATGTATTCATTAGAGCAAAGGAGAATATTTCAGAACGAGAAGAAATCGCTCTAGGGCTCCTACTAATGGAATACGCCAATGCTTTCTCCAATGATAGTAAAGATTTCGGTAAATTCTCGCTAATACGTCATCGTATTGACATTTCTTTCACTTAGCCAACAAAGCGTGTCCATACCCCTCCTATTGCCATGGTACCGTTGACTGGGAATGGGGCGCAGGCGGGATTCCACTGGTTGGCTATCGCTAGGGTCCGTGAAATACTCGTAGTCAGGGTTGGGTAGTCGCTGTGTTGGGCCATCGTAAGTGCTGTTTGGAAAGGTGTCCCTGAGATTTGTTTCAGCGTGAACCGCACCCTTTGACTTCTTCAGCTTCACCCGCCTTCCTCCGTGCACTCGGTGTAACATCGGGCTTACCATGCTTTGGTCGAGCTCAAGAAGAAAGCCCAGCACATAGCTCTAGAGCCGATGCTTTTTCTGGACCATGTATACGTGTTTGTGTGGAACGCATTGCTATATCGATTGAATCTAGTCGTTCTGCAAATAGTAGCAACTTATCCTATATTTACTTCTTGGTTGAGTCATTCTTATCCAGCCTATCCTGAATTTGTGAAAATCTGGCCCCAAACTTGGTTATACTATTATAATTTTGTTCTGGTGATTCTCTTCGTCTAGGGCTACCCAAATAATATTCGTGCGTCTGTTTGTCATCCTCCATAGCAGTTTCTTTGTCTATTTCAGAATCGACTGTCTCGTCTTTCCCATTACCTTGAATTTTCTTTCGTTGTTCCCTTTTAGGTGGCATTTTCAGTGGTATTGCACAGGTATTGTATAACCCATACAACACATTTAACTGAGGGCGTTATAACAAATTAAGTTCTCGTAACATTAATGCAAACGTGCACGCGTGTTACGAACACAGCGCATCTTAGGCAATATATGTATCATGTCGGTCGAGTTTCTAAACGTTCAATTTTAAAGGACAGATTACAAACAGTCAATATATACCAACAGCATAATATCAACAATTGATGCGCACTATGTTGTATCTTATAATAAATTTCTATTTCGTGGCATATCCATTATTTATATGAACGGTGACGGAACAGTTATGACTGACAGATTTATGTCTTCGACTTAATGACTGCTGTCAGCGAGTTAACGTCAACCAGCAATGTTACTTTAATTGGGTACCCGGCTCGGTGAATGTTGTATTGACAGCGAGTGTATTTGGTCTTACAATGCGAGTGGACAATGCGCTTAATCCGCGAAGTCACCCGTGCGTGAATGCCAACTGAACCACGCCCATGACTCTCCGCGGTGAGACACAAAAGAATGTGGAAGTATATAACTACAGTCAACTGACATTGCAATATAGAAGCTTCGTAACCAAAATTTATGTGTACAGCTAGGACAACACGGACACAACTTTGTAAATTGACGTACTCGTCGTCGTCATGGGCGTTGGCCCGTATACCAATTTCGCCGTCTTTCCGAATAAATTTCGGAAAAAGTACACCGGATAAACGAGAACGTGCATTATTTCACGTAGTACAGTCAAATGGACGCTTGGAATTATAGTGACTTAGTTTAACAAGATTTAACAAGATTGCCGTCCAGAAAATTAACTCTAGATGGCAAGTGGACAAGGAAGCCTTTTGGTTTATCGAGAGTCGAATACTTTTTATCTACGTGTATCCCGCCCTTTTAAGGTATGTGTCGATTTTATTTTTAAGCATATTCACGCTACTAGCACCATCACAATCAGGAGATAAGCTGTTCCATTCATTTACAGTCCTTTGGAAAATGGCGTATTTCGTAACTAAGATCCCTCAGTTTTGGTATCATTTTAGTTGCTCTCCTCTGTACTCTTTCTAGCATATCTATGTCCTTCCTGCGATATGGCCTCCACGCTTGAAATACAATATTCTAAATGAGGCCTAACTATTGTTTTGTACAGCGGTATTATTAGCTATTTTTTCCTTATACGTTATGATTCGCCCAATTAATCCAAGGATTTGATTTCACTTTGAAGCAGGAATGCTGCGCTGCTCTGAAACCTTCATATCAGCACTAATGGTTAACTCTAAGTCCCTTTTTTACAGTAGTACTTAGTACAGAACCTCCCATTGTATATTGTACATCTTCGTTCCCATGTCCTGTGTGGAGGCTTTTACATTTCCCCAAATTTAACAACATTTCCCATTTTTCAAACCATTTTATTAATCTGTCAAGATCATCTTGTCAATGCTGTCTATCTTCATCACGTTTAATCTTTCTAAACAATTTACTATCATCCGCAAATTTCAAAACCTTGCTTGTTATATCATCATCCAAATCGTTGATATATATTAAGAATAATATAGGTCCCACTACTGACCCCTGTGGTACCCCACTCAAAACTGATTTCCAGTTTGAAGCCTCCCCATCAACTACTACCCATTGTCTTCTGTCAATTAGCCATGGGCCTTTAATTTAAGCAGTATTCTTTGATGTGGCACTTTGTCAAAAAGCGTCTACCCACTTAGTTATATATTCCAAAAAACATAACATATTTGTTAAGCATGACCTCGCTTTTAGAAACCCATGTTGAGTGAGATGGGTTTAACAAATTATGTTTAATAAGAAAATCCACCATGTGATCTTTAATTAGTCTTTCTAATATTTTGCAAATCACTGACGTTAAACTCACTGCTTTGTAGTTCTCTGACTTGTTTCTGGAACCTATCCTAAATAACGGTATAATGTTTACTTCTTTCCATTCTAAAGGAAGCACTCCCTCTTCTAATGACAAGTTGAAAACTGTTGCAAGCGGTATGCTAATTAGTTCTACAATTTCCAATAGTAGTTTGGGCGGAATCCCATCCACTCCAGGTGATTTATTATCCTTCATAGCCCTAATTTTTCTTAGCTACCATTTCTGTCTGATTCTGCCCCCTTGAACTTAGCTTCTGGCACTGGCAGTGAACTAATATCTTCCCTGGTAAAACACTGAATTAAAATACTCATTCCGGTCTTCTGCCATTAAGAATCCCTCTGATATTATATTTCCAGCGCTATCTTCTAGAGGACCGACCTTATCCTGAACTTTCTATTTGCTCCGAACATACGCATAAAAACTTGTTTTATATTACAAGCTAATTTTTGCTCCTAGCTTCTCTTCGAATTTCAGTTGTAGCTTGGTTTAGCGCTTCTTTATAAATGTTGTAGTCTTCGTTATTTCCAATACGTCTATATGACTGCCACGTCGTTTGTTTGTACTTAATTTTTCTAATGGCTTCTTTCGATAAGTATTTATTTCTGGACCGTTTCCCTTGTTTTTAAGGGACAATTTGATCGACGATGCACTCTATTTCACTCTTTAAGATATTCCAACATTTTGTTGCTGACTTATTCTTCAGTGTATTTTTCAGTCTATCTTTGTTAAATATTTCCTCATTTCTTTATATCTTCCTTTGTGAAAATTTCTCCACAACTGGTTTTTATTATTTCTTTCTGATTTTACTTTGATGGTAAAATGTATCCGGTTGTGAGCCACTGGGAATTAATGATCACAACATTGACATTGTCAATTAATTCATTCTGTGAGGACAAAACTATGTCTAACACATTCTCACCCCTGGTTGGCTCTAGCACATATTGAGAAAGGAAACTGTCTTGTACTAAAACAAAAAAGTTGTGGTCCTCACTCCCCGTACTCTGTAGAGGTTTCCATTGTTTATGACCACGGTTAAAATCTCCCATAATAATACAGTCCCGTTTGCTAACTTCCCTTATAGCGTTTTATACTTTTTCATTCTCTTCTACACTTATGTTTGGACTTCAATAAACTAACCCCCCCGTTAACGTTGAGTTTCCTGTAACAATGTTACACCAAACAGCTTCTTCGCAATCTGTTTCTCTTTGTAATTGTAATTCATCAGCCTGGATAGAATCTTTAACATAAAAAATAACTCCACCTCCCCTTCTTCCTATTCTATCATTCCTGATCATTACATAGCCTGTTAGTCCCAATTCGGCATCTGATATATCAGTGATGGCCCATCATTCGGTTATACTTATTTTGTGAGGGTCAAAATTCTCTGATATAATGTTTAGTTCACTTTTTTTTTACTCTGCTCCTTGCATTTAAACAAATGCATTTATATCCTGATTCAGAACAGTTTTCCAGGCTGGTCTTTGTTGATTTATTCCAGCTGTCTTTATCTATGCCTCCAGTTTCAGGCTTCTCTGTGAATCCCCCCTGCGAATCTAGTTTAAATAGACGCAGCCTGTCCCACTGTCAACAGATTGCAAGAAGTTCTCTGAGAAAACTGCTGCCCCCTTTCCACTTAGATGGAGGCCATCTCTCATGTACATATCTTCTCTCCCAACAAAGTATCCCCATAAATCTATGAATCCCACCCCCTCTTCTTTACACATCTGCTCAACTAGTGCGTTGATCGCCATCCTCTTGCAGTTTCTATATGTTGGCCCCCTTCCTCCCATTACTGGCAAAATTGCTGACAGAATAATTTGCTCGACACTTGTCTGCTTTAACTTCCTCACTAACTGTCTGTACTTCTATACTATCCCAGTTGTTCCCTCCCTGTCAGCATTATTTGTCCCTACGTGTACTAGTATAGACCCTCCCTTGCCATGCCCCAATACCTTCTCTACCCTTTCAGTCACATGTTCTATCCTAGCCCGTGGCAAACAAACAACGACGTCCTACCTTTCGCTTTATCCGTCTTTCTCAGAATAGAGTCGCCCATTAACACCCTCTCTTTTCTCAATGCCCCCTCAATCACTGCCTCGGAGTAGCTCCTTCTCCGATTTGCATCTGTCTGGTTGTAGTCTTGTTCCACTGTCTTCTGCTCTCCTGTCAAAATCCCATCCGTTCCATTCTTTCCTAACTGTTTCTTTTGTCACTTTTCCTCCAATCATCGTTCCTCCCAACTTCTATTCTGTCAAATTTACTCTCACTTCCTTTCTTCCCGTCATCTTTCCTCCCATTGCATTTCCTTCTCTCCCGTCTCTTTTCCCTCCTACGGTCACTTTCTCCCCTGTCACCTTCACGCCTGTCACTTTTCCTGCCGTCGATCCAGCAATGTCTTCCCCTCCGATCAACTTCCCTCCTCTCAGTCTCCTTTCCTCGATCTTCTTGCCCCTACTCTGCTCCTTCAGTGTCACAATATTCCCAACTCTCTCCCTGTCATCTCTCTCCTTTCCATCTATCTCCTTGCTGATTCTCATCTCCATCCCCTTCACAATATCTAACAACGTAGCTATCTCCTTCTCCAGACATTCCACCTTCCAACACCCCCACACACTGAAAGGTGAATGTCTCTTCCTTTGTCTCTGCCCATGACTTCCCACTATGACAGTCGTCGAACACAAAGTGTCTTTTTGCCTTGATTTGCCGCTTGCAAGGCGTCATATCAGAATTTATTTAATAATACTAATCTAATTAGCTATTTAAAATAGTTTAGTCAACTGTGTTTACACTATTCACTGTCTATGTAGTCTTTAAGAAGACTGTTTAATGTGCACAAATGTTACAATTTACGTAAGATTGCCTTGTTTATTTCGGTTACAGTTTTTGGTTTTAGTCACATATGACTATCTATCCTTTCAGAAATGCTAACGTTACCGGTAGGGTCCTAATTTAAATACCATCAATTACTTTACGCTAGACTGCCTTATTTATTTAGGTTATACCGTGCCCTAGCGAATACGTGGGACACTAGCTACATCAACTTAGTTCGCCCGGTTAACGCAAATGCTTAATTTTAACAACAAAGCTACCTTATGAAAATGTCTACCAGATACTGGCTTACACAGATATTATCTGATGTAAGTAGTTTTATGTTTGTTACTTTATCACCTATTTATTCTACCACATAATGAGGTTTGTTAAATCTTGTTTAGAAACTTATCACAGGCAAACTTACCCTATTATCATTCACTAGACTAAAGTGTTCTAAGATACTTTATTTAACTAACTTTAAGCACAACTGCTACTCTATATATGTTTACTGCTACTTTATGAATGGTATTAATTTAAGGCAAGAATAATACTTATCAATCGATATTTCGATTTGTTTATTAACTTTTCTGCACCACCAATTTCTAGGAACTATCTCCACCAAATATAGCCTATAGTTGCCTAATTGTATTTGTACAACTCGGGTGTGACTCGGTAATCTGGTCGGATATTCGTTGTTGTTATGGGCGTTGCCCCGCATAACAACTTCGCCACCTTTCCGAATAAGTTCCGGAAAGGTAGAAAAGCATAAACGAGAATGCGCAAAAATTCACATTAGCGAGTATTTGCAAAATTATATTTGTGCAACTTTTCCCGTATTCCTACTAAGGCGCGTGGCGTACATATATCTTACGCTTCTGGTACCAATGTGGTAAAAATCAAAGGGGTAATATGACTGTAACTTACGTGGCTCGCTCTTTACGGTCGGTGTACGACGATAGATCGATGTGGTTGCTGTATGAGATGTCCAGCGGTGGCTGACACAGTGATCCTGCAGCTGGGAGTTGCGTGTCGTTCAGGGACGTGTGACGCTTTACTGTCTTCGTGGATCGTGAGGTGCTCGATGTGGGTGGTGTTGGAGTTGATATACAGGGCTGGGTTATTGGAGTGAAGTGGTGTGTGAAAGGAGTACAGTGTCGGTGATGATGTGCAGTGCTGCCAACTGGTGACTACCACAATATTTTTATATAAATTGTCTTCATTTTCAGTGACTCTATGAATCGATATCAGCGAATTTGTACCAAAGCATATTGGCATTAAAAGCAGCAAACACAGGGATACCAACCATACTAAATGATAACCACAAGAACACGCTAGAACAACGACAAAACAGACATGAACAAAGTTGGCTCTCTGAAAAGCGCCGAAGAAGAAAACTCAAAACTAGGCCAATTGTCGTCAGATGTCACTGTCGTCACCAACAAACATACTCTGCCTACACCGCCAGATGGCGGTTGGGGTTGGATGGTTGTTCTCGGCTCGTTCTTGATACACGTGATCGCGAACGGTGTTCGGTATTCCTTCGGCGTCTTCCTCAATGCCATCGTCGACCATTTTTACGCCGGCCGGGGTGATGTAGGCTGGATCAGTTCTCTCATGATCGGGATGACGTGGTTCTACGGTATGTATCCGTGATGTAATTACCGTGTAATTGATTACACTATTAGCTGTATGCAGTGTGTAATGATTGTAATTGATATATTTGAGTTAAGAAAAACAAAAGACATTTGTTGGGCAAAATTGATTAATAGAAACTATATCATAATCACTTGTAATTAAAATCAACAATACAATGCCAGTGATTTAATCAAAACGTGTTCTCCAACAGATACATTCTAACAAAAATCTTATTTTCCTGGGCGGCGGTTGACATATTGCTTAGGGCGCTGATGCTTGACCAATAGGGGAAGATTGATACCGATTATCATAGGGTGCTGTGAACCATCCCCGTACTTTATTAATACTTATGAGACGTTTATTTGTTCGAATTTTTTTTAGAAGCAGGTCATGCTACTTACAACTACACTTCCAATTAACTAATTACGGACGTCTAAAGGAGCGCAAAAATCACGATTGTATGCGTCTTAAGAGATACAATATTATGGAGTACGTTGTTGTTTCCCTTCCAACACAACTACCGTAATTAATGCAAAACTGTTGATATTGTTCTGTCAATACATGAAACAGTTCTTGGCAGATACTAGTCCAATTTTAGATAAAACTTGTTTTGTATGTACATTTAATTTTGTGATCAAGCACCCGTGAACCAGCCACTGTGGTATCCGATGAGCCGGTTCATGGGTACCATAGTTGACTGGTGCAACCATACACAATTGATTGGAGTAAATAGGGCATATTGTTAGCGTTCGAATATTTGTAAATTATGATGCGTCAATGTTAGCATAACATTAATTAAAGGTGTTCCTGTATACTCGGAATGCTACAATATTTAGTGTTTGCTATAACAGTTGGATTTCAGTAAATTCACATGGCATTTAACTGTACAGAATATGTCTATGGTCCAACCATATGAATGAATATAGAAAACAGCGAGTGACCCTCAGCACGTGGGAGCCGATATAATTACAGTACATCCAGATTTATCGTATCAGCATATAAATGATATAGAATTGTATGCATACTTATTTAATGTTATTTTGGCGGCTAAAAATGGGTACATCTGATCAGTAAACGCGCTGTATTTGTTATCTTCCTTCTGCAGGCCCTGTGGTAAGCGCACTCACAAACAAATATGGCTGTCGAGTGGTGTCGATCGCTGGCTCAGTTCTGGCGGCGTTCGGCTTCGCCATCAGCGTGTTTGCTCCAAACCTCTACTATTTATATTTCACCTTCGGCATTATGACAAGTGAGTGCATCACACAATAAAATATACATGTTCATTTCCAGTGATCTATTAACTGAAAATAATAACATACGCCCTCCAGATGATCACAACATTAAAGGCGTCGATATTTTGGTAACACAAAATTCGAAGTTATATTTATTTCACAGATCGTTGCGATATAAGCTATTTGCCAGAAGATCAATAAATTGTTCCGCAAATTACTTGCAGAAATTAAGGTTTCAATTTTCCATCTGCACTCTGCCTAAGAGTCTGTTTGATAACTAGGTCGTGACGTCACGCGGGGACTGAGGCAGCGTGTCATCTTATAATCTGAAGTACATTTTAGCGTTCATCAACTTTTGCATTCATACAGATCATGCTAATATTTTACATACATGTTGTCGCTTGATCTTGTACTGCATGGATATTTAGTAGCATCATGGTAAAGACGTGTGTCGTACACTTTCGTGTCGGTACAAAGCCGAAATTAAACGTCACCTTGCAAAATGTTTCCCGACGAAACTGTCGGCTGCAGGCGTTGTACATGGCATCGGTTTACCCAAGCTACGCGATCACACTGAAAATCGACTTCGTATCATCATATTTGTAGCAGACATTTCTTCCAAGCGACTTTATTAATTGTGCTGAACATGATATCAGATTTCACGTCGCCGGGACCATGCCAAGACGGCATTTCCGACAGTTGGGCAAGTGTACAACTACAGGCGCCAACGCCAGCATTAGCACGGGTCAGACTGGCGGTGGCGGAGTCGCTGTGGCTCTGTGACACGTTCAATAGTTCACAAACTTATAATAAAACAATGTTGTTCAATCATCCTCGCATATCTGAATCAGGGTTCTTTGCTAATTAATCCTTTTTTGTATACGTGCCCGGCGGTTTGCTAGTTCATGCTGGTACGGTTGTACCGACACATATCCAACATCTTTAGTGACCTTTGGCATATCATTATCACTGCAAACATAATTGTCAAAGTCGTTTGCATGAGAATTGGACTGCACCACATGTGTTTTGTTTGAGACAACTACCGTGTGACGTCATCAAACGGCGCTTTCAACTTCCACGCACAAATTCGAAAGGTCACGATTTGAATTAAAATACTTATTTTTGAGCGAAAGCGTCGGAGAAACGTTAGCAACATCAGGCTATATTAGAGCAGCACATTATAAAAAAAATTATTTTCAGCAAGGAAATACCTTACTGTCCGACGTCTTTAAAATTTAAGTTAGGAAGTAATAATAATAACAACGTAACTTCTTTTGTGCGTAAATCCTCGGAAACCAAGCTCGGAAGACCATCTCAGAATCAATAAGCAAAGAAGGTTCAGTGTGATATAACGCTGTCTGTGTGTGTAGGCCTGGGGCTCGGCATGATCTATCTTCCCGCCATCGTCAGTGTTTCGCACTACTTCGAGAAGCAAAGATCGTTCGAGGATCGGAACATTCATTTTCGCGCCGCTGGCCAAAGCGCTGCTGGACGAGTATGGCTGGAGAGGCGCCGTCCTCATCGAAGCCGGCATCCATCTCAATTGCTGCATATGTGGATCCTTCTTCCGACCACTTGAGTTGACGAAATGGCAGCAACAGAATCTACCCGCTGAGAGCGACAGAAGCGACACATTGAACGGCACTACAGCAAAGGACGGTGCAGCGGTGATAGAGGCGAAGAAAGTCGGTTCAGACTTTGCGCTGAACAACTGTCCTACGCCTCTATCCGGCTCACTCCTTCTGTCCCAGAATTCAAGTTCAATTAACTCGCTATCACCCATACCTGTTGAGTCACAGCACGAGGCAGCCACTTTACAAAGTCACGCATGCGTGGGTAAGTTCATTTTGGATCGTGTAGTGAAATTACCACTGTATGTGTTTGTGTGTGTGTGTGTGTGTGTGTGTGTGTGTGTGTGTGTGTGTGTGTGTGTGTGTGTGTGTGTGCGTGCTTATGATCGCCCTATATTATTGTATTCGGTACACCGCGATAGAGCCTACGCTGTAATATGGGACAAATCACGAACATACAGTGATATATGTCTGACACCAGGAACACTGTCTTAGTTAATACGACTCTGCTGTGACTGATACACTGTTGTAATAGATTCAACACGATACGCGGTTGTGACTAATATACTATGATATTATTGTTGTGACTGACTGACTTACTATTTAACTAATACACCCCCCAAAATATGCATGTGTGAACGATACACAACTGAAACGAATACGCACTGATGAATTGTTATATTTCATATATATATATATGGATATATATATATATATATATATATATATGTGTGTGTATATATATATATATATATATATATGCGCTTGTTTTGGAGTACGCCTGACCCCAAAAATGGGTCAGGCGTAGTTACGCGTGACCCATTTTGGTCTAAAACTGGTTCACGCGTAACCCAGTTTTAAGTTGCGCGGAACGCGCTACTGACCAGTTGGGAGCGCTGGAGCTGGTTGTAATTGGGTCAGTACGAAGTTCTCACTACGACGTACTGACCAATGAGCATCGCGGTTCTCTGACACGAGTGGCGCCTGATAGACAAGCCTACCAAGGAAGAAATCAGGAGGGTCATAAAAAAGCAGGACCGGACGAGATTCCGGCAGAAGCACCCGATGCAGATATAGACAGCTCTGTGGAACTACTGTACCCTCTCTTTGGAAAGATCTGGGGAAAGGAAGAGGTGCACCAGGCTGGACAGAGGGATACCTCATAAAACTCCCCAAGAAAGATGACCTCAGCAACTGTTTCAACTACAGAGGAATCACACTTCTCTCAGTGCCAGTTAAATTGTTCAACTGGATCATTTTGGAAAGGATGAAAGATGCAGTCGACCCACTGCTGAGAAATCAGCAAAGTGGATTCCGCCCGAACAGATCATGCGTGGATCAGATCGCAACACTGCGGATCATAGTAGAGCAATGTTGGAGTGGAACTCCTCGTTCTACATCAGCATCGTCGACTACGAAAAGGCGTTTGATAGAGTATGCATTATTGCATACCAACCAAACTAGTCAATCTGATTAACAACAGTTATGAAGGAACAGGCTGCAGAGTAATCCATGCAGGATAGCTAATGAACTGTTTCGAAGTGAAGACCTGAGTTAGGCAGGGCTGCCTGCTGTCCCCGTTCCTTTTTCTCCTGGCCATCTATTGGATTATGCATACGTTCACAACACAGAGAAGAAATATAATCCAGTGGACACTGTGGGCGCAACTGGAGGACTTGGACTTTACCGAAGACCTGGCACTATTGTTCCACAGCCAACCGCAGATACAGGAGAAGACCACATAACTGGCAGCCTTCTCCTCACAAGAGGGCCTCAACATACGTAAAGGAAAGACAAAGGTCCTGAAGGTTAATACAGCAAGCACTGAGCCAGTCACTCTGGAAGGGAATGCACTTGAAGAGGTAGAAGCCTTCACATACCTGACTACCGTCATTGACAAGCAGGGTGGCACAAACGCGGATGTTAGAGCAATGATTGGCAAGGCGAGAGAAGCATTTGTACAGCTCAAGAACATTTGGAGCTCCAACCCGACTGTTTAACTCCAACGCGAAGTCAATTCTACTGCATGGAACAGAGACATTTGAAGACAACTAACACCATCATTAAGAAAGTGCAGACCTTTATGAACAATTGTCTAAGAAGAATTCTCCAGATCCGCTGGCCAGACATCATCAGCAACATCGACTTGTGGAGGAAGCCAAACCAACTGTCTGCCGAAGACGAAATAAGAAGAACTCAATGGAGATGGATTGGTCACACGCTCCAGAAACCGGCATCAAATATCACCAGACAGACTCTGACATGGAACCCACAAGGCAGGAGAAAAACAGGTCGTCCAAAGAACACCTGGCTGACACCAATAAGACAGGACACACTTGGAGGCAGCTTGAAACAAGAGCCCAGGTCAGAGTACTCTGGACTACGATGAGCTGTTATCGACGGCCTATGCTCCAGGAAGTATTAGTTTATATAAGATATATTATATTATATTTTTTTATAGGATTGTTGTGGATGTCCGTCTATAAAATATGTTGAACTATGTAATTATATAAAATTATGGAGGATTCTACAGTACATTGTAGATTTCTATACGATAATTTTAAATTGTTATGTAGAATTCTATAGAAATCTGTAATTATCTATAGAATTCTATGCATTTTAAAAAGTTTCTTTAAACATGGTGGTGTGATGTCTTACTTGGCGTATTCATGGATAGTATGCGTCATGTAACTGAGTACGTGAAAGGCAGCAGTAAATAGTATCTCAATGTGACTGTGGTATTGTTCGGGGTGGATGATTTGAACCAATATTAAATGCCTAACTTGTTCTACTTTGTGAAATTATAAGACCACTCCTAACAGCGAGCGATTATTGAACGGCAAATATTTTTCAGATGGGCATCTCTATGTTGAAAGGTGCCTTTCTCCTCTCCGTGATTGGCATCTCCAACACCGTGTCTGGTGTCGTCGCCGGCTGGGTGTCAGACCGCGACTGCGTCAATAGAGTGCTCCTGTACACTGTGGCTCTGATGTTCACAGATGTCGTGACGTCTCTCAGCATCTTCTGTCACACCTACGAGACACTAGTTATCTACGCCGCTGTGTTTGGTCTCGTCATGGGTGAGTTGACACATTTGTGGATCGCTAGTATATCGAAATCTCGATCGACAGAAACTGGTTTTTAATCCTGTGCTGCGGTTTCGAATGAGCACCTGGCTATAAACACTGGTGGATATTTGTGTATACATAGTCATCTCGCATTAATTGCAGCGTGGCTGGAAGCGTCCCAGAGAAGTCGAGATGGTGTTCGATTGAACAAGTCTGTCAGGGAGTAAAGTGTAAAGAGCTTTGAGCAGTCCTGAGGATTGGATACAGCACTATATAAGAACATACCTGTTTACCTTACTTTTAAACCTATTCCGCTGGGTGTGTATTAGGTAGTTATGTCAGACGAGCCAATGGGCTATGACTGTTTTCGGATATGATGTCAATATTATCGTCAGTGTCGCCACTAATAGCAAGCAATATACTTGGGCAGATTACCAGACAGAGCCCAAGATTATTGCTTCAACCCCTTGAATTTGTTTGCCGTCTTCGTTACAGCACTATATAAGAACTTACATTTTTTATGTCACCTTTAAGCCAATTCCGCTGGGTGTGTGTTAGGTAGTTATGTCCGACGAGCCAATGGCTGTGAAGGTTTTTGGATATGACATCAATGTTATCGTCAGTGTCACCACTATGCACTGCCTCGTTGGAATATGTGTTGCAGGCGTGAATGTGACGTTGGCGCCTACCGTGCTGGTGGATCTGCTGGGTATCGACCGATTCACCGACTCATTTGGCTTGTTGCTTCCCTTTTTTGGATTGGGCGCCATTGCCGGCCCTCCAGTTGCTGGTATGAACACTAGGTGGCGCCACTGTGGTGTCAACATTGTTTGTGTAAATTAAATCAAACAATAAAGCAAAGGATTCTATAAAGAATTCCATAGAAATGTTGTAGAAAGGTTTCCAAAGAACATTTTGTGGTATAGAAGTATATAGAATGTCTAGATTCTATACGTTTCTTTAACATACACTATATAACTATAACGAATTACGTAGATTTCTACAGTATGCTATAGTTTACTATGACCTCTCTTGAATTGTTCTGTCGAATTTAATAGAAATCTGTAGATTGATATAGAATTATAATTATAGATTTCTGAAATATCTGTGCTGGGGTGATTTGATGTATGACTTGGCAGAAACATGGATGTCGTGCATCACGTTGGCTGAACACATCAACTGTACCAGCAAAAAATGTTGTGTGTGACTGAATGTGTTTTTGTTGAGTTTAAATATACAGGTCCTGTATGATGAAGTACATTACTATCTACTTGACATTTCAGTTTATTAACATAATTGTAGCGAAACAATAGTCCACATTTGTTACATCCAAATGTATCTGGTAGAATCCAGCCCTTTACACCTGCTTTGAGGAGTACACTAATTAAAACCTATTTATGGAACATATAATTCATCTTTTGTTTTATTTGATCTTTTAAGACAAATGCTGGTTGAACAGGTTTGCTGGCTCACTCTGTGCCATTGGTAGCTGGGTGTGCTCTATTTGGTGCTTGTAGGCTGAATATATACTACAAGAAAACTGAATATATCTTACGTGCATACTGAATGCATCCTACTTACAGGTTGGATATACGATTCCACCCAAAGCTATGACGTACCATTCATCATTACTGGAGCTGTGATCACCTTCAGTGGAGTTATGTTGTTCAGTCTTCCGTGTGTTAAGAAATTGCGGGAACGACGGCGACATTTGGAAAAGATCCACTTCAGAACAGAAACGACGAATCTGTGATGTGCCGGCGACATGCGTTGGTGCAATTCCTGGCGAATGTCGGTGATAGTCTTACTTATTGCAAAGGTACTGCTATTGTAATATCAATACTGCAGTATTGTTGCGATAATCGATAATGTCGTAATTTGATTGTAACACGAGTAGCCAGTAAAGCAATCTTAAAACCTTAATCTAAGGGTGGCGTCATCGTATTGCCTCGGAGACACTTGAATCAAAATGATAACATCGTGGTCGTGACTGGAGATTTGGACTGGAGCCAGATCGTTGAACAGTACTTTGTTGATTACTGGGTCTACAAATTGTTTTACTCCGTTGTGAGTAGATTTTAGCTGGACAAGATATTGTGTTGCATGTTGTTTAGTTGTTAAGCACATGTTAATGTGTGATCTGTATCTTTAACAAGTGCACTGTTTATATCCTAGATGCTTAGAATATATTTAAGTTATGAAAGACACTCTCTATCTTCATGTAATTTTACTGGTTTTAAATTAACCCATCAGTAGTAAAACTGTGTTTCAATTAATGTTCTTGTACTCATTTATATATGATTAAAAAGTATAAACTTCTTAGTTCTTTGCCATACGTCACATGATGGACTGATGATGATGTTTTATGTGAAATAATAATAGAATAATGATTGATAATTAAGGAGAAAAAATAATATGATAAATGGTATCACTGGAAGACGGCTGTAAGCCAAACGACTACCAAGGAATATAACATAACGTTAGGGTTTACTGAATGTATATTGTATACATGATGTTATATATGTGTTGCAAAATAAAATTACTTTCTTGCTTACTTACGTAAACTCCGTATGATTTACATATAACTGTCTATATTGTGAAATAATCGAAAACAAATTGCTACCATTTTTTATTGAAGAATTGGACACTACCTGGCAACAGTAAGTCTATTTGACTTTCGAACAAGGCACCAGAAAGGAATATATATATATATATACGTATCCAACAAATTTCATATACGTATTATAACTTGTAAATATTCCAAGTTAGAGCCGCCTGAACAGGTCAAAATAATGGTGCTTACGACTAGTTCGTATAATACGGCACTATAGACACACGTAGCCTGCAAATGGTAAGTTTTTTTGCTCTCATGTACAACCAATTCAATTCGTGAAGTATCTAAATGTAAAAATGTACTGAAGTAGGGAGTAAAAACGTATGATATATAAAACAAATATAAATAGGCCGATTATTATATTTTTCGTACATGTTACCCGTGACTAGTACTTCGCGTGGTTTGCGACGTTATATCCGTTATCCAGTGGAACAAGATCCGTCGGACCAAAAGCAATCTATGTCAAGGTTAAAATTCAAGGTCAAATACATATGTCAACATCAAAGGTCAGTATGAAATATCTAGGTCACGGTCAAATGTGAAGTGAGGCCCCCTGACGGATAGATCATAAACTACATGTGACGCCCCTGGCGGATATGTCATGAACTACAAATAGCGCTGGTGGCGGATAAGAGGTTAACTATATAACAGTACTCCTTAAATTTGTTAATCTTATTTTTGTCAAGTGGCGCCTACTGGGGGATAGGTCATTACCTACACATAGCGCCCCCACTCTTTTAATAGAAGCACAATTTTCGAAATAACATCCGAACATTTGTGTACTATCAAGACTTGAATGCAAGACTCTGTTTCGGAATAGTGGCGAAACACTATGAAGCAAGCAATGCTGGCAGTAATGGAGGGTGACCTGTAAATAATATTTATCTTCTTTTGTACCCTAATAAAACGTACACGCTTAATCTTGTGTTTAATTTTTTTATAGTATAATTACCGTGTACTCTAGTCACTTTGTTAATTTCCGTAAACATTAGCTCTACTTCCATTGACCATTCAGGTCTACGATCTTCATATCATAGTATAACCCTTTACTATGACAACAGTTAGTCCATTCATTCACTCATCACTCACTCACTCAGCCAATCACTCACTCACTCATGACTCACACACAAATCCTTTATCACACACTCAGTCACTCAATCACTCACTCACTCATCGCTTAAGTATCACTCAATCATCTATCACTCACTGACGCCCTCCCTTCGTCTCTTATCTAACATTTTAACTTTTCAACATGTTACCGTTGTAGCATTTTCATATTTTAAATTTAATTGCTTACATTTGAATAATAAACACATACATCATGAGCTTTCCGATTATTCTGCCGGCTGCCAACAAGCCCGCACCATCATCGTTCCACTGCCCAGATTGCAAGAGACATTTCTTACGTCGGGAAGTCTGGAAACGTCACGTTGTCCGTAGTCGCTGTGGACGATCAACAAGCAACAAACACCACGTCACTGAATTCACGTGTCCCGGCGTTATGACACCTTCGCCTCTGGCCTCAGCGACAAATTCGATATTACTGTCTCTGTCTCGGGTGAACGTGGAGCATAGAAAGAAAATGGCGCTGGTCGATCCCCATATTTTGGAATACATTCAACCGCAACGTCCTAATATCAATTCCATCGAAAATGTCTTGCGATAATTCGTCGACGAAATGCGAGACACATTAGAACGAAGCGATATAGACGAGAGGGAAAAGGTCGTGGTGTATAATCAGGTGTTGAGTCGGTACAACGATCTTTCCAACAAACTCTTGTAGGGACCACTGCGTTTTGGCCACCGAAAACATTCTCAGTGAAGACGAACGCAAAGTACAACCTGCTAACTAAAGTGAAATCGTCGAAAATGAAAGCATCCGAAATTAAATAATTGACATCGTTCAAAAAAGTATGAAGCAGAAAGCACGGCCACTCATCGATAAAATTAAAGGTGCCGTAAGGTGAACCGATCACGGCGAGATGGTGAATAGAAACAAGGCGGTACCCGGAAGTATCATCGTAGATCTCGTGAACGAAGTGTTGACAAAGCGGAAGTCGTTTGAACCGATAAGGTGGAAAGCCTTCGCTCGTGGACTTCAGGATGTGAACACGCCAATGGATTTAATGGGTTTACATGCAGACAACTTCAGTCGACGACGACATGTCAAAAGAAACCAGCATTCCGTTTGACAGCGGACGTCACCTGGATCGTCGCGGTGTGCAGCTCATTCGGCGACCCATGCAAATCACACGTTGGGTACCATATTAGTATTACCGATTTGCGACATACACACTTCCGGTATTTAAACTACCATATTTACAAACATGGTATGTCACTATGCCATCCACACGGTTTATGGAATTTCTTATGCGAGGTATCGCGTCATCTAGAAGAAGCCACTCTATTAGGAAGCGGCCATCATTCAAACGATTCACATCCCGTTGCACGACTTCCGTTAATATAAACAGTGGGCGCGGCCATGAAACATAGGCGACTTTCGGCGCCACCCAACGGACGCTAATATAACAAGTTAGAATAACGCTTTCTACCGTCTACCTCGGTGGGTTGTTTAAATCTTTTTCAAAAAAAGTTGGGATTAATCTTGCGGCAATATAAAACAACCAACCTCGGTTATCCACTAAGGGGCGCTACACCGGAAGTGAAGTAGTGCCGGATGTCACGTGACTGTCATGGCCGCCTATACGGTTTAACAATTCCCGGAAGTGTGTCGACTAATATAGATTTAGCATACACGGTAGATGGCGTTATTCTAACTAGTTACATTGGTGTCCTTTGGGTAGCGCCGGATGTCGCCTATCTCTCATGGCGGCACACAATGTTTATATTAACGGAAGTCGTGTATCCTGAAGTGAATCGTTTCAAAGATGGCCGCTTCCTATTTGTAGACGCTACGTCTGAAGTATCGACAAACCCCAAGTGGTTACGTTCGGTGTGATTGTTTATGCAAATGAGATGACGTTGGAAACGAGTGTATGTACCTTGATTCATATGATTCTGATCTTTCCTTTTTAGACTCTCGAGAAGTACATATCATGTCTAGTCACTCCCGCTAGTTGTAAATATCAAAGTGAGTCGCTGGAAAGATTCCTGCTTCATATACATATGCGTTCTGTTAGATGAAGCGATACCTCATATGCATTGTTGGACGTAAACCCGAAAAATTGACTGTGTCTTGAAATAAAGGTATGTGATGTGATTTTCCTTATATAATTTGGATGTACACATTTTAAAAATTATACCTTAAAAGTTGACTGATTCAATTTATATGATGGTTCGGTTTATCTTAAACAACCCTAATTTCGTCTGATATCGGACATATTTGGAGATGATCGCTAACCGTTATCAACATTGTTGGCAAAGGCAAAGCTAGACGAAGGTCTCGCGCATAATTTTGATTGTGACGTGGGCAAACGGCGACGTACTGAATACCAAGGAGTCTTTATTTAGACAGCAGGCCTTACTGAGCGAGATCATGGCAGTGTACAATGAGAGTTCTTGTCCGCCATTTAGGAGGCTGGCACGTGCGTCTGTGCATATGTTCTGGCTTAGCGTGCCTTTAAAATGGCGGACTAACCGCTCCATTTACCTATTTTTAACACTGAGAACAGCTCGTGCTGGACCATCTTGTGTTGATACACGGTCTTTGTTGGATACATCAGTTGATGCATCCAGTGATACATCAGTTGACGTATCCAGTATATCGCGCGAGACCTCCGTCAAGCTTTGCATTTGCCAACAATGTTGATAACGGGTTTATACGTGAATTACATTATCACTGCTCCATGGCATTTCATAAACTGAACATCCCCGCATATAGTTGTCACTTTACAAACTGTGCCTTATATTTTTGTCATATAGAAATATTTTTGGGACCATCTCATCAACGAAATATACTACGGAATGTTCGAACCAACCACGTGTTCGGCTTCTACTTTTTTGATGGTTTGACGGAGCTTTTTGCTGTGCAACAGGTCACGTGATAGGTTATTTGTTTAATATACTTGAAACCAATAATACCACACCCGTGTGTCCCACGTGTGTTTCCGTGTGTTCCCGTGTGTTTCCATGTGTTCCGCGTGTGTTTGTATTGGCACTACCACACTCTTGAGAAGACACAGTCAGAACTCCGCGCGAACAATCCATCTGCGTAGGTTGTAAATGGACAATTCGACATTCTGTTGACATTTGAGATGCATGCAGAGATCTGAACCGTGTGCATACCGCGAGGGGAAATACACCATCTAAATGTGCTGTCATTGGGTATGTCGTACTAACGGAACACCGGCGGAATTTTAGAAACTGCTTTTGCCTTGGAATCGTTCCCTTAATATGTACTTTTTCTCACATTTCGGAGGTTGCGCAGGAGAAATCACAACCTAAAGTTACTGATTTATATCTTTTAGTAAATAAATTTGGCCTACTTCGGGGGTGATTTCGGGGGAACATTCCATCACCGTAGAACCGGCAGTAACGCATTCTTGTAATTTCAGAAGCTGGTCCTTCAATCCATGGGGACTAACATTTTGGAGTCGTTTGCGCAAATAAAAGCTCCCGCTCTGTATCAGGAGGGATCGTCACGATTCTAGATTGAGCGGACCAGTCGGCTAATGTTACAGCTAGATTGTAACAGGGTGTTTTCGGTGAATATATTAATTTGCGTCACCGCGCGAGCGTTTAGTTGACGACTGTTTACAGCATAGAAACACACATCTGCGGGAAAGGAAGCGTGCATGCATGTCTCCGGATTGCGAAATCATACTAATGTATAGAGTCTAAACTAATGTGACCTTGGTGTAAAGCAAAATCTTGCTGAACTACGTTTCCTTTCTCAGTGTGGATAGTCCTCTGCTAGGAGTATATATACCAAATGTTTCTTCCCTTTAACAATATATACGTCTATAGATATGATGTACTGTGAGTGCATGTTTTTAACAATTAATTGTTGATTGATTGCAAGGGTGAGTTGGGATGAGAGCGGGGCAGAACGACACCCGAGGGGGTGAGTTTGGACGAGAACGGGGCAGACCAACACTCCAGGGGTGAATTGGGACGAGAGCGGGGCAGAACGACATTCCAGGGGGTGAGTTGGGACGAGAACGGAGCAGAACGTCACTCCAGGGGCTGAGCTGGCACGAGAAGGGGCAGAGCGACACTCCAGAGGATAAATTGGTAAGACAAAAAATCCAGGGGGCGAGTTAGGACAAGAAGGGGGACAGGGCGACATTCCAGGGGTGAGTTGGGACGAAAAATGGGCAGAGCGACATTCCAGGGGGTGAGTTGGGACGAGGAGAAGGGGGCAGAACGACACTCCAGCGAGAGAGTTGTGACGAGAACGGAACAGAGCGAAACTCCAGGGGGTGAGTTGGGATGAGGAGAAGGGGCAGAACGAAACTCCAGGGGGTGAGTTGGGACGAGAACGTGGCAGAGTTACACTCCAGGGGGTGAGTTGAGACGAGAACGGGACAGAGCGACACTCCAGGGGGTGAGTTGGGATGAGGAGAAGGGGCAGAACGACACTCCGTCGGGTTAATTAAGTTGAGGAAAAGGGGGCAGAGCGACACACCAATGGTGAATTGGGACCAGGAGAAAGGGGCAGAGTAACACACCAGTGGGTGAAGTGGGACAAGAAAAAAGAGGCAGAACAACACTCCGGGGGGATAATTAAGACGAGGAAACGGGGGCAGAATGACACTCCAGGGGGTGAGTTGGGACGAGAGAAGGTGCAGAACGACACTCCGTCGGGTTAATTAAGACGAGGAGAAGGGGGCAGAACGACACTCCAGTGGATGAGCTGCGACGAAGAGAAAGGGGCAGAACAACACTCCAAGGGATAGTTGGGACGAGAAGGGGCACAACGACACTCCAGGGGGAGAGTTTGGAAGAGGAACAGGGGGGCAGAGCACATAAATATACAGAATACGTTAGTAGGAAATAACTAGTGGTGGAACTCTGACGCAGAACGAGACGATGACTTCGAGTTATGGGGCGGCGGTACATGGTGGCGTTGCGGAAGTGACGTACGAGTCTCATGTAGGCAGAGAGCCTAGTTAATTCCTCATTGGTGACTTTGTGATCTTTTTGACAGATTACATGAAACCCGAATTTGAGAAATTGTTTAAACTTATTCACCGCCACTGTCATTATGTCATTGATATGGTAATCAGATATCGTCAAAATCACTTTCGTCTAGCTCTTTCAAAGCGCATATATGCACGATTCCCATGCATATTTACCAAAGATAGGTAAATACGCACCCATATGGAATATATAAATAAAACTTGCAAAGAAATCACTCCACCAATAACACTCTTCCAAGTATACATCATGTTATCGCCTATACAGTTGTTCTCAAACAGAAAACACTTTTGAGTAAAACAAATTTAGCAACATCGGTGTCAACCAGCCGTCATGCAACCCGGAAGCAACTATCACTGCAATTGTTACTCTGGTCAGAATACTGGTAGTTTTCCTGTAATTTTACCACGAATATAAGGCCTGATAAGTCGAGAGTTATGAAATTTGAAGACAATCGTTCGGGTTGAATTAAGTGCAAATGAACAAGCATATAAGCAGGTTTATTGGCATTGGAATGACGCGTGTGTAAAACATGTAACAGGAGTTTTGGCAATTGTTCTCAACATAATACACGTGTGTGCAGTAACACATGACAGTTTGTTAATAT
>OZ023213.1:36799774-36964774 GCA_963995525.1 Escarpia spicata
AACTAATGTGACCTTGGTGTAAAGCAAAATCTTGCTGAACTACGTTTCCTTTCTCAGTGTGGATAGTCCCTCTGCTAGGAGTATATATACCAAATGTTTCTTCCCTTTAACAATATATACGTCTATAGATATGATGTACTGTGAGTGCATGTTTTTAACAATTAATTGTTGATTGATTGCAAGGGTGAGTTGGGATGAGAGCGGGGCAGAACGACACCCGAGGGGGTGAGTTTGGACGAGAACGGGGCAGACCAACACTCCAGGGGTGAATTGGGACGAGAGCGGGGCAGAACGACATTCCAGGGGGTGAGTTGGGACGAGAACGGAGCAGAACGTCACTCCAGGGGCTGAGCTGGCACGAGAAGGGGCAGAGCGACACTCCAGAGGATAAATTGGTAAGACAAAAAATCCAGGGGGCGAGTTAGGACAAGAAGGGGGACAGGGCGACATTCCAGGGGTGAGTTGGGACGAAAAATGGGCAGAGCGACATTCCAGGGGGTGAGTTGGGACGAGGAGAAGGGGGCAGAACGACACTCCAGCGAGAGAGTTGTGACGAGAACGGAACAGAGCGAAACTCCAGGGGTGAGTTGGGATGAGGAGAAGGGGCAGAACGAAACTCCAGGGGGTGAGTTGGGACGAGAACGTGGCAGAGTTACACTCCAGGGGGTGAGTTGAGACGAGAACGGGACAGAGCGACACTCCAGGGGGTGAGTTGGGATGAGGAGAAGGGGCAGAACGACACTCCGTCGGGTTAATTAAGTTGAGGAAAAGGGGGCAGAGCGACACACCAATGGTGAATTGGGACCAGGAGAAAGGGGCAGAGTAACACACCAGTGGGTGAAGTGGGACAAGAAAAAAGAGGCAGAACAACACTCCGGGGGGATAATTAAGACGAGGAAACGGGGGCAGAATGACACTCCAGGGGGTGAGTTGGGACGAGAGAAGGTGCAGAACGACACTCCGTCGGGTTAATTAAGACGAGGAGAAGGGGGCAGAACGACACTCCAGTGGATGAGCTGCGACGAAGAGAAAGGGGCAGAACAACACTCCAAGGGATAGTTGGGACGAGAAGGGGCACAACGACACTCCAGGGGGAGAGTTTGGAAGAGGAACAGGGGGGCAGAGCACATAAATATACAGAATACGTTAGTAGGAAATAACTAGTGGTGGAACTCTGACGCAGAACGAGACGATGACTTCGAGTTATGGGGCGGCGGTACATGGTGGCGTTGCGGAAGTGACGTACGAGTCTCATGTAGGCAGAGAGCCTAGTTAATTCCTCATTGGTGACTTTGTGATCTTTTTGACAGATTACATGAAACCCGAATTTGAGAAATTGTTTAAACTTATTCACCGCCACTGTCATTATGTCATTGATATGGTAATCAGATATCGTCAAAATCACTTTCGTCTAGCTCTTTCAAAGCGCATATATGCACGATTCCCATGCATATTTACCAAAGATAGGTAAATACGCACCCATATGGAATATATAAATAAAACTTGCAAAGAAATCACTCCACCAATAACACTCTTCCAAGTATACATCATGTTATCGCCTATACAGTTGTTCTCAAACAGAAAACACTTTTGAGTAAAACAAATTTAGCAACATCGGTGTCAACCAGCCGTCATGCAACCCGGAAGCAACTATCACTGCAATTGTTACTCTGGTCAGAATACTGGTAGTTTTCCTGTAATTTTACCACGAATATAAGGCCTGATAAGTCGAGAGTTATGAAATTTGAAGACAATCGTTCGGGTTGAATTAAGTGCAAATGAAACAAGCATATAAGCAGGTTTATTGGCATTGGAATGACGCGTGTGTAAAACATGTAACAGGAGTTTTGGCAATTGTTCTCAACATAATACACGTGTGTGCAGTAACACATGACAGTTAGTTAATATGGATAGACCCAGTAAATGCAACCATGTTAAAACAAGTTTTCATTTCGACTAAACGTGTCCGTTTTTGCAGTGACACGGTGAGAGTGGCTGTGAAGAAATTTCAATATTTGTCTACTGCTGTGTGCTCTAAGTGTATGTGTGTGGCGCGCGCGTGAGAGAGAGGACAGATCAAAAAGAGAAGAGAGAGAGAAAAAGGACAGAGAGAGAGAGAGAGAGATAGTAAGAGGGAGGAGAAAGAGATGACTGTGAGAGAGAGAGAGAGAGAGAGAGAGAGAGAGGAGAGAGAGAGAGAGAGAGAGAGAGAGAGAGAGAGAGAGAGAGAGAGAGAGAGAGAGAGAGAGAGAGAGAGAGAGAGAGAGAGAGAGAGAGAGAGAGAGAGAGAGAGAGAGAGAGAGAGAGAGAGAGAGAGAGAGAGAGAGAGAGAGAGAGAGAGAGAGAGAGAGAGAGAGAGAGAGAGAGAGAGAGAGAGAGAGAGAGAGAGAGAGAGAGAGAGAGAGAGAGAGAGAGAGAGAGATATGAGATAGAGAGAGGAGAGAGAGGAGAGAGAGAGAGGAGAGAGAGGAGAGTAACAGAGAGGGAGAGAGAGGAGAGAGAGTTGAGACAGGAGAGAGGGGAGAGAGATAGGAGAGAGAGGAGAGAGTGAGTGGAGAGAGAGGAGAGAGAGGAAAGAGAGGAGAGAGAGGAGAGAGAGGAGAGAGAAGAGAATAAGAAAGAGGAGAGACATACAGACAGAAAGAGAGGGGAGAGTAAGAGAGAGCAGGAGAAAGAGGAGAAAGAGAAGAGATATAGGAGAGGGAGAGGACAGAGAGGGGAGTAAGAGAGAGGAGAGAGACAGAAGAGTGAGAGAGGAGATATAGACATAGAGGGAGAGAGAGGAGAGAGGAAAGAGGAGAGAGACGAGAGAGGGGAGGAGAGTAAGAGGAGAGATAGAGAGGAGAATGAGAGAGGAGAGAGAGGAGAGAGAGAGAGGTGTGTAAGATAGAGGATAGGGATATGAGATAGAGAGAGGAGAGACAGGGAAGAGAGAAGAGACAGAGGAGAGAGAGGAGAGAGAATAGAGAGAGTGAAGAGAGAGGAGAGAGAGGAGAAAGACAGACAGACAGAGACTGAGAGGAGAGTAATAGAGAGGAGAGAGAGAGGAGAGTGAAAGAGAGAGGAGAGAGAGGAGAGAGAGAGAGAGGAGAGTAGTTTCTCCTCGTCCCAGCTCATCCACTGGAGTGTCGTTCTGCCCCCTTTTCCTCGTCTTAATTAACCAGACGCCGTGTCGTTCTGCCCCTTCTCCTCGTCCCAACTCACCCCCTGGAGTGTCGCTTTGCCCCCTTTTCCTCGTCTTAATTAACCCCCCGGAGTGTTGTTCTGCCTCTTTTTTCTTGTCCCACTTCACCCACTGGTGTGTTACTCTGCCCCTTTCTCCTGGTCCCAATTCATCCTTTGAGTGTCCTTCTGCCCCTTACTCCTCGTCCCAACTCACCCCCTGGAGGGTCGTTCTGCCCCTTTCTCCTCGTCCCAAATCACCATTGGAGTGTCGTTCTGCCCCCTTTTCCTCAACTTAATTAACCCGACGGAGTGTCGTTCTGTCCCTTCTCCTCATCCCAACTCACCCCCTGGAGTGTCGCTCTGTCCCGTTATCGTCCCAACTCACTCCCTGGAGTGTAACTCTGCCACGTTCTCGTCCCAACTCACCCCCTGGAGTTTCGTTCTGCCCCTTCTCCCCGTCACAACTCACCCCCTGGAGTTTCGCTCTGTTCCGTTCTTGTCCCAACTCTCTCGCTGGAGTGTCGTTCTGCCCCCTTCTCCTCGTCCCAACTCACCCCCTGGAGTGTCGCTCTGCCCATTTTTCGTCCCAACTCACCCCTGGAATGTCGCCCTGTCCCCCTTCTTATCCTAACTCGCCCCCTGAATTGTTTGTCTTACCAACTTATCCTTTGGAGTGTCGCTCTGCCCTTTCTCGTCCCAGCTCAGCCCCTGGAGTGACGTTCTGCTCCGTTCTCGTCCCAACTCACCCCCTGGTATGTCGTTCTGCCCCGCTCTCGTCCCAATTCACCCCTGGAGTGTTGGTCTGCCCCGTTCTCGTCCAAACTCACCCCCTCGGGTGTCGTTCAGCCCCGCTCTCATCCCAACTCACCCCTGCAATCAATCAACAATTAATTGTTAAAAACATGCACTCACAGTACATCATATCTATAGACGTCTATATTGTTAAAGGGAAGAAACATTTGGTATATATACTCCTAGCAGAAGACTATCCACACTGAGAAAGGAAACGTAGTTCAGCAAGATTTTGCTTTACACCATGGTCACACTTGTTTAGACTCTATACATTAGTATGATTTCGCAATCCGGAGACATGCATGCACGCTTCCTTTCCCGCAGATGTGTGTTTCTATGCTGTAAACAGTCGTCAACTAAACGCTCGCGCGGTGACGCAAATTAATATATTCACCGAAAACACCCTGTTACAATCTAGCTGTAACATTAGCCGACTGGTCCGCTCAACCTAGAATCGTGACGAACCCTCCTGATACAGAGCGGGAGCCCACAACTTTTATTTGCGCAAACGACTCCAAAATGTTAGTCCCCATGGATTGTAGGACCAGCTTCTGAAATTACAAGAATGCGTTACTGCCGGTTTTACGGTGATGGAATGTTCCTCCGAAATCACCCCCGAAGTAGGCCAAATTTATTTACTAGAAGATATAAATCAGTAACTTTAGGTTGTGATTTCTCCTGCGCAACCTCCGAAATGTGAGAAAAAGTACATATTAAGGGAACGATTCCAAGGCAAAAGCAGTTTCTAAAATTCCGCCGGTGTTCCGTTAGTACGACATACCCAATGACAGCACATTTAGATGGTGTATTTCCCCTCGCGGTATGCACACGGTTCAGATCTTTGCAGATACCATGCATCTCAAATGTCTATAGAATGTCGAATTGTCCATTTACAACCTACGCAGATGGATTGTTCGCGCGGAGTTGTGACTGTGCCTTCTCAAGAGTGTGGTAGTGCCAATACAAACACACGCGGAACACATGGAAACACACGGGAACACACGGAAACACACGTGGGACACACGGGTGTGGTATTATTGGTTTCAAGTATATTAAACAAATAACCTATCACGTGACCTGTTGCATAGCAAAAAGCTCCGTCAAACCATCAAAAAAGTAGAAGCCGAACACGTGGTTGGTTCGAACATTCCGTAGTATATTTCGTTGTTGAGATGGTCCCAAAATTATTTCTATATGACAGAAATATAAGGCACAGTTTGTAAAGTGACAACTATATGCGGGGATGTTCAGTTTATGAAATGCCATGGAGCAGTGATAATGTAATTCACGTATAAACCCGTTATCAACATTGTTGGCAAATGCAAAGCTTGACGGAGGTCTCACGCGATGTACTGGATACGTCAACTGATGTATCCAACAAAGACCGTGTATCAACACAAGACGGTCCAGCACGCGCTGTTCTCAGTGTTAAAAATAGGTAAATGGAGCGGTTAGTCCGCCATTTTAAAGGCACGCTAAGCCAGAACATATGCACAGACGCACGTGCCAGCCTCCTAAATGGCGGACAAGAACTGTCATTGTACACTGCCATGATCTCGCTCAGTAAGTCTAAATATAGACTCCTTGGTATTCAGTACGTCGTCGTTTGCCCACGTCACAATCAAAATTATGCGCGAGACCTTCGTCTAGCTTTGCCTTTGCCAGCAATGTTGATAACGGTTAGCGATCATCTCCAAATATGTCCGATATCAGACGAAATTAGGGTTGTTTAAGATAAACCGAACCATCATATAAATTGAATCAGTCAACTTTTAAGGTATTATTTTTAAAATGTGTACATCCAATTTATATAAGGAAAATCACATCACATACCTTCATTTCAAGACGCAGTCAATTTTTCGGGTTTACGTCCAACGATGCGTATGAGGTATCGCTTCATCTAACAGAACGCATATGTATATGAAGCAGGAATCTTTCCAGCGACTCACTTTCATATTTACAACTAGCGGGAGTGACTAGACATGATATGTACTTCTCGAGAGTCTAAAAGGGAAAGATCAGAATCATCTGAATCAAGGTACATACACTCGTTTCCAACGTCATCTCATTTGCATAAACAATCACACCGAACGTAACCACTTGGGGTTTGTCGAGATTTCAGACGTAGCGTCTACAAATAGGAAGCGGCCATCTTTGAAACGATTCACTTCAGGATACACGACTTCCGTTAATATAAACATTGTGTGCCGCCATGAGAGATAGGCGACATCCGGCGCTACCCAAAGGACACCAATGTAACTAGTTAAAATAACGCCATCTACCGTGTATGCTAAATCTATATTAGTCGACACACTTCCGGGAATGGTTAAACCGTATAGGCGGCCATGACAGTCACGTGACATCCGGCACTACTTCACTTCCGGTGTAGCGCCCCTTAGTGGATAACCGAGGTTGGTTGTTTTATATTGCCGCAAGATTAATCCCAACTTTAAAAAAAAAAGATTTAAACAACCCACCGAGGTAGACGGTAGAAAGCGTTATTCTAACTTGTTATATTAGCGTCCGTTGGGTGGCGCCGAAAGTCGCCTATGTTTCATGGCCGCGCCCACTGTTTATATTAACGGAAGTCGTGCAACGGGATGTGAATCGTTTGAATGATGGCCGCTTCCTAATAGAGTGGCTTCTTCTAGATGACGCGATATCTCGCATAAGAAATTCCCTAAACCGTGTGGATGGCAAAGTGACATACCATGTTTGTAAATATGGTAGTTTAAATACCGGAAGTGTGTATGTCGCAAATCGGTAATACTAATATGGTACCCAACGTGTGATTTGCATGGGTCGCCGAATGAGCTGCACACCGCGACGATCCAGGTGACGTCCGCTGTCAAACGGAATGCTGGTTTCTTTTGAAATGTCGTCGTCCACTGAAGTTGTCTGCATGTAAACCCATTAAATCCATTGGCGTGTTCACATCCTGAAGTCCACGAGCGAAGGCTTTCCACTTTATCGGTTCAAACGACTTCCGCTTTGTCAACACGTCGTTCACGAGATCTACGATGATACTTCCGGGTACCGCCTTGTTTCTATTCACCATCTCGCCGTGATCGGTCCACCTTACGGCACCTTTAATTTTATCGATGAGTGGCCGTGCTTTCTGCTTCATACTTTTTTGAACGATGTCAATTATTTCATTTCGGATGCTTTCATTTTCGACGATTTCACTTTAGTTAGCAGGTTGTACTTTGCTTTCGTCTTCACTGAGAATGTTTTCGGTGGCCAAAACGCAGTGGTCCCTACAAGAGTTTGTTGGAAAGATCGTTGTACCGACTCAACACCTGGTTATACACCACGACCTTTTCCCTCTCGTCTATATCGCTTCGTTCTAATATGTCTCGCATTTCGTCGACGAATTATCGCAAGACATTTTCGATGGAATTTATATTAGGACGTTGCGGTTGAATGTATTCCAAAATATGGGGATCGACCAGCGCCATTTTCTTTCTATGCTCCACGTTCACCCGAGACAGAGACAGTAATATCGAATTTGTCGCTGAGGCCAGAGGCGAAGGTGTCATAACGCCGGGACACGTGAATTCAGTGACGTGGTGTTTGTTGCTTGTTGATCGTCCACAGCGACTACGGACAACGTGACGTTTCCAGACTTCCCGACGTAAGAAATGTCTCTTGCATTCTGGGCAGTGGAACGATGAGGGTGCGGGCTTTTTGGCAGCCGGCAGAATAATCGGAAAGCTCATGATGTATGTGTTTATTATTCAAATGTAAGCAATTAAATTTAAAATATGAAAATGCTACAACGGTAACATGTTGAAAAGTAAAAATGTTAGATAAGAGACGAAGAGAGGGCGTCAGTGAGTGATAGATGATTGAGTGATACTTAAGCGATGAGTGAGTGAGTGATTGAGTGACTGAGTGTGTGATAAAGGATTTGTGTGTGAGTCATGAGTGAGTGAGTGATTGGCCGAGTGAGTGAGTGATGAGTGAATGAATGGACTAACTGTTGTCATAGTAAAGGGTTATATTATGATATGAAGATCGTAGACCTGAATGGTCAATGGAAGTAGAGCTAATGTTTACGGGAATTAACAAAGTGACTAGAGTACACGGTAATTATACTATAAAAAAATTAAACACAAGATTAAGCGTGTACGTTTTATTAGGGTACAAAAGAAGAGAAATATTATTTACAGGTCACCCTCCATTACTGCCAGCATTGCTTGCTTCATAGTGTTTCGCCACTATTCCAAAACAGAGTCTTGCAATCAAGTCTTGATAGTACACAAATGTTCGGTTGTTATTTCGAAAATTGTGCTTGTATTAAAAGAGTGGGGGCGCTACGTGTAGTTAATGACCTATCCCCCAGTGGGCGCCACTTGACAAAAATAAGATTCACAAATTTAAGTACTGTTATATAGTTAACCTCTTATCCGCCACCAGCGCTATTTGTAGTTCATGACATATCCGCCAGGGGCGTCACATGTAGTTTATGATCTATCCGTCAGGGGGCCTCACTTGACATTTGACCGTGACCTAGATATTTCATACTGACCTTTGATGTTGACATATGTATTTGACCTTGAATTTTAACCTTGACATAGATTGCTTTTGGTCCGACGAATCTTGTTCCATTGGATAACGGATATAACGTCGCAAACCACGCGAAGTACTAGTCACGAGTAACATGTACGAAAAATATAATAATCGGCCTATTTATATTTGTTTTATATATCATACGTTTTTACTCCCTACTTCAGTACATTTTTATATTTAGATACTTCACGAATTGAATTGGTTGTACATGAGAGCAAAAAAACTTACCATTTGCAGGCAACGTGTGTCTATAGTGCCCTATTATACGAAATAGTCGTAAGCACCATTATTTTGACCTGTTATTTACAAGTTATAATACGTATATGAAATTTGTTGGATACGTATATATATATATATATTCCTTTCTGGTGCCTTGTTCGAAAGTCAAATAGACTTACTGTCGCCAGGTAGTGTCCAATTCTTCAATAAAAAATTGTAGCAATTTGTTTTCGATTATTTCTCAATATAGACAGTTATATGTAAAACATACGGGGTTTACGTAAGTAAGCAAGAAAGTAATTTTATTTTGCAACACATACATATCACATCATCTATACAATATACATTCAGTAAACCCTAACGTTATGTTATATTCCTTGGTAGTCGTTTGGCTTACAGCCGTCTTCCAGTGATACCATTTATCATATTATCGTTTCTCCTTAATTATCAATTATTATTCTATTATTATTTCACATAAAACATCATCATCAGTCCATCATGTGACGTATGGCAAGGAACTGAGAAGTTTATACTTTTTAATCATATATAAATGAGTACAAGCACATTAATTTAAACACAATTTTACTACTGATGGGTTAATTTAAAACCAGAAAAGTACATGAAGATAGAGAGTGTCTTTCATAACTTAAATATATTCTAAGCATATAGGATATAAACAGTGCACTTGTTAAAGATACAGATCACACATTAACATGTGCTTAACAACCAAACAACATGCAACACAATATCTTGTCCAGCAAAAATCTACTCACAACGAAGTAAAACAATTTGTAGACCCAATAATCAACAAAGCACGGCATACTTTACTGTTCAACGATCTGGCTCCAGCCCAATTCTCCAGTCACGACCACGATGTTATTATTTTGATTCTAGTGTCTCCGAGGCAATGCGATGACGCCACCCTTAGGTTAAGGTTTAAGATTGCTTTACTGGCTACTCGTAATACGATCAAATTACGACATTATGGATTATCGCAACAATACTGCAATATTGATATTACTATAGCAGTACCTTTGCAATAAGTCAGACTATCATCGACATTCGCCAGGAATTGCACCGACGCATGTCGCCGGCACATCACAGATTCGTAGTTTCCGTTCTGGAGTGTATCTTCTTCAAATGTCGCCGTCGTTCCCGCAATTTCTGAACACACGGAAGACTGAACAACATAACTCCACTGAAGGTGATCACAGCTCCAGTAATGACGAATGGTACGTCATAGCTTTGGGTGGAATCGTATATCCAACCTGCAAGTAGGATGCATTCAGTATGCACGTAAGATATATTAAGTTTTCTTGTAGTATATATTCAGCCTACAAGCACCAAATAGAGCACATCCAGCTAACAATGGCACAGAGTGAACCAGCAAATCTGTTCAACCAGCACATGTTTTAAAAGATATAATAAAACAAAAGATAAATTATATGTTCCTTAAATAGGTTTTAATTAGTGTACTCCTCAAAGCAGGTGTAAAGGGCTGGATTCTACCAGATACATTTGGATGTAACAAATGTGGACTATTGTTTCGCTACAGTTATCTTAATAAATAAGTAGACAGTAACGTACTTCATCATATATTTAATCTCAACAAAAAACCATTCAGTCACACTAAAAATTGTTTGCTGGTACAGTTGATGTGTTCAGCCAACGGGACGCACGACATCCATGATTCTGCCAAGTCATATATTAAATCACCCCAGCACAGATATTTCAGAAATCTATAATTCTAATTCTATATCAATGTACAGATTTCTATTAAATTCGACAGAACAATTCAAGAGAGGTCATAGTAAACTATAGCATACTGTAGAAATCTACGTAATTCGTTATAGTTATATAGTGTATGTTAAAGAAACGTATATAATCTAGACATTCTATATAATTCTATAGCAGTGTTCTTTGGAAACATTTCTACAACATTCCTATGGAATTATTTATAGAATTGTTTGCTTTATTGTTTGATTTAATTTACACAAACAATGTTGACACCACAGTGGCGCCACCTAGTGTTCATACCAGCAACTGGAGGGCCGGCAATGGCGCCCACTCCAAGAAAGGGAAGCAACAAGCCAAATGAGTCGGTGAGTCGGTCAATACCCAGCAGATCCACCAGCACGGTAGGCGCCAACGACACATTCACGCCTGCAACACACATTCCAACGAGGCAGTGCTTAGTTTTAAGCTTCCTCAGCTCGAATTTATGTCCATCACGTTTGAAATACATTTTTGCAAAAAAGATAACTTATTTAGTATCCGCTAAAACGTGCTAGCTAGATTGTGTAGCTTTTTCAATGTAGTTTTAGTAAAATCACCAAACAAATTTAACTTATTTTATTCCGTGTGTAGGTAATTTTTAAAATTGGAATCTTCACGTGAATGCGCGATGCGATTATGCCCGTGTAACTGTGTTGATGTTGTCGACTTTCTTTGCGTTCTCAACAAAGATGGCAAACAAGTTCAATGGATTGAAGGAATAAACTTGGGCAGATTACCAGACAGAGTGTCTATACTGAACAATCAATACTTTACTCTTGTCACGATAACATTGACGTCATATCCAAACACCTTCATAGCCCATTGGCTCGTCGGACATAACTACCTAACACACACCCAGCGGAATTGGCTTAAAGGTAACATAAACAAATGTAAGTTCTTATATAGTGCTGTATCCAGGACAGCAAACAAATTCAATGGGTTGAAGCAATAATCTTGGGCTCTGTCTGGTAATCTGCCCAAGTTTATTGCTTGCTATTAGTGGCGACACTGACAATAATATTAACGTCATATCCGAAAACAGTCATAGCCCATTGGCTCATCTGACATAACTACCTAATACACATCCAGCGGAATAGGTTTAAAGGTAAGGTAAACAGGTACGTTCTTATATAGTGCTGTATCCAATCCTCAGGACTGCTCAAAGCGCTTTACACTTTACTCCCTGACAGACTTGTTCAATCGAACACCATCTCGACTTCTCTGGGACGCATCCAGCCACGCTGCAATTAATGCGAGATGACTATTTATACACAAATATTCACCACTGTGTATAGCCAGGTGCTCATTCGAAACCGCAGCACAGGATTACAAACCAGTTTCTGTCGATCGAGATTTAGATATACTAACGATCCACAAATGTTGCTGTGTCAACTCACCCATGAAGAGACCAAACAGAGCGGCGTAGATAAGTAGTGTCTCGTAGGTGTGACAGAAGATGCTGAGAGACGTCACGACACCTGTGAACATCAGAGCCACAGTGTACAGGAGCACTCTATTGACGCAGTCGCTGTCTGACACCCAGCCGGCGACGACACGAGACACGGTGTTGGAGATGCCAATCACGGAGAGGAGAAAGGCACCTTTCGACATAGACATGCCCATCTGAAAAATATTTGCCGTTCAATAATCGCTCGCTGTTAGGAATGGTCTTATAATTTCACAAAGTAGAAAAAATTAGGCATTTAGCATTGGTTCAAATCATCCACCCCGAACAATACCACAGTCACATTGAGAGACTATTTACTGCTGCCTTTCACGTACTCAGTTACATGACGCATACTATCCATTAATACGCCAAGTAAGACATCACACCACCATGTTAAAAGAAACTTTTAAAAATGCAAATAATTCTATAGATAATTACAGATTTCTGTAGAATTCTACATAACAATTTAAAATTTTCGTATAGAAATCTACAATGTACTGTAGAATCCTGCATAATTTTATATAATTACATAGTTCAACATATTCTATAGACGGATATCCACAACAATCCTATAGAATAAGATAATAGAATATAATATATCTTATATAAACTAATACTTCCTGGAGCATAGGCCGTCGACAACAGCTCATCAGAGTCCAGAGTACTCTGACCTGGGCTCTTGTTTCAAGCTGCCTCCAAGTGTGTCCTGTCTTATTGGTGTCAGCATGGAGGTCCCTTCGCCAGGTGTTCTTTGGACGACCTGTTTTTCTCATGCCTTGTGGGTTCCGTGTCAGAGCCTGTCTGGTGATATGTGGTTTCTGGAGCGTGTGACCAATCCATCTCCATTGTCTTCTTCTTATTTCATCTTCGGCAGACAGTTGGTTTGTCCTCCTCCACAAGTCGATGTTGCTGATGATGTCTGGCCAGCGGATCTGGAGAATTCTTCTGAGACAGTTATTCATAAAGGTCTGCACTTTCTTAGTGGTGGTGTTAGTTGTCCTCAAATGTCTCTGTTCCATGCAGTAGAACTGATTTCGCGTTGGAGTTAAAAAGTCGGGTTGGAGCTCCAAATGTTCTTGAGCTGTACAAATGCTACTCTCGCCTTGCCAATCATTGCTCTAACATCCGCGTCTGTGCCACCCTGCTTGTCAATGACGGTACCCAGGTATGTGAAGGCTTCTACCTCTTCAAGTGCATTCCCTTCCAGTGTGACTGGCACACTGCTTGCTGTATTAACCTTGAGGACTTTTGTCTTTCCTTTACGTATGTTGAGGCCCTCTTGTGAGGAGAAGGCTGCCAGTTATGTGGTCTTCTCCTGTATCTGCGGGTGGGACAATAGTGCCAGATCTTCGGTAAAGTCCAAGTCCTCCAGTTGCGCCCACAGTGTCCACTGGATTATATTTCTTCTCTGTGTTGTGAACGTCTGCATTATCCAATAGATGGCCAGGAGAAAGAGGAACGGGGACAGCAGGCAGCCCTGCCTAACTCAGGTCTTCACTTCGAAACAGTTCATAAGCTATCCTGCATGGATTACTCTGCAGCCTGTTCCTTCATAACTGTTGTTAATCAGATTGACTAGTTTGGTTGGTATGCAATAATGCCTACGCTGTCAAACGCCTTTTCGTAGTCGACGATGCTGATGTAGAACGAGGAGTTCCACTCCAACATTGCTCTACTATGATCCGCAGTGTTGCGATCTGATCCACGCATGATCTGTTCGGGCGTAATCCACTTTGCTGATTTCTCAGCAGTGGGTCGACTGCATCTTTCATCCTTTCCAAGATGATCCAGTTGAACAATTTCACTGGCACTGAGAGAAGTGTGATTCCTCTGTAGTTGGAACAGTTGCTGAGGTCACCTTTCTTGGGGAGTTTCATGAGGTATCCCTCTGTCCAGCCTGGTGCATCTCTTCCTTTTCTCAGAACTTTCCAAAGAGAGGGTACAGTAGTTCCACAGAGCTGTCTATATCTGCATCGGGTGCTTCTGCCGGAATCTCGTCCGGTCCTGCTTTTTTATGACCCTCCTGATTTCTACCTTGGTAGGCTTGTCACACTTGATGAGTAGGTCCGTTTCTGCTGGCTGTATGTCTGACGGGTCCGGTTGGGCAGGTCTGTTCAGAAGTTCTTCAAAATGTTCAGCGCATATGTTGAGCTGTTGTTCAGTTCCCGTGATGATCTTTCCTTCTTTCCTTTTCCTTACCATCACTTCGTCATATCCGTTGTTGTCCGTTACAATCTTTGAATTGAAATCTCCTTCTCTCGGAACTTGTCCAGGATGCTTTGTAGTCTGCTGTAGAACTGGTCTTTGGTTTGTTCATCACTGTCGTTCGTTGGTGCGTAGTACTGGATGACATTCACCTTGATTGTCTGTTTCTTTGTTCTGAAGGATGCTGTTATGATTCTCGGTCCATGCGCTTCCCATCCTATAACAGCCCTCTCTGCCGCTCTTGGTAGCATGAGTATTACACATTTAGTGTGGATGGCATCGTCTTCTTCATGTCCCGAGAAGAGTAACATATCTCCTGTAGGTATCCTTCACTGTCCTGAGTGTGTCCATCATTTATCGCTGATTCCCAACAATGCAAGGTTGTAGTTGTTCATTTACGCTGCTACACGCGTTGTCTTTCCTATCTGGTACATGGTACTCAAGTTCCACGTTCCCATATTAACGTGCTTGGTCGAAGGAAGGGTACTCGGCCCTGTGGCTTCCGTGGTCTCTAGATTTTCACCATGTGACTCATAGGTCCTCGATATGAAGACCATTCCTCTTCCAGACATGTGTTATCTTTAAATTATGTTGTCAAAGTTTCTGTAGCAAGTAGTTTTTTTACGAGGTGGCCCAACGGTCATCCCTCCTCCTTTCTTATTCCGGCTTGGGTCCGGCCACGGCGGAGTTATATAAAGTTACAGACTACTACAATTCTATCACAATCTATATTATAAAAAAAGTTATTTAAAAATAGTCACAAAAAGTCTATAGAATCATCTATAGATGTTATAGAAAACAATATAATATAACATAGTCTATACAATTCCATAATACAATACAGAAGGGATGATTGCCCACGAAAGGTTCTTCTGTACGGGACTTATTTTAATTATTTTATTTGTTATAGACATAAGCAATGACTGATTTTGACCGACCGACCGACCGACCGATCGATCGATCGATCAATAATATCGAACCGTCTCACCTGGCTGGCCCTGTCAGACAGGTACACGTATGGCACGTAGAAACCGAAGCACATTAGAATGTTGGATGTGGCGAAGATCAGGAAGCTGACGTCCTTGAGAATGTCAAGGTCAAGCATATGTTGAAACATTCCCTTCCTTTCCTCCGAGCACCGACACAGATGGCATAACAAACATCCATCGTGTGGCGCCAACTGTCGGGGTAATGATGCCACGCGGTGCAACTCTGTGACGGGATTCGACTGGTAATCGCTTGCATCGCTGGGCGGATTACCTGGTGGCGTGCAGACGAACTATTATTTAATAGCGGTTGCATCGTTGACTGGGAAGATTACGTTGTATACTCGCATGTACGGTGCAACAGCACTGTTATTACATTGCATTATGATGGTATAATACTTTAGAGCAGTATCAATGGCAAGAGCGTATATATATATATATATATATATATATATATATATATATGAAATATAACAATTCATCAGGGCGTATTCGTTTCAGTTGTGTATCGTTAACACATGTATATTTTGGGGGGTGTATTAGTAAAATAGTAAGTCAGTCAGTCACAACAATAATATCATAGTATATTAGTCACAACCGCGTATCGTGTTGAATCTATTACAACAGTGTATCAGTCAAAGCAGTGTAGTATTAACTAAGACAGTGTTCCTGGTATCAGTCATATATCACTGTATGTTCGTGATGTGTCCCATATTACAGCGTAGGCTCTATCGCGGTGTACCGAATACAATAATATAGGGCGATCTTTTTCACGCACGCACATAAGCACGCACATAAGCACGCACACACACACACAGACACATACAGTGGCAGTTTCACTACACGATCCAAAATTAACTTACCCACGCATGCGTGACGTTGTAAAGTGGCTCCCTCGTGCTGTGAATCAACAGGTATGGGTGATAGCGAGTTAATTGAATTTGAATTCTGGGACAGGAGTGAGCTGGATAGAGGCGTAGGACAGTTGTTCAGCGTAAAGTCTGAACCGACTTTCTTCGCCTCTACCACCGCTGCACCGTCCTTTGCTGTAGTGCCGTTCAATCTGTCGCTTCTGTCGCTCTCAGCGGGTAGATTCTGTTGCTGCCGTTTCGTCAACTCAAGTGGTCGGAAGAAGGACCCACATATGCAGCAATTGAGAAGGATGCCAGCTTCGATGAGGACGGCGCCTCTCCAGCCATACTCGTCCAGCAGCGCTTTGGCCAGCGGCGCGAAGATGAATGTTCCGATCCCCGACCCACTGACAGCGAGACCCGTCGCAAACGATCTTCGCTTCTTGAAGTAGTGCAAAACACTGACGATGGCGGGAAGATAGATCATGCCGAGCCCCAGACCTACACACACAGACAGCGTTATATCACACTGAACCTTCTTTGCTTATCGATTCTCAGATGGTATTCTGAGCTTGGTTTCCGAGGATTTACGCACAAAAGAAGTTACCTTGTTATTATTATTTTCTAACTTAAATTTTAAAGACGTCGGACAGTAAGGTATTTTCTTGCTAAAAATAAAAAAATGTATAATGTGCTGCTCTAATATAGCCTGATGTTGCTAACGTTTCTTCGACGCTTGCGCTCAAAAATAAGTATTTCAATTCGAATCGTGACCTTTCGAATTTGTGTGTGGAAGTTGAAAGCGCCGGTTGATGACGTTACGCGGAAGTTGTCTCTGTCTTGGCGCCTGTAGTTGTACACTTGCCTAACGGTCGGAAATGCCGTCTTGGCATGGACCCGGTGACGTGAAAATTCCGTTCCATGTTCAGCACAATCAATAAAGTCGCTTGGAAGAAATGTCTGCTACAAATATGGTGATACGAAGTAGGTTTTCAGTGTGATCGCGTAGCTTGGGTAAATCGATGTCATGTACAACGCCTGCAGCCAACAGTTTCGTCGGGAAACATTTTGCAAGGTGACGTTTAATTTCGGCTTTGTACCGACACGATCTTGTACGACACACGTCTTTACCATGATGCTACTAAATATCCATGCAGTACAAGATCAAGCGATAACATGTATGTCAAATATTAGTATGATCTGTATGAATGCAAAAGTTGATGAACGCTAAAATGTACTTCAGATTATAAGAAGACGCGCTGCCTCGGAAAATTGAAACCTTAATTTCTGCAAGTAATTTGCGGAACAATTTATTGATCTTCTGGCAAATAGCTTATATCGCACCGATCTGTGAAATAAATATAACTTCGGATTTTGTGTTAACAAAATATCGACGCCTTTAATGTTGTGATCATCTGGAGGGCGTATCTTATTATTTTCAGTTAATAGACCACTGTAAATGAACATGTATATTTTATTGTGTGATGCACTCACTTGCCATAATGCCGAGGGTGAAATATAAATAGTAGAGGTTTGGAGCAAACACGCTGATGGCGAAGCCGAACGCCGCCAGAACTGAGCCAGCGATCGACACCACTCGACAGCCATATTTGTTTGTGAGTGCGCTTACCACAGGCCCTGCAGAAGGAAGATGACAAATACAGCGCATTTACTGATCAGATGTACCCACTATTAGCCGCCAAAGTAATATGAAATAAGTATGGATACAATTCTATATCATTTATATAATGATACGCTAATTTGGATGTACTGTAATTGTATCGGCTCCCACGTGCCGAGGTTCACTCGCTGTTTTCTATATTCATTCGTATGTTTGGACCATAGTCATATTCTGTACAGTTAAATGCCATGTGAATTTACTGAAATTCAACAATTATAGCAAACACTAAATATTGTAGCATTCCGAGTATACAGGAACACCTTTAATTAATGTTATGCTAACATTGACTCATCATAATTTACAAATATTGGAACGCTAAAAATATGCCCTATTTACTCCAATCAAATGTGTATGGTTGCACCAGTCAACTATGGTACCCATGAACCGGCTCATCGGATGCCACAGTGTCTGGTTCACGGGTGCTTGATCACAATATTAAATGTACATACAAAACGAGTTTTATCGAAAATTGGACTAGTATCTGCCAAGAACTGTTTTATGTATTAACAGAACAATATCAACAGTTTTGCATTAATTACGGTAGTTGTGTTGTAAGGGAAACAACAGCATACTCCAACATATTCTATCTCTTAACACGCATACAATTGCGATTTTTGCGCTCCTTTAGACGTCCGTAATAAGTTAATTGGAAGTGTAGTTGTAAGTAGCATGACCTGCTTCTAAAAAAACTCGAAAAAATAAACGTCTCATAAGTATTAATAAAGTACGAGGATGGTTCACAGCACCCTATGATAATCGGTCTCAATCTTCCCCTATTGGTCAAGCATCAGCGCCCTAAACAATACGTCAACCGCCGCCCAGGAAAATAAGGAATTTTGTTAGAATGTCTCTGTTGGAGAACACGTTTTGATTAAATCACTGGCATTGCATTGCTGATTTTAATTACAAGTGATTATGATGTAGTTTCTATTAATCAATTTTGTCCAACAATAATTATTGTCTTTTGTTTTTCTTAACTCAAATATATGAATTACAATCATTACACACTGCATACAGCTAATAGTGTAATTAATTACACGGTAATTACATCACGGATACATACCGTAGAACCACGTCATCCCGATCATGAGAGAACTGATCCAGCCTACGTCACCCCGGCCGGCGTTGAAATGGTCGACGATGGCATTGAGGAAGACGCCGAAGGAATACCGAACACCGTTCGCTATCACGTGTATCAAGAACGAGCCGAAAACAACCGTCCAACCCCAACCGCCGTCTGGCGGTGTAGGTAGGAGTATCTCTGTTGGTGACGACAGTGACATCTGGCGACAATTGGCCGAGTTTTGAGTTTTCTTCTTCGGCGCTTTTCAGAGAGCCAACTTTGTTTATGTCTGTTTTGTCGTTGTTCAAGCGTGTTCTTGTGGTTATCATTTAGTGTGGTTGGTATTTGTGTTTGCTGCTTTTAATGCGAATGTGCTTTTGTACAAATTCGCTGATATCGATTCGTAGAGTCGCTGAAATTGAAGACAATTTATATTAAAATATTGTGGTAGTCACCAGTTGGCAGCACTGCACATCATCACCGACTCTGTACTCCTTTCACACACCACTTCACACCAATAATCCAGCCCTGTATATCAACTCCAACACCACCCACATCGAGCACCTCACGATCCACGAAGAGAGTAAAGCGTCACACGTCCCTGAACGACACGCAACGCCCAGCTGCCGGATCACTGTGTCAGCCACCGCTGGACATCTCATACAGCAACCACATCGATCTATCTTCGTATACCGACCGTAAAGAGCGAGCCACGTAAGTTACAATCATATTACCCCTTTAATTGATCTTTACCACATTGGTATCAGAAGTGTAAGCTATATGTACGCCACGCGCCTTTGTAGAAATACGGGAAAAGTTGCACAAATATAATTTGGCAAATACTCGCTAATTCCAAATGTCAATCTGGCTATACTACTGTATTTGAATTTTTGCGCATTTTCGTTTATGCTTTTCTACCTTTCCGGAACTTATTTGGAAAGATGGCGAAGTTGTTATGCGGGGCAACGCCCATAACAACAACGAATATCCGACCAGATTACTGAATCACACCCGAGTTGTACAAATATAATTAGGCAACTATAGACTATATTTGGCGGAGATAAATCGTAGAAATTGGTGGTGCAGAAAAGTTGATAAACAAGTGGAAATACTAATTGATAAGTGTGATTCTTGCCTTAACTTAATACCATTCATAAAGTAGCAGTAAACATATATTGAGTAGCAGTTGTGCTTAAAGTTAGTTAGATAAAGTATTTTAGAACACTTTAGTCTAGTGAGTGATAATAGGGTAAGTTAGCCTACGATAAGTTTGTAAACAAGATTTAACAAACCTCATTATGTGGTAGAATATATAGGTGATAAAGCAACAAACATTAAACTACTTACATCAGATAATATATGTGTAAGCCAGTACTTGCTAGACATTTTCATAAGGTAGGTTTGTTGTTAAAATTAAGCATTTGCGATAACCGGGCGAACTATGTTTATGTAGCTAGTGTCCCACGTATTCGCTAGGGCGCGGAACAGCCTAAATAAATAAGGCAGTCCAGCGTAAAGTAATATTGATTGTATTTAAATTAGGACTCTACTGGTAACGTTAGCATTTCTGCCAGGCTAGATAGTCAGCTGTGACCATAAAATGTAACCGAAATAAACAAGGCAATCTTACGTAAAGTAACGTTTGTGCACACTAAAGAGTCTTCTTAAAGGGAAATATAAGGGAACTTTTTGGTGTTAAGCACCTAAAGAGTTAATGCAAACTAACTATTTCCAACTGTAATCATATTTTGAACGTCAGTGGTTTACTAGTAAAAAAAAATTGAACACACCCTCTATCGAATTTCATTAATTGTGCCATGTTGAACATAATTTGTGTTCTTATATACTGCACTCTAACAACAAACAAAACATTTCCCGTTCGCCTGCCATGCCACGGCACCGCCTCTATCCTCAGCATGTTGAGGCTAGGCGTGTACTGGAAGAAGAAGAAGAAGTAATGACGTAAGCAATGTTGCGTACTTTTCTGGATTTTGTGTGTACTAGTGTTTAAAAAAAAAACGTCAGGTGGCGCTGTGCTACGTTACCCATTGAGTTTAGAAAAGATGGCGTGTCAATACGGTTCAGAGAATTATAGTCGGAATGCCCCACTGCCTGAATGCACCACTACCTGAATGCGCAAAACCTAGTCGCAATGCTCCAACCGCGTAGTCGCAATGCTCCAACGGCGTAGTCACAATGCTCCAACGGTCTGGTCGCAATGCACCACTTTTGGTCGGAATGCCCCACTGATTGTAAAATTGTCAAACCTTTGCATATATACAGATAATACAATTGTATATATTAAAACTTTAAATATTAAATGCATAATTAATATAGAAATAACATGTTTCGTTGACTTTCTGTACATCCTTAAAAGTAAACTATGTTTTGTCTTCTCATACACGTGTATGATTGTATTACATAACCTATCATTAAATATCGATTACATATTGTCCTTTAATGTGTAGAAGTCATGTAGTAATAACCTAATAGGCATCCGGCTCATGCGTTGAGCAGATCTTTTACGTTGGTTGTTTTGGATGTGTGCCCACACTAATTGGCTAACTACTCTGGCATTGTTTTATTGAGCATGTCGGTTTGTTTGAATAACGGCATTGTACCAAAAAGATTGTACAAAGTACATTTAAATAAAGCTTTTGACATCAAAGAAATCTAATTTATGTTGGTTTGGACAGCGGGTTGAATACGGGGAGGGACTGCATATATATACATATAATACATTTACGATATCAACCATAACATAATAAAAGTATGTATATTATATACATATATAGTAATATGGTTGATATCGTAAATGTGTTATATATATATATAATACATTTACGATATCAACCATATTACTATATATGTATATATATATATATATATACATATATAGTAATATACGCAAAGTCGCGTGGGCGATACTTAAAGAAGTTATTATACTAGCCGACTTGCCCGGCGTTGCCTGGGGAAAAACTAACAAACCAACAAATAAACAGAGAAACCATAATGTTTTATAATATATAGATACCATAAGAGGTGCATTGCGCCAAACCATTGGAGCATTGCGACCAGGCGGTTGGGGAATTGCGACCAGGCGGTTGGAGCATTGCGACTAGGCAGTTGGTGCATTGCGACTGGTGCATTCCGACCATTGCCCGGTTCAGATTCTTCGTCTGATGAAAATGAAATGGGTTCTGAAGTAGGTGGATATCGGTTTCAACCGCTAAAACAAGGGCCAGTATTACAAGACAGACAAGAGAGTACCGGTAACCGTAAGGATGATCAAGAAGACCCGCGGGAAGTGGAAATGCAGAGACGACTAACAAGCCGAGACGCAACTGACTGGTGTCGCTGTGGGAAGTGCCAGGTTGATTTGTTGGTTCTGCGAAAGGAATATGTTTGCTGTCAGGAAACGGCTGCAACTCGACAGCACGCATAGCCTGTCGGTGAAGCCTGAAGGTAATATTTATGTGTCTGATATTATTATGAGGTCCGGGCTGGGTAATCATTTAAATAAATGTGTGAACTGAGTGAGTCGATCGTCCATCTTAGTTTGGCGACAGTCCCGACTCGGGCTCAGGTCTCATTCATTGTCCGTGCCAGTACCGTCCGTAGGCTCGGTGTCCGAGTGTCCAGTTTTATATTTTATGTAAATATTACCCAAGGTTATACCTTCGCCCTTTTAAAAACGGTTCCAGGAACCGAGTTCGAAATTGTCCACGGCTATGATAGAAAACAAACAGGTTAACTGTTGTGCCCCGATTATTATATTTACATTACAGTAAATTGAGTAATGACTAGGCATGTGTATCACCGTTTTTTGTGAAAGTGGTTTCATTCGGAATGATAAAGCAATTGGTTTTTAGCTGAAATAATGTGGAACCTCACTTTTAAGGTCACCCTTGGGACTGGATAAAAGTTACCTATCTACCATATGCTATATTGAGTGTGGAAATAATTATGTACTGTCCAGAGGTGACCTTACTTGCAAGATGGCTGTATTACCTAGGTGACCATATAGCGAGGTTCCACTGTAGTAATATCAATCCCTGTTTGTTCATCATTCATGTAATACGTTCATTTAAATGCTCGATTCTTTCTTGTAGGTGGACTACGATGCGTTACAAATGGCCACGGATTTGCTATTTTGTGTTTGGAGCAACTAGTGCTACGAAATATACTAGTTGCTATGAACCACATTCGGTTAGATAACTGGCAACTAGACCCGCCAACGAACAAGTAAGTATATGTTATAACAGCAGTGAAATGTGTTGTTAAATATTTATTGACAAATATTAACAATGAAGACAATACTACAGTAACCAGAACATCAAGTAAAGCAACATCAATTTTAAGATATATAAACATATATAATATACATGAAGTTTCATAAACTGTATATACTACGCATTGTTGTGAAACCATGACATGTTATTCCATAGTAGAAATGTACCAATAGGTTTTCCTTTAATAGTAAACAACATAGGATCATTCTATAACATTTTAATTAGCATGCCTTTGTGAGAATTGAAGAAACGTTCAAATGATTTCATACAAACACTGCTTGTTGATATATACCAATTTGACAAGGAAATGAACTACCTCAAACCCATTTTCATACTTCACCTGCTGACAATGTCAGTAAATTTATTTGAGCATTAATTTATTTCAGGTCTCTCAGGTGGGCTGCCTATAGACAGTTCACCTGGTGGATCCATGGCAGGCTTGGCCGAAGGGTACGGAGAGTCATACCTGCGTATGCCAGCCATCAGATACGATCGCATTTCCCTGCACTCGATGGGACACAACATGAGGGATACCACTCTGCACTAGAGGACTGAACTAGACTAAACTAGAGGATGCACTTGTCACCTGATACAAAACTATGGCTGTAGGTGGAAATTCAAACAAAACAGCCAGTCCCTTGAAACGTCCTTGTCAACTGTTAGTCAATTTGTAAATAAATAGTTGGATTGACTATTTATTTACAAATCGACTGCCAGCAGATCATGTTTCAATGGCTTGGGAACATCTGCCCCAAGGACTGCAATTCCAGTTGGGACAGTGATTCCTGGCAGTTTCAGATTTCTTACAAATACATCATTCACTCTTTCCATCAGCATGGGCATGTGGGTTTGTATGTAAATCTGACGCTGTCTTTTCTTCCGCAGCACCCACTGCTTGCGCCTTCTTGACCAGATAACCGCCATGTTGACAGGGTTATCTGCGCTGGGGCGTGGCCGGAAGTTCCATGCCAGAGCAGACAGCATGAGCCGTGCTTTCATCCCTAAAATAAACAGTCGGCTTTCAGTGAACTTTGAAACGCCTTTTTCTAAATAATAATAATATATAAATACGTCTTCTATAATTGTACTCGGTAATCATGTTTAAAAATGTTGACTGTTTGAATCGTACTCAAATAGCCAAGTATTCATAATCAGACATTGGTAAAATAATATTGATCCTTACAAACAAGGCATCCCATTATGACATTCCTCCACAATTGCATTTATCATCACTTGTATTTGTCATGTTGTATATTATATATGGTATACACAGTGGCTGTATTTTGTTATATTTACTATTACATGGAGAACTTATTACACTAATGTCATTGTACTTGTAACAGTAATTGAATACAGTTGTGATGTATTCACGCCATCTCTGTGACATAATTAACACCCTGACAGTCCTGTCCATTCAACCAACATCCTCCTGTGGGAAGTATTCAGCCCCACACAGCATATACTACAAAAATAATATCACTGCCGGGTACTCTTTGATATATCTAAGTGAATTGGAGGAATGTGGACTGAATAAAACTCCACAAACTTTGAAATGGTAGACTTAAAAAATTCTTATGATCTAACCACTATGTTACCATGCCACAATACGGTAGTGGTGGTATTATTAGAAAGACTGAGGTCAATGTTTTTACTACTAAATACCTATTGCAATGTATGACTTCTGACCTACCTTCATAGAAAAAGTGCTGTCTTTTGGGGCAGTACTTGAGCAGGTAACTGTGAAATACTTCAAGTTGTCCAGTGTGGCAGTACTTTGTCAGGTGGGGAAGGGTTTGCAGAACATGTCGTGAAGTAACTACCAATTTGAGGGCAGAGAATGCTGGCGAGTCTTGCGTCAGATACATCATTGTCTCTTCTCCGTCCACGACTGGATCGTGCGAACAACGGTGAAATTTGACATTTCCAGTCCACTCGTGGATCCCAAAGATGTGGTGCAGGATAGACAACCACTGTTCTCTGTAACCAACAAAGGAGAACGTCATTACAATCAAGAAAAGCATTGCATTGCCATACACTTTTGCCGGTGTCCAACATTTTAGAAGTATTGTATACAAAATCTAAATACTTTTTGAGAACTTGGTATTGTCCAAAACACAAATATTACACATTGAAACATGACATGAAGAGGAATATTTGTCTAAGAAAATTAAAAGAAACCACCTAATGTTATCTCAATGTGATTTTTGTAAAGATGGGTTGTATCCATTCTGTCTCATCATAGCTAATTATTCATCCTTTATAGTAACCTATCCTATTATAGGTGCTGTACCTCTTAAACTCAAAAGTTGGTCACCAGAAACAAAGTATGTCATATTTGATATCCCACTCAAAAGTCGGTGATCCACGTAACATGTCAGCAATATTTGCATTGTCAGCTTTGGAAATTTGAATAAATACATTTGCTATAACGATAGCAGTCATGCTGGATGGGACTTTTCGAGTGGTCACCGTCAGTCTGAAAAAAATTATTTGTGGATATACGAAAGGCAGTCATTAAATTTTTTTTTATAATACATGTCATTTATACAAAGCAGCTAGTGTATTTGTGACTCACGCCTAGGTCTGGAATTTACATTACAACACTAAAAACCACCTGGGTGTTGGTTCCCCCATATCATGTATTGATTAAAGTCGTAGGGGTTACTTATTGCTTTGGATGCATCTCACTTAGGTATAAAATTAATACACACCAAGTTTAAAACTTACTTCAGCAACTGTGCATCACCATCGCATGTTGCACAACACCACCACAGGTGGTTCGAAATGCTCTATCCAAAGCAAGAGATCCTCACATCCCTTGTCTCGGGCCTTCGCGGTCAACTTTTGATTGATGCTTTTCCCAACGTGCCACACATCAAACTGGTGATCGAGCTAAAATGCAAAAATGTAATACTTGATCCAAGATGTATTCACAATAGCTGTTACCTGTCTGCTATCAGTGTACAATTAACAAGTTAATGAAGAATGGCAAACATGGTATATAATGAAAGATATTTAAATAACAAAAATTATGATTAATTGGATACCAGTATTTTTATAATACAACAATGATGAGCTTGTAAGTGTACTAGAAAGTTTTATTGTCAATGTGTACAAAGCTTCACCTACTGCAGCAGATGGATCAATATTTCTAGCAGTGACCCACATAATAAAAGGCAGTGAGTGGTACATAGGTATTTTGTGATTACAAACACAGTGCATTATCACCTCTGGGTAATCATCCTTCATCATCTTTCTGATCATAACATGGCGATCTGTTGCCAAGGTTCCTACATCCATATCATCCTCGGTCAAACCTTGGTTGAGGCAGCGACGCAATCCCTCGGGCTCCATGGTTGGAGTTCTTGCCCTGGAACAACTTAGATCCATGTAGACGGTAAACAATAGACATGTTTGCAAAATAAATGAATATATGTGGCAAAACAAACAAGGTCAGACATGACCTAAAGTTGCTGGAATGATTTTAAACAAAGGAGGAATACACATTAAATCTTATCTATAGACCTGGTAAAGGAAAGGCAAACATTACATTAATTCTATTTTGTATGTTTGAGAAGTTGCCATGCAGAGTTGTAAACATGTTAGCCAAGAAGGAATGAGTGAAAAATAAGAAGCAGATAATGAACATGAATACTTGAGACCTTTTGTAAATGTAACTTTAAAAAAAAAACAATTCCAATGCAAATATAATTATAAGGACTAATATTCTTTCTTGCAAAACATTCAATGTGCCAAATTTGTGTGCCTGCCAGTACTGAAGGTTGGGACATGGCATGGGAAGGAAATGCTACTTGTAATGTCGACTCACCTCCGACACTTGGACCAACTCTAGCGCCACTATCCGGTTGATCCCCTTCCTGCCTTCGCCGTCAATGTGCGTAAGGGTGTATGAGCCGTACTTGGCACTGTGTCCAGGGGTGTCACATCATGCATCTCCAGCAAGGGTCGTAGGCCCGCCATCCTTCACCTCCAAGGCTGTCCCTTCTCACTCGAGGTCCCACGCTTCCTTGATGACTGGAAAGAGGACCTCCTTCTGGTTTCGATCAAAGACTGGTTGCGAGAAGAAGAGCAGCCCCAGACAGGCTGCCATATCTGCGACTGCTGCGTGGGTGAGTCCTGCGAAGAGGATGGCTGCAGACATTAGAACGTTTCCCATCTGTGTTTTCCGCACCACTGGCTGAGACTGCCATGTGTACGTATGTCCAGCAAGGCATTCCATGCGGACCGAAAGCATTGATCCAGTACTGATTCTAAATTTCTTTGTGATTATGTTTCCACACAGGTTGCAGTATTTCAACAACTCATCCAAACGTTCTCTGAACACCACATACTTTTTTTCAGCAATGTTCACTGGCGACTCACTATCTGTCAGTATCAGTTGTTATTGAAGAGGATGAGGATGGTTTGTAGGAAGATCCACTCTCCACGACTGATGAAATATCACGATCCAACTGTTCTGCGTCGCCTGGGTTGAGTGGTAGTGCAGGATGTAGTGAGATGGAGGATGAGTCAGCCAGCGAGTCAGTCTGGGAGTGACCATCATCTGTTTGTGTGGCAACGTTCTTGATCCGTGGTGCACCATATGGGTGGTCCAGTCTAGTCCGTTTTGGCGTCCCGTACACCTTTGGTATCTTTGGTGGGGACGGCTGGAAAACATATACTCATATGTTTTCTATCAACACCCCAAAAATGGACCCATAAATTTCAGATTAGATACACTCAATCAGGGAGTGAAAGTGGAAGCCAAATGATCATAAACAACAATTACATTTTTATTGTATCAAATTAATTAATGTTACTCCATTATAATTGTAACCTGAATTATCTGATAGTGATACACATGATAATAATAACTTCATTTAAATACTGAAATAAAAACATATAGGTAACACTTTGTAAAAAAAAACCAGTCAAAAGTCAATTATACATATGAATTTGTATAACATTTTAAGTACCATTTGCTTTATATAAATAAATAAATATTGATGCTATGCTTAGAATGGAGGAGACAAAAATGTGCTGCAGTATGTAGAAATTACCTTTTTGTATGGGTCACAAATAAAAATGGTAGCAATACACCACCAACCGATGATTACAAATTGAATAAGGTAAATAATCTGTACAGACCCACAATGGCACATAAACATTACACTGATCAGGTGCAAGTAGGAAGACCTAGAATAAATAGTAAAATTGGTAAACCATTTACAATACAATGAACTGTGTATAAAAAGTGTCAATTTATTAATAATGCACTCACTGTGTGAAGTCGTGTTGCATGTGAAGTGGGTTCACTCGGTTGGATGACAGGACTTTCTTCCTGCAACAAACAATACATTATATGAATAAGTGAAGACACTGCACAGTGTGCAAATTGCATTACAAAACTATTATACATATTCAGCAAAAAATAGTGCATCCCGGCAAACACAATGAGCAGACTGGGAAATACACTGAATAATAATAGACATATGGTATTATCTTTGTAAACCCCATGTTTGGTTGAAAATAACCAAATTACCAACACAATAAGCAGGATTGTTTAGCGTGTTGAACTGTTGACAGAATTATTAATTGTTTGAACAATCCATAAGGTAGTAAACGGCTCATTACTAACAAATGTGTCACGTAGGAGTAATTATAATTACATGAATTGTTTCCATCAGTGGTAGTTCACTTGATGAAGTCACGGTGGACGTAGGAGCAACTCTCTTTCGTGGAATCTGTAAAACATGACATCGTATTTGTGCACTGTTGTGGTAAATCATTTGTTAAATTATCACATTACACAAAAAATATTATGTAGAATTCATTTTTTTCAGGCAAGAAATCGGTAAGAGTTTCCATGTGAATAAAGCAGTACATACCGACTTGATGCGATGTGCAGTTGACTTGCTTGATGTAGTAGGCACTGGGGACAGTGGAATGCAAGTGGACAGCAGTTGTGTAATGGTCTGCAATAGAGACAGATACTGAATAAAGATGTCTGGATTAATTATAAAGTGTTTGTTATCATTAATAATATGGTCATATAGTGAATCATTCTATGTGAAGGTAACCAATAATTCTGAAATTGGTTGCACTCATCTCTTCAGTTTTTGAATAATCAATTTAGTGATATCCATTGAGAAGATGAAACCAAAATAGGAGCCTCTCAGCGCCAGTAATTTTTGTCTACAGCAATTTGACATTTAGAATTTATAATAATAATATTGAGTCTAAAACTGAAATAAAACAATGTTAATATATCTTACCTAATTCAATTTGTAGTCATCTATTCGTGATGTACTGCTACCATTTTTAATACAAAAGTACTTTTATAATGAATAAATAATAATAATATCAATAATGTAACTTTTTGTGTTACTTTCATTCTTGTTACTTTTGCATGTTAGTTTTCTGACAACTAATTAAACCATACTGCTACACTGCTGCTTGGTTGACAGGTAAGTATCAGTTCAAGTACAAATTGTAAAACCAGTACAAATATAATATTGCGCGAGGCGATGCCAGATGCAGAACGTGACTTAATCCATTTCTTTGAATTAAATTACTCTACAAAACCAATATAATATTGTGATATTTTTCACACCAATGGGAGTTTAGGTTCAATACTCTACAAGCAGCCACTAAACCCATCTTATGTGAAAAGGATACTTTGTTGTGGACATACTATAAATTCTTATTTGATTTGGAATTAAACAGATAAAACATACAAAGGGTTTATCACCTGACAACACCTGGGTGACATGAATCCAGAATGCAAACCCTTCTGTACTGCCCCTTACATAACCCATGTTGATTTCCTTTGTTCAGCATTTCTCTTATCTGCTCTTTCAGTTCATAAATTCCCTATTTACACCAGTTTTATTACCAGCTTAGAACCTGACTGGTAATTGTAATTGGTACCTGTCTACCAAGTGGTTTATGGAGAGGTGGGTTTGAAGGACTTGATCTTTGTTGCATCTCAAGTGATGGATGTGCTAATTACCTGTATTGCAGATTAGGCTTTCAAAGTAATTATTTTTAATGATTTGTTAAAATTTGAAACAGGTGGTGAATTTGCGAATACAAAACATAACACATTTTAATGTATATATATTGATTGAATTTCAACATAATAAAAGTGACACTTATTCACTGGCATTTAAATAAATTACGAGACAACTCAGACACCAAATAAAAAAATTCAAAGATTTACCTCGCACACTTTATTTCAACACAAATATACTTTTATAATATATAAAATAGTGTTACTTTTTATACTGTTGCACTGTGTCCATTACTTTCTTTCCTATAACTATAACAAGACAGATGTGCATCTCGAGCCTACAGAAGTTTGTAAAACAAATTAAAGTTTTTTAATTGTTAACTATCACTCTGAATACACCGGTAGAATTGTCATTCACTTTTAATGAAATAAAAACATTGTCACTGTTATGTAATGGGATCTGATTATCAAGCATTGCCCTGCTGCTGATTGATGGGTAGTTAGTTATTTGAACAAAGAAGACTATGCCCTTCGTAGTCATTCAGTCATTTGATGATTATTTGATTTATACTCATACATACATCATTTAGCAATTTTGGTGTTGGAACCCTTATCAATATCAGTGGCAATGCCAATGCCATGGCATTCACATTGTCAAATGGGAATGGTCATCAGTCAGTGATTTTTATAATACAAATGTTCAACAGAATGTATTTACAACAAATTCATTTAACACACAAACACATTCTCATGATTCTGCCTTGAAATGTTATTACAAAACTTTCTGAACTTCTGAAGAGGTCACAGCGACAAATCTAATATTTTCTGCCCGGTGACGTTAATCAAAGTGCTATATTATCGCTCACGCGAATTGAATGCCGTGAACTTTTTGCTTTCTTCTACTACTTCAGTGTGTCATGTAGTTCTAGATTATTTCCAGCATATCTACGTCTTTATTCACGCGGCCGTGATACCAGTCAAAGTAAGACCAAGTAAAAATAATAATAATAACTCAAATTCCCGGTGGAAGACATGCATTCCTCAGAGCCACAGGCTAAGTCTGTCAGGATTATGCATCATTTACCTTCTAGAAAGTTAACTATGCCGGACGTTTATAAACAATATAATTACGTATATAACGTCAGACCCTGCAGTGTCAAATGGTACAAGATTATCATTTAGGTACTGAATACTAACCTTCTTGCGATCTCACTTGGCAGCGCGCTCGACCGAGAATGTGCGGCGTTTCGACGGCTGTTGTTAGGCACTTCAAAGAATTCCGCAAACTGGGACGTTTCGCGTGCGTCGATTCTCGATCACCGCAATCCGTCTCGTTTGCCGGTGTCACGGGCCCCGATTCACCCGTGCCAGGATTCACCGCCTACTTTCGGCCCGCGACGGTAGCGGGCCCAGAGTAGGTGCGTGCCAGGATTCCGCGTTGTTACTAAGGTGGTTTGCGTTAGTAATACGAAATGTTTTCCAGTATAATTGTTAGTATACATATTAAAAATAAAATGGAATAACTTGCATGATTATTTTCACGCACACAAACAAGTTGTGTGATTTAGAGCGCTCTTTTTGTTGTTCATGATCTATAATCGAGGCTATGACTAGTACCGAGGCTATCGTGATATGTGGCGCACGGCACTGTCTATATGCACAGCCGCGGTGTCGTGCTATTCTTTTGTGCATACGAAATACTTTCTTCTTGAAATGGTGGTACATTAATCAACATAATTAACTGTTTGCTTTAATAAATAAAAAATATAGTAGGCCTACTTATTTCGATTGCCTTCTTATGTAAAAATGTTATGTTTATTTATCCTTTATTTGATGCATAACTATTTGCACACATTAGTGCACAGCACATTGTGTGATAAAAATGGCTTTAATTTATATATATATATATATATATAACGCTTACAAGGGGTGCCACTGGTTCACATACATATGAATTACAATATGTAGTGACCGGTTTCCTCTAGGTAAATTCCTAAACATGTTATTGAAGTAACAATTGAATTATACTAATTACATTTATTTTAATTATATCATGATCATCGTCTTATTTTCAGGAGTAAATATAATAAATTAGTTTTATTTCTGTTTAGTGATATTTTGTTACAATGAATCCATGCTGATATCCTATTGTGTTCCGAACTAGCGTATGTTTATTGCTACCTCGTGAAAGATCTAATGTAGTAGTACAGTCAGTATTCACTGGACTGACATGTGCCATGCCAAAGTGCTCGAACAAAATTCACACACGACACCAAAACGGTATTTTCAAGGACTCTTTCGGTAATGGCGGACGAATCCTTAATGTGGTCTTACCCCACTAGGCAGTACGAATTTTATTCTCACCAGCATAATCATACGCGGAGAAGCTGTGCGAATAGCGTCGTTTTACCCACCGTCTATTTCGTATTTATTGATCGCTTTGTGTATCGCATTACTGATGCATTTGTCGGCTCCTGCCAGTCCTGCTCCGAGTCCTGGTCGATGTGTGCCATGCACCAAATAATGCTTCAAGCATGTCATATACATCACGTATTTGTTGTCTCTGTCCTCCATACTCACCATGCCTCCTTAAAAACACGCAGAACTAAATAAATCGACGTACAACTGCTAATTCACATAAACTATACGACCGCGGATACTTCTGGCACGCCTGCGCACGCATGTGCGCAAATTACTTATTGTTGCCGAGTTGGTACCTCCTCTGCGTGCGCATGGTTTAGGAATCTCGGTCACTTCCTTCCGGTTGCGGTGATTTCTGGCTGGAAATGTCCTTCATGTTGGCATCGGCATTTATAAAAATTAACAACGTTTACGAACTTATCGAGTTGTATATATACCGCTATTTACAATATGCAGGAATCATGTCAGCTTGAAGGGACAACATTGACGGTATATGTGCAGCTCTTGATACCTGAGGCTGAACTCGCTCGCAAAATATAAACATAAAACACTGTCACTATTACTCAGAAAGTTTTTTATGTTTATATTTTGCGATATATATATGTGTGTGTGTGTGTGTGTGTGTGTGTGTGTGTGTGTGTGTGTGTGTGTGTATTACATTAAAATAATTTAATATATATATACTGATATCAGGGTCCGTACTCAATGACAGATACCAAAATGTAGGCTATTTCAAGTGGTGATATTCTCCCCCTCCAGTGTAACCATAGGACAAGTATGAAACTGATAAGTCGAGGAAAGTATACAAAGAATGAATGTAATCTTGTACTGAAATTAAATGGGGAGGAAATTAAAGAAGTTACTAGTGTAAAATACGTAACTCCTAAGTCATATTACATGCAATGATGGCAAATATATTATAATTATGTGTCAGTATCGCCAGCTATATGCACGTGACACTGTATACGTACTACCTGGTACTTAGAAAATGTTATATGTGCACTGATGATATTAAGATAAAGCTATTTGATACTTTTAGTTCTTCAGTGTACGCATCACAACTATAGTGGAACCACACTGTTCACAGCATTCATAGGTTACATGTTTCTTATACTCATGTCTTTAGAAGACTGCTTCAACTACCCAGATACTGTAGCGTTTCAAGCATGTTTGCAGAGCGACTTGTTCCTAGCTGTAAAGCAGTTATAAGAAATTTTTTCGCAAAAAATTTATTACATTTTTGATAAAACTGAAAATTCCCTAGTAGTTGCAGTCTTAGGTACCGACATCAGGTGGTTTGTGAGGACAAGGATACAATGGGTTAAGTCCCTATACATATATAATGATCTTGTGTAATTGCAGCGGTACTGGAAATTATTAATATTAGCTTGTTAACTGTTACACGTGTATGGAAATATGGACCAATGTATGTGTCATAATGTGTGTGTGTCTGAAATAAAGAATTGAATAATGAAAAGAAAAATCAAGGCTATTGAGAATGAACTGGCACCAGAACATTGGCTGCGACCTACAGCCTGTCAACAAAAGATGGAGTGACATCAAAATGCTAAAAAAAAACAAATCTGGGTGGAATGTTTTTACTGCCTTATAAGTAAAATAAATAAATAAAAAAGTGGAAAATCAATTTGAATGAACAGGAATCTCTGCATCATACAAAGGTCCACGGCTGGGCAACTGTTGTGCAGTATATAAGCTGACAGTCAGCAGAAGTGCTCCCCAGCCACTTTTAAATCTACCCCGAAGTACGTCTTCAGGAGAGTGGGCTATTATATAGGTACCAAATAATTTAACGTACATGCACGTATACATATGCAATATATATATCATGCAACTTTGCATGTAAATTAAGTGTATATATATATTATTTATGTGGAACAAGGATCCCTGTTAATGTAGTGGAGTTATTGACTCAGAAGTGTGGCTAGTTTGCTGTAAATAACAAGGCTGATGTACGTTTGTGTCAGAGCTTTGTATTAAGTCAGTAATGAAATCCACATAATACAATATGTACATGATAACGTAACAGCAAAGGTAAGGGGAACCAACCACACGCAGGTGGCGGGACCCACCCATAAATTTACAAAAGACAGGTTTTGGTTTAAAAATTAAATCACTTTGTGGAAGGGGAAAGCGTCAGAGTGCCCCCAAAACCCCTTGTATGCATTATCATGTATATATAGCTAAGGTTGAAACCAAGAAATGTGAATGCTCAATATATAGCAGCGAGATCAATGACTATTGGAATTAACCCTATGCCAAACATATATTACCACACAGTACAGCAATGAATATACATTATTACAACAGACATGTGTATATATATATATATATATATATATTACATATACACCTGTATATATGAGGTGGAATGAAGCCAACATGCTTTTGTCTGTCCAAACACAGTTTATCAATAACATCCGGAAGCATGCCAAACACATAATAATGATGATCTACTGTGCTCCATCTCTTCCCGGGTGATCTAGTCTCTGACAGTCTCTGTGCCCTCTATTGTCTAGAGTAAACTATATCTTTAAACTTGGTCAATGTAAGGCAATTTTTAGGATATGACAAAGTTAATGTTACCAACTTTCTCACACCAGGGTTAACTGGGTGGCTGAGATATATTGTTGTGAAGGCTTTTTAGGGCCCACACTATATGCACATATATTACATACTATTTACACCTATACACACATTCATAGGTCGATATCACTGTCCCCACCCAGTCGCCTGTCTGCATATGAAGGCCAACCTAAAGTTAACACCTTCATATACCAGGGTTACCTGGGTGGGTGACATATAATATCAGTTAAATACTTCAGTGCATGATAATCAACAAATGATTGTAGCAAGGTAGAATTAAAGTACATGTATAATGAAAAAATCACCCATCAAGAAGAAAACATTGCTCCAGTTATTTGTTTGGTTTCGTTCCTTCTGCAATGTTTCGATTATGGGTTGAAAATAATGAGTACAAATACAAATGTACAATGTATATGTGATCACATTTTTATTGTTATCATTATGATATTTTCTAGTACTAACTCACTCATCAAATCGAGGGAGTACACCAGAAACTATGAGGGGCACTCCAGGGTAAGTGTCCTGGGCCTCGCGAATAAGTCGATGGTGTTGATCTAAGGTACGGTCTAGATGACGGATGTCGTTGCAGATGGCTTCTAGGTGGTTCGTAGCCACATGGACAATAACTGCATCAACCTCTACTGGATCCACTTCAGCAAGCACTGAAAGCATATTATTCTGTTCAAGACAAATGTCCCTATTTGTACTAAAAGCAAAATCATATTTACACAATATTCATCAACTGTTGTGCAAGAAAAAGCGCAAAGTGAAAATACACAGGTCACTTTACTTAAGTTTAAGTTAAGAGATGTTCTAAACTTCTGCATAATTTAAATGAAATTGTCTTGCTAAGCCTAAGACTGAACATAAAATAGAGATGTCAATGACAATTGCAAATTAATATATTGTGTTTTCTATTCTAATTCCTAACATTAATTATAACATTTCATTGTAGTGATATCATAGTATGTAACATATGTATATCAAATAAAAGCTGAGGCGATCAGCAGTCAACATACACCTATCATTCAACAAGACAGAACAGGAGTGTCCATAATTCTAAAGTAGGCTGCTAAACGCGCTAAACCGTAAACGCGAAGCCGGGCCGCGTCAAAAGTTCTATCCGACGCGACACACACGACGAGCGGCATCAGCTTCAAAGAACACTTGTGTAATGTAACCGTATCAAGTTGCAGCGAAATCACTATTCCTAAAATGCTAATGATGAGAATGTAATGTTATTTAAAAGAAACAAAATGTATGACCAATGGAAATGCGTTATTAAGACGTGAAAGAAAATTGAAATTCGGCAACATCTTAAGTTAAGTTAATGGATTCTCATCCGACTGGATTAGCGGCACCGTCTAAATATAAATATGTATTCTTCAGTATCAGGTAGTAATCATTTATTGAATATAAAAACTGAATATGCTTCCTGTATATTAATTTACGAACCTTGTTCAAGTAGTTGATCATTATTAGTCATAAAGGGCAAAATAATGTACGCGGGAAGGTACCAGCCGAGAAGGGGTTACAACACTATTTTACAGGAAATTAACATACAATTTCCACATGTGTGATAACACTACAGTAAAATGTGTACAGTAATATAGTGATCGATGCACAATTTCTCATTTCACTGTGTGCGTCTTAGACAATACATCTTACCTTGACGAATGCCATTGACACCAACACCTCGTCTACAGTAGAGCTCGAACTGGACACCATCTAAACTATGGGGAAGATACTTGAAAATAGAATCCGCAAAGACAGCCACCAAGTGAGACATGCTGTGGATTTGCAAGAAAAAATGACAAACCAGAAAAACTGCAACAATACAAAGTTTTTACAAACACGAAATCCAAACAGCACTGCAGTTTGTAACTTGTCGAATTCTGCCACACACACATAGGGACACATGTGGTGTATTTAAAATTGCCCGCCAAAGTTGTACAGGCCGACCTGCGAGTTAGGGTTATAGGTGCATGGCAAGTCATCAGAGATTTTGCGGGTTCCAGACTCGAATTACCGGGTATGTGGGCAGCAACCGGTTGACCCGTTTGAACTCAGTCATTTATCGTTTTAGAGGTTGGTCATATGTGACCCGAATTGGATCTAGACACAGCATACCTCATTTATAGCTAAAAACATAGAAAACACTTTGCATTGTAGATACCTCAGTGGTATTCATCAACCTACTGGAAAGTTGTGGTTATTGTTTAATATGGGTTGATGCATTCATTACCATTATATATAACTGCTTGCATACTTGAGTGTGGAAGATCATATTATTATCATGTATGTAGCCTTCTAATTATAGCTGTTTTACGTTTTGATTTATAACTATTTGTTATTTAGTCAACACCGAGACCCAAACGTTGATATGATGCATGCATTAGCAATTAATGAACTCTCATAAATAATTATTGTGCCCAAATGTAAGTAAACAAATATTCATATGTTATGCTATCTCTGGAAGATACGACTTTATTTGTTCAAAATAATTTATATGTTAACATTATGTCTACATAATAGATCAAAATTATCATGCATGGTATTATCGTCAAATGAAGTATGTCTTTTTACGTCTTTCCGAGATAGAAAAGTTAATAATTATTTCGTTTGCCACAATTGTACATCTAATTGATGTCAATTCTCCAAAGGCAATGTTTACGTCAATAGAAAGATGTCTAAAATTTGTCAATTCACTAGCGTGATTTATATGTCAACAGAAATACGTCTAATAGACGTCATTTTTACGTCATTCTGAGACGGAAAAGATTCTCTGTTCAATCAACATCACTTTCAGGTCAATAACACTGCATCCAACAGACGTCAATTCTACAGCGTGATTTAGACGTCAACAGAAAGACATATAATAGACGTCATTTTTACGTCATTCTGAAACGATAAAAGTTCTATGTTCAACGTCGTTTTCGGGCAATTATCCAGCGTGATTTTTATGTCAATAGAAAGATATGTAATGTATGTCAATTCGTCGGCGTGATTTAGATATCAACAGAAAGACATCGAATATACGTTGTTTTAAATCATTTTGAGACGTTGTCCGCTTGACCAAAAATTAATTGCTAAAAGACTTCGTGAGCCCACTGGGAGCCCTGTCTAATTTAAAGCACATCGCTTTGCTCTTAACAGCGGGAGTCCAGTGTCATGTTAAATTATTCGGTTGCTCCACCTTTTTGTTTATTCAATTAAGGAATTGAATAATTCCAATTCATTTTTGAATTGATCCCATTCCTGCTACTGAAATATTATTTTTAAATGTCAGTGACCTCAGTTATAATTGTGAATGAATTTGTGTAAATACGCAAGAGTAAGTTTGTGTTTATAATCAGGATGCCTTCTTTAAAAATACATGTTATTAGGAATGATAAAATCATTGCATTCAACTTGTGTTCAAACTGAGTTGTGGACATTTATAAAGTCCCTGCTTTCAACCTGTGTTCAACTACAACGGATTCTTTGAAATGACTAAGTCTGTGCTTTCAAATTGCGTTCAACTGCTGTTGAAATGTAAGTCTCCACTTTCAACTTGCGTTCAACTACAGTTGAAGTCTAAGTCCCCGCTTTCAACTTGCGTTCAACTGCTATCGAAATGTAAGTCCCTGCTTTCAACTTGCGTTCAACTGCTGTTGTTCAAAGTATGAGTGCTCGCTCTCAACTTGCATTCAACTGCAGTTGAAGTCTAAGTCCCCGCTTTCAACTTGCATTCAACTTCATGTTCACATTCAACTTGCATTCAACTGTTGAACGCAGGTTGAACAGCAGTTAAAATCAACTTTCAACGGTTGAAATTCAACTATTCATATAGAATCAGTTGAATTTCAACTGAGTTTCAAATAAACATTTTTGTTTGGGCAATGCCAAATTCCCTCCACACCAACCATAATCAAGGGCTCAGCATTATTGCCTTGACCTTGGCATTGTTTGAAATGTTAAATATCACATAGGAGATGAGTGTGTAGGTGATGTACAAATTGCTTCTTTGCATTCTATAGAGTAGAACGAAATTTACAATGTTTCCATGATTTTAATTTAACGAGTTTTGAAATGCCTACACACATTTATCAGACAAAATTATACAATCGTAATCGTGCAAGATCACGAAGACAACTGAAATCGAAGAAAGGAATGGAGCCACTCGCACTCCTGACGACAGGATAGTGCTAGATAGTCCACGACATGGACTGTCGATCAATACCAATAATAGTTTTTGTCACCAAGTTATGGAAATACTCCGGACCGTGGCACAGTTGGCGTTGAGTCAGGACACCGGCGGCGGAGAAGGTTAAATTATCAATGCTTGTTGCGTTTCGGGGGTATTCTATAGGTCTTCGTCGAGTTATCAGAGAGTGAGACAACCATTAATAAATTGTCAGGGGTCCTATACAAACGTAAAACATAATAATTGAATTACTTGCAACTAATCACCTCCATACATTTCAAACGGGAGCTTTCTTAATTATTTTCTGTCAGTGCGATTGCTAAAATGACGATCATTAAGGTAATTGTGAAATCTTTTTTATATTATCACTGCATATAAAGCTTACTCGGAATTTTATATGCATTTCACATTGCATCTAAGTACTACTCCATACTATAATTATTGTCTACTATTCTACTATATTCTACTATCTTCTATTATTCTTTTGTTGGTCAGTCCGATACGTAATTGTAAAGTGTGGGTGTGTGTGTGTGTGTATCGTAAATTGTATATATATGTAGATGTCAAATTGTTAAACGCGAACATGAAGAGAAACCGCAGAAAGAAAAGGGAACCGGAAGGTAATAACCGCCACCCCACACCGCGCGGCACGCATAACTGATCTATATATAGATTACAGGAGGTACCAACTGGGAAACATTAATGCTCTTGCCGCATGTGCAGTATGCGTTTTGAGGAATCCTGGCACGGCTGAATCGGGGCCCGGTGTCACGGGCCCCGATTCACCCGTGCCAGGATTCACCGCCTACTTTCGGCCCGCGACGGTAGCGGGCCCAGAGTAGGTGCGTGCCAGGATTCCGCGTTGTTACTAAGGTGGTTTGGGTTAGTAATACGAAATGTTTTCCAGTATAATTGTTAGTATACATATTTAAAATAAAATGGAATAACTTGCATGATTATTTTCACGCACACAAACATATTGTGTGATTTAGAGCGCTCTTTTTGTTGTTCATGATCTATAATCGAGGCTATAACTAGTACCGAGGCTATCGTGATATGTGGCGCACGGCACTGTCTATATGCACAGCCGCGGTGTCGTGCTATTCTTTTGTGCATACGAAATACTTTCTTCTTGAAATGGTGGTAAATTAATCAACATAATTAACTGTTTGCTTTAATAAATAAAAAAAATAGTAGGCCTACTTATTCCGATTGCCTTCTTATGTAAAAATGTTATGTTTATTTATCCTTTATTTGATGGATAACTATTTGCACACATTAGGGCACAGCACATTGTGTGATAAAAATGGCTTTAATTTATATATATATATATATAACGCTTACAAGGGGTGCCACAGGTTCACATACAAATGAATTACAATATGTAGTGACCGGTTTCCTCTAGGTAAATTCCTAAACATGTTATTGAAGTAACTTGAATTATACTCATTACATTTATTTTAATTATATCATGATCATCGTCTTATTTTCAAGAGTAAATATAATAACTTAGTTTTATTTATGTTTAGTGATATTTTGTTACAATGAATCCATGCTGATATCCTATTGTGTTCCGAATTTACTTCTTCAATAAGCCTAGTAACGTTTGTGTGTAAGTGAAACCTAGTTGTGTCATCTGTAAATAACATATTTATTGTTTTAACAATGTTGTTTTAATATAACATGAACAGAACTGGACCTAGCATAGATCCTTGTGGAATAACACGTGTGGCTGTCCTTACTTCCGAATCTGATTGATTATATAAAATAAACTGTTTTCTACTTAATTTCTAAACTAAACTGAGTTTATTATGTACAATATCATGTTATGTGGTGTACAATTTAACAAATCCAATCCACAAATCATTTAAGCTAAACAACCAGCCAACCAATATTTGGTGTTATATGCAACACATTCAACTGACTGGATTGAACTGCCTTCAGTCATTGCCAGTATATTAATACACCATACATCGACAACTTCATAAAAGAAACATTTAAGCACCTTAGCCAAACCTGTTGGCTACTAGCAAAACTAACCTATGCGCACACTCAACACCTTCATAGCCAAACTTGTTGGCTACTAGCAAACTAACCTATGCGCACACTCAACACCTTCATAGCCAAACTTGCTGGCTACTAACAAATTAACCTATGCACACACTCAACATCTCATTTTCTTACCTCAGAGACCAATTATACCAACCAATGGCACCTATCAAATATGCATTCCCTCTGTGGGTTGGCTGAATTCATATATGTGACCCATCATTCGAAAAATTCTTACCTTACTGATAGTCATTACGAGTTATGAGACACTGTCACAATTTGTTATTGAGTATCCATTGTGAAACATTCCTGAATAGACAAATCTGTCATGTGTTAGTTGTGATGTGGAAATTGTAAAAATGTTACCAACATGTGTTTCGTACTGAGTTTTGCGACAACTGTCAATTTTTTTATTGCTGACAATGTTCTAAACTATAGCCAACAGTGTGAAACCACAAAGTGAAAAATCACAGCCGACAGAATTAAAACCACAGTCAAGAAAGTAAAAACCATAGCCAGCTGAGAGAAAACTTTGAAACTGTTTTTCTTGAAACCATACTTTTTGTATTTCTAACATTAAAATAGCTGTATCTCTGGAAGTAATGAGAATATAGTTATTATTGAGGTATGAATTTCTTAAGTTGTGTCTCATTTTGGCATGGTGGGTCACAAATGTTGTGCATTAAACTGTCAACACTGTTTCTCAAAACATAAATTCTTTCACTAATCAATTCAGCAATGAATAACTTTGCCAACAATTTATTTACACAGTTTCCATTGGTAACATTGCATAGATCTTTGAGGAACACTATCCACCTGTCAGTAATTGTGTTGGCCATGTTGCACACATTACACAGTCTTAGTTCACTAGCTGACATTGCACACTCAATTGTGTATAGTATAACCACCTTAAAGAGAACAAGATGAGCGGTTGCTTTACAAAAGTAATGAGTTTAGTAGATTAACAGTAATTTAAAATGATAAAAAATTAACACAGTGACAGGGTGCCAATTTGCAGGGTTAATTACATTGTGAAGTTCTACTATACTCTCTTAGTACAATTCTACTGTACTCTCGTAGTACAGTTCTACTGTACTCTGTTAATATAGTTCTACAGACAAAACAACCCAAGTTAACAGTAATACTGACAGCAATTAAATTATTAATTCTGCACTAGCTTACACCCATGCATGGCGCAACAAACCAAGGCTTACACCCATGCATGGTGCAACAAACCAAGGCTTACATCCATGCATGGTGCAACAAACCAAGGCTTACATCCATGCATGGTGCAACAAACCAAGGCTTACACCCATGCATGGTGCAACAAACCAAGGCTTACATCCATGCATGGTGCAACAAACCAAGGCTTACACCCATGCATGGCGCAACAAACCAAGGCTTACACCCATGCATGGTGCAACAAACCAAGGCTTACACCCATGCATGGTGCAACAAACCAAGGCTTACACCCATGCATGGTGCAACAAACCAAGGCTTACATCCATGCAAGGTGCAACAAACCAAGGCTTACACCCATGCATGGCGCAACAAACCAAGGCTTACACCCATGCATGGCGCAACAAACCAAGGCTTACATCCATGCAAGGTGCAACAAACCAAGGCTTACACCCATGCATGGTGCAACAAACCAAGGCTTACACCCATGCATGGCGCAACAAACCAAGGCTTACACCCATGCATGGCGCAACAAACCAAGGCTTACACCCATGCATGGTGCAACAAACCAAGGCTTACATCCATGCAAGGTGCAACAAACCAAGGCTTACACCCATGCATGGTGCAACAAACCAAGGCTTACATCCATGCAAGGTGCAACAAACCAAGGCTTACACCCATGCATGGTGCAACAAACCAAGGCTTACACCCATGCATGGTGCAACAAACCAAGGCTTACACCCATGCATGGCGCAACAAACCAAGGCTTACACCCATGCATGGCGCAACAAACCAAGGCTTACACCCATGCATGGTGCAACAAACCAAGGCTTACATCCATGCAAGGTGCAACAAACCAAGGCTTACACCCATGCATGGCACAACAAACCAAGGCTTACACCCATGCATGGTGCAACAAACCAAGGCTTACACCCATGCATGGTGCAACAAACCAAGGCTTACACCCATGCATGGTGCAACAAACCAAGGCTTACACCCATGCATGGTGCAACAAACCAAGGCTTACACCCATGCATGGTGCAACAAACCAAGGCTTACACCAATGCATGGTGCAACAAACCAAGGCTTACACCCATGCATGGTGCAACAAACCAAGGCTTACACCAATGCATGGTGCAACAAACCAAGGCTTACACCCATGCATGGTGCAACAAACCAAGGCTTACACCCATGCATGGTGCAACAAACCAAGGCTTACATCCATGCAAGGTGCAACAAACCAAGGCTTACACCCATGCATGGCGCAACAAACCAAGGCTTACACCCATGCATGGCGCAACAAACCAAGGCTTACATCCATGCAAGGTGCAACAAACCAAGGCTTACACCCATGCATGGTGCAACAAACCAAGGCTTACACCCATGCATGGCGCAACAAACCAAGGCTTACACCCATGCATGGCGCAACAAACCAAGGCTTACACCCATGCATGGTGCAACAAACCAAGGCTTACATCCATGCAAGGTGCAACAAACCAAGGCTTACACCCATGCATGGTGCAACAAACCAAGGCTTACATCCATGCAAGGTGCAACAAACCAAGGCTTACACCCATGCATGGTGCAACAAACCAAGGCTTACACCCATGCATGGTGCAACAAACCAAGGCTTACACCCATGCATGGCGCAACAAACCAAGGCTTACACCCATGCATGGCGCAACAAACCAAGGCTTACACCCATGCATGGTGCAACAAACCAAGGCTTACATCCATGCAAGGTGCAACAAACCAAGGCTTACACCCATGCATGGCACAACAAACCAAGGCTTACACCCATGCATGGTGCAACAAACCAAGGCTTACACCCATGCATGGTGCAACAAACCAAGGCTTACACCCATGCATGGTGCAACAAACCAAGGCTTACACCCATGCATGGTGCAACAAACCAAGGCTTACACCCATGCATGGTGCAACAAACCAAGGCTTACACCAATGCATGGTGCAACAAACCAAGGCTTACACCCATGCATGGTGCAACAAACCAAGGCTTACACCAATGCATGGTGCAACAAACCAAGGCTTACACCCATGCATGGTGCAACAAACCAAGGCTTACATCCATGCATGGTGCAACAAACCACGGCCAACAGTTAGCACCATTGCAGTACTTTGATTTTAAATTCATTCACAGTGGTGCAATCTGGAGAACTGCTAAGGTTCCCTGTACAGTTTCCATGTTTCTCTGATGAGTGGAACAGCAAATTTATAATTAAATAACTCCCTCTGTTATCCCATCCCAACCATATGCATTGGTTCAACAATCTTTATTGGTGTTAGCTTTGGAGCTAGTCTTGAACTTCTCATACCGTTGACATGCATCGCATCTGGCAATCTGAAACATTACAAATAACAAAGTAAATGCAACATGCATATGTGAGAATAAATATATATATAAAATTAAAAACTATAACAATTCAAATTCATTACAATGATTTTGTTATCTAAATTTCTGACAAATATAGTGTATCTAAATGTTTGATTGTTAATTTATGGCTGGAGTGCTGAAATTCAATGCAAAACAATAGGTAACACCGATGTTTATGATTATATATAAACAATATCAGACATCTAGTTTGTTAAACATGCAACATTAAAAAACAGTTTGCTTCATAAATCGATTACGGTGTATGAAGTAGACTGTCAATGTGAAGGTCACTTACGCATGTCTTGACATCACCTTTCAAACCCTTCCAGTAGGACTGGGTGATCTTATCTACAGTGGCATTGATGCCACTGTGGCCAGCATGCGGTGCCGAGTGCATCTGCCACAGGATTCTTCTCCTTTCATCCACATCAGTGATGATGAGCTGACGTATGTTGGTGTGGGGTGGTTTGTGCACCAATGCTCCAGTATCTAGAAATATTTATTAAGTCACATCAGCATTATTTGTAAATGTTGGTACTTATAGATAGCAAGAATACTATTATTTTATAGTTGTAACGTTATTTAAGAAAGTAAATTAATTAGACCATTGTTTACCTCTCATTTGAAGCATCATCCAATTCAGCACTCAAGATACTTTTTCTAGCGTAACAATTTAGGAGGGTTGGCATGTTTTTGCCCTCATAGTAGAAAACATGCGAACATTCTTCAAAACAAAACTTTCCATTGACCACAAGATGACCAGGTGATAGTTAATTATAATTACCAGCCGACGTCTAGGCTGGTAATAAAACTAGGGTGCACATGGACTGAGAGAGCGGAGATAGGAGAAAGAGTGAACAAAAAAGGAATGCTGCCGTCCATGTGTGGTCAGGTGACAAGTCTTGTACACAAGGGCACAACAAAATTCACACATGAATGCAAGTAGTTGGACAAAAACCCCTCCGGGCAAATGTTACCCCAGACAAAAAACCTTTCTACCCTATTTCTGCCATGAGCACGGCAGGAATACCTTTCTGCTCGGCAGAAAACCAACCGTGCAATTTAGTTATATGATTTTGAAACTTAGATTTATTTACTTAAATTCCAGAACAGCTCTTGACATAACAAATTATACACTTTACATTAACACTTGTAGACATTTCCTAGCTTATCTAAGTTTTGGTGAATTGAAGATCATTTTATAATCTAAGTCAATGGATATGTATACACTGTACATTCATTTTAGGAAAAGTGCCTTTGCAGGACCTTGCCCAAAGCCTTTATTTAAAAATTTTGCCCAGCATAAGTTCATTCAAATACCCTAAAAGTAAGCCATTATTTTTAAATAAGGGATTTGACTCATTATGTTATGTCATTGCCAGGGCAAATTTTTATTAATGTAATCAATTATCCTGCATAATTTCCACAGCACCAAAAATAATTAGTCAAAGTCAATTAAATGTTGAAAATAATAACTGTTTGGTGAGCATTTCCAATTCAACATCAATATAATTACAAGAGGAGATGCAATGTTTCGGTCAATAAGCCCATGCCAGAGGTAATTTTGCACAAAGTGCAATACCAGTTGGGATCGAACCAACAACTAAAACCAAGACATTAGCATCTACCATTAATTACAAAAAAAAATTGTTTTATAAAGTTAATCAGTTACTCAAAAAGGCAAGCTGTCTTTGAAAGACTTTATGGTAACATTTCTCTTCGCCTAGGCATTGCGCGGTGTGGTCAAAGAGCTTTAGTGAATAATGTCAGAAATAATGTGGAAACAAATTAACAAGTGTTCTGAGCACTAATTCCAACTGACAGTGAAATATCAGTTAGTAAAACCCAAACATTCTGAGTGAGAGAAATGTCAAGTGAAAGAGTAACTAAATCCTTACAAAAATCACTTCATCAATACGATAATAGCATTTTATATTCATATCTGCAGACAGAATTTAAATGTTTAATAGTAAAGATTTAAGAAATTCGAGTTAACCGAATGAAAAAAATATGACCAGGCAGGGAAATCACTGTACTTCCTTTCCATTATTAAAAAATCATCAGCACATTTATTTTTCACAATTCTCCATAACCGAGTTCTTTTATTTTGCAGATGTAGCATGTGTCCAGAAAGTGACGATCAAACAATATGTCTTTGTGGAGTCTGTTTTTGCTGAATGCTGTCAACATTGGAGGAGTCGGTTGTTTTTCTTGTTCAGACATCATACAACAGTGTTTCAACTTAATGTACTGATCATCCTCTAAAATGTAGAACACGAAATAAGTATAATAAACAAACACTACATAAAATAATACATTCCATACATACCAGGTAGTATCTGCCACCTTTATCATATCTCCAGGTGCTATACAAGCCTTTAGAAGGGCGCGAAGAACCAGTAGACAGTAGAGTGGTGGTTAATAATTATGCCATAAATCAATACTTTTGTAGTAGAAGAGACAATTTAGGTTTACTGCTAAATTGGGTATATCAATTGTTATTATTTAATTATCAAATGGGTAAACCGTCGTTTGGGATATAGTTTGCCAGTTTCTTGATGCTCTAACATTGTTCTGTTCGAATTAAACATAACACTGAAAGTTATATAGGAAAAACAGTTAGCCATTTCAGACATTGGGTTATTGAGTCAATTAATGGAAGCTAAACTTCATTATATACTGTTGTTATCAACCTTATTTAAAATTAGACCCACGTATGTGCTTACTGTGGGATATTCCTCTGTACAGAGGTCACCACACAAATGTTAAGAAGATAATATATGAGCATTAAATTACCTTACACAGAGGTCACCACTCTATTGTGAAGAATAAGAAGTAACAAAACAGTTGTTTCATAACAATGAACATAGCAGACCTTTCTCGGGAACAAAATACATTTCATAGAGTTTGCAGCAAAGGAGTTGGCCTGGACTTCTGAGTCAATGTTTCGTCGACTTCGTGTACCACATTTCTCAGCTCAACAGGGGATAAAACAAATCAAATAATTTAACAAAACATTTACTAATAGTGTCTGATCTTGTATAACAACCATGTGACACACAGTTACACAGCAGATAGGATGCACGAGTTCGGGCAGTAGGCATCTCTTGTTGAGAGATTTTCTTTTTTTATTTATTTGGTCTAAGTAGGCCTACTTCACTCAAAACAACTTTTCTAAGAGTTTGTTTGCACGACGTTCAAATAATTTGAGAATACAGGGCTGAATATAGATATATTGTGAAAGTATGTTGTGCTTTTGTTGACACGATAAAATCACTAGGTAGTACGAATTTTATTCTCACCAGCATAATCATTCGCGGAGCAGCTGTGCGAATAGCTTCGTCCTTTCGGGAAACGTTTTGTTGTATTTAATGAGAAACAAATTAAGACATATAAGTTTACTTGTACTGTGTTAGTTTATTACTAGTTAGGACTATGGATCGCTAACATTTTACCCACCGTCTATTTCGTATTTGTTGACCGCTTTGTGTATCGCATTCCTGATGCGTTGACAGCGGGTTTGACTAAAAGGCGCACGACCACGCACGACCACGAACGACCACGCACGACCACGAACGACCACGCACGACCACGAACGACCACGCACAACCATGTAATATAATGTGTTGGTAGATAGTTTGACCGTTGATGGTATATATAGGGTTTGTGTGTGCATTGTTAAAAATTTTGAGTCTGTATTTCACCCAGGAGTTACACAATTTAGGCATTTTATCCGATCTTCCGGACGAACATCTAATCTTGACACCGTAGCGCCACCTGGCGAATGGCATTATAACTATAAGGATAATAAGAACATCGCAAAAGTGCTAAGTAACGGTAGTAACTTGCAACAAATAAATGTTCTGTTAATTTAACAATACCAGTAAACCATGGATTAAAGATTTATTTTTGGCATGTTACTTTACCATTACTGTACACTTTTCGCGAGAAGGTATTTCTGGAATTTCGTCATTGAGGCTTTGTCTTTTGATTGAGGACACGTATCGTACGACGTCCACCACTGTCACTGATCTGTCAGTATCAATGTCAACAGACAGCCGTTGCCACATAATCCGTTACGATTTTGCAAGATATTCAGCTTAATTGCTTCTATGTAACTAACTTCAAAAGATCAATTATGGCATATTGGTGTGGGGTCATCAAGCCCATCGCATTTTAAAACTTACTTCAAAAGAAAGCAGTGCGAATAGTTACTTCAAGTTCACTTCAGCTTGTAAATATAATTCTCACACAGATCCTATCTTTAAAGAATGTAAATTTCTTAAGTTGAATGACATCTAAAGACTCCAACAGCTCAAATTTTATTACAAATTGATCAACAAGGTTATGCCAGAATACTTCAGTCATATTCCATACACATACAACTTTGCAATTCACCAATATAACACACGTGGTAAAAACAACTTATTTATTCCCAGAGTTAATCATCAATATGCAAAAAAGTACATCAGACACAACATTATACAAACTGTTAACAATACTCCAAATATCATCCTTGATAGAATTTCTACACGTAGCTTATATGGTTTTTCCACTTACACCAAAAATTACTTTATCAAGAATTATGAATCATGTTGTCATATTTCTAACTGTTACAACTGTCAATCTTAAATTAGAATTGAATAAACAAGAATATTAGAACAAGAAAAACAGCTTTTCTGTTGTTTGTATTGCCTTATATAAACAACAACTTTTTGGTGTCACGTGTTATGCTGTAACGCCTCGCTCATTATAATACATTTTGTGTTTTTGTTTGCTTTGTTTACGTAATACGGAACTCAATTCAAATGAATTCACCATGTTTTATATTATTGTTATTGCTTTATTAAATACTCACAAAAACGTGTTTGTAGAAAATGTTTCAGTTCAAGGTGTTGCGTGCGTAACGGTGTCACACCAGATGTCCGCATAACTGTATCACTAACATCACAGTGGAAACTATTGTAACGGCTTCAGATAGTTTCTGTAACTTAAGTAATTCACATTCAACACTAATAAGTAAAATTCTTTCTCCTATGTGACAGCAGCACATGTTTTGGTGTCACGCTGTTATGCACGCAACAACTCCAGTATTATAAGCTTGAAACCATTTTTTTAAATCTCTTCTCTCAAGAACTTTTATACAAACTGTTTTAGAATCTATAGACATTTCTCTTTACAGCATACGTAAAATTGCATTCAAAATCAAAAGATGAAAATAATGCAGTTTGTCAACCAAACATTGATCAATACCCAGTACTGTAGAATGACTCAATTATTAAAACATGTTTTGCCAAACACCAGTGTTCGTCTGTGCCATGTTCCTAATTTTAGCAGTATCACCAGATCACTATAACAAGTATTGGGATCTGGTAAAAATTTATGTGGTACTGTAATTTGAGACATCTTGTTGAACTGTCGTAATTTATTTGTCACAGATACAAAAAAATTCTGCATTCTGTTTATGATATCTGGCATACATAAGTTGTTGAATACAACAGTAATGATACAATATATATTGGTATATATCATTACTGTTCTATTCAACAACTGTTTTTGTACTTATATATACAACATTCCTTTATAGTGCAAGTTATATTTTTGTTACAAACTATGTACAATATTTACCTTCATAAAATATGAATTTATTAAATTAAAAGTTTTGTTAAATTAAAACATATTAGGGGCTATGCATTTCAACAACTACAGTTAATGACCCAAATGGTAATTTGATATATGGGTCTAGGCTATTCCTGTGTACTGACATTAGACCCTCCTGCCTCACTGTTTAGTAGTACTGGACAATCTGATGTGCCATTCTGAACAGCTCCAGACACTTGGTGGTCTGCATGCATACCCTGGGGGGACACCCAGGGGGTGGGAGCAGCAGTGCAGTTAAGATAATCTTGATTACTTGGCTCAATGTGTGCCGACTCTCTTTGATTTTATCATTCTGGGGGAGAGACACTGGATACATTACAAATATGCCAACCTTGAGAAATTATCTAACATATGCCCAGTTTTTCAAGTTGATGGACAACAATCCCACACTTGCACCATACATATATTGGCTAATTATTTGTTAGTCCCGATTATGTGCAATTTCTTGCATGTCTCAGTTTCCACCCTTTATTGTAAAAACGCATACTGTGATGTAAAAAATTATATACCTTTCATTACGTTTGATTTGATACACATTCCCGTGAACCAAGGCTAATATTCAATTTATTTTAATATAGGGTTTGGACCAAAACCTACATGAAATTACATTTTAGAAAAAAATTATGATCTTAGATAACATAAAACATAGTGTGTAACAATTTATGTAACTGAGCCAAATGTATCAACATATTGTTGCTAACTAATAATATACAGTGCAAAACCTGTTGACACTTGGGCCTGAATTAACATACATGCCATTTATAATAAACATGCAGCAAAATAATGTCTTTTCAAATGTTTTATTCGTACAGATACAAGTGATCAGACTGGATATTTTAGGGTGCTTATATTATAGCGGGGGTACTACTAAATACTGTGACTAAGAAATTATATTTGCAAGCAGTTAATGACCCGCTAAGAAAGCTCACAACACAGTTGTTATGATTAAACCATCAAATAATCTGATTAAATGACAGCTGTTTCTGCTCATCATGTTCATCTAAAGCATTTCACAGTGTTGGAGGAGTGGACAGTACTGATATGTTTACAACTGTTTGAGTCAGTGGGCCAGTCAATGCACCAAACTCAACATGTGTGATTTTACAACCTTCCAATGTTGTGACTTTATCCAGTCCCTGACTGACCCCATTCATTAGTGTAGCTTGTGACAGTTTCAGGTAATTAGTTCATTGATTTAACTTGGATTTGTGTATTAGTATCACTGCAGAAAATCACACACAGTGACCCTTTAATGCATGGACGTTACCAGAAACTCCAGGACCCAGTTTTCCAGCAGTGCCCAGTTTGTAGGCACAATTACCTGAAATGGCACCACAGTACCTCATGAAAGAAGAACTTAATTGAGAATAGCTGTTTTATGCTTACATACACACTCATATATACATACATATACATGAATAATGATTTTCAATATACACTGTACACAATTTTGGAGAAAAAATGGGTCATTATAGCAAAATGGATCTTAAGTCTTAACACATGTCTGGTAATTTGTAGTCAGATTTTCAATTATTACTACATTTGTAGTTGTAACTTTATTTCTTGTGACTCCATTTCCTTTGTCTTTTTTCTGTGACATTTCTGTGACTAACTAATACATATATATACATACATAATATATATATATATATATAATACACAGCTGTATATATATTATATTTAGGGGCATCACTCCTATCAAACCACACAGGTGGGCAAGTATCTTGATACAATTAACAATGATCTAAGTAGCATTTCTACAGATTGGCATTCTGTCATACCAGTATACATACTGTCATTAGGGTACCCCCTCTAGTTCACAACTACTTAGATATCTGCTTATCCAACCTTGTGCAACCAAGCATATAACTGATACTGACAGAGCACACTTATCAACATGTTAGTCATTTCCTTTAATTGTCAACTAATTAAGAGGATGCCAGTCCACCATCATTAAAATATCTACACTTTCACATACAATTTATTAGTAAAAGCAATGGTACAGAAGGTAAGTTCTTATGTATCACAGAGAAACAAAGCAATATTATATTGCCGACTACACACGAATCGGCATGTGTTCCAGTTCTGACAGTCAAGAGGATCAATTTCTGGAGGGGGGACATTACAGAAATGTTGTTGGTGGGTAAAACGAGCACACTTTCAATTCAATGCTTTATTTCGAGACATAAATACATATAGTGATACATATATCGGTCCATATACCCCTACCACTGTTAAAGTGATAGTAGAAGCACAGTATATAATACATAAGGTAAACATATACAAAAATAAATAAGAAAATATGAAAACACATCTACGCAGTACCACTGGCACTGCTCCTACAGAAGGTCGTTGTGTACATACAGGGACTTAACCCATCGCCTTCTAATCCTGGAGATCCATCTGATATCCGTACCTAGTATGGCTAGTGGGAATCCTTTGTCGATTTTTGTACCTTTGTGTCCAGTAATCCATTGTAACATTTACAGAGGTTAGGATAACAGATTATGTTTAAACGTATGCCCTAAAACTGTTCAAATAACATCCAAATGCCCACACATATTAAGAAATGGTTCGGAAGTTGGATGAACACCTTGCCAGTTTTGTAACACATTCTAACAAACTCTACAGGTGTGTAAAACTGTAATATTTCCTGTCAGGGTGTTTCATTGGTAATTGTAATGTATTCTGTGTAATTAAAAAGTACATCAATTATGATTTATTATAATGGTAATATGAGGAATATTATTTATGTATCTATATGATATATTGCAAACAACATCCATTCCTGGTCAGTCCTAAGCCACATGCCTGATAATAACACTACACTATTTAGTATACAGTTGAAAGTCTACAATTCCTTACCAGATGTCTGAAACAGATTAAGCCTGTCCATCCTTATCCAGAAGGCAGGGTAGTTGTTTGGTCAGTTTGGCTCTAGGGTGCAACTAATTGCAGACCATGATTCCCAGGGGGTATCATAAAGCCTTCTGAAATACAGACTGGCTTCAGGCTGCTGTAGTCCTAACTACCTATGTACACCTGTAACTGAATAGAGACTAGATTGAAAAGCATTGTTATAATAAAAAAGTCAGGTTATTCTTTTCCAAACAACTAGTTGGTAGAACACATTACCAAAATAATCAAAAATTTGAAAGTTAGAAGTATTTGAAGCCACAAAAAGTTATTATTTGTGTGTGCATCAGTTTTACCTGACCCCAACCTACTCAGTTGCACCTGGCACCTGAAACAGAATGTAGATGCCTACCTAAAAGACAAGATTGGTGTGTGCCATAAAGACCGTTCATCTATCATCACCTCAATATTTGGGCCAAGTGGCAGCACAAGTGCTGATGAGGATGTCACATTCGACCACGCATTAAAGAAGACAGAGGATTTAATCAATATTGCTGCACCATCTTTTAACACATATTTTCAAGATAGGGTTGTCTCTATTCATTGCATCTTCGGATAAAAAGACCCACAACTTTTTACTGTCGTATATTGTAAGAACCAACTATGACATTATTATCACATATAGACTTTGTTCTCTCCTGCAGTCATTTTGGGCATACAATGTAAAACATGCATGATGTCGGACGTATTCACACTGACCTAAATTTGTACCCCACATAAGGTTATGTCCTAATCTGTGTGATGTGTGAGGGTATATTACAAATATTTTGTCATGTATCTGTGGGGCAGATGTTAATCTGTTGATTAGACCCAATAAAATGTTGTATACATGATATTTTAAAAAAATAGATAAGAATATGTTTGGTGTCGGACGTGCAATTGTTTGGTGTCGAACGTATACGTGTGACACTTTAATCATGCACTGTATCCTGGGATAGAAAGTGCAACAACGTTTTACTGTCATATATTATTTAAGAACCAACTATGACAATATTGTCACATGTACAGACTTTGTTCCATCCTGTAGGTATTCCGGCCATACAATGAAAACATGCATGGTGTTGGATGTATTCACATGGACCTCAAATTTTCATTGATGTAACTGTGTTGGACGTGCATTTGTTTTTTGGTATCAGACGTATGCATGTGAAATACAACATTGCAAGTACTTAGATCTATATACAGTTATCATTATATTTTCTAAGTACGGTAGTAACAGTGAGAGACACTACTGGAGCTTAAGCTTGATTGCTTTTGTTATGTCACTAACATTTTAATTTCTATCCATATACAATTAGGTGGTGATAGTGGGGTGATGGTGGTTTGAGTGACAGGACTGTAGGTGGTGATGAAGTCACTAACGTTTCGATATCTACCCAGATACAATTAGGTGATGATGGTGGCTGATGGTGGTTTGAGTGACAGGACTGTAAGCAGTGATGGTGCTGCTTTATTATGTAACTAACGTTTTAATTTCTATCCAGATACAATTACGTGGTGATGGTGGTTTGTGTGACAGGAGTATAGGTGGTGACAGTATGCCCTGTTATGTAACTAACGTTTTGAGTTCTTTCCAGGTACAATATGTGCATACTTAACACATCATTAATTAAGCCATATTATGTCACGTTGTGCAAAGTGTAGGCCTATATATTATTAATGTAGTTTGCTACATTCCTTAGTGCTGTTTTACACGATCAGACATTTCAAAACTGGAATTATGCTGTAATAATTATTTTTGGCATCAACATATTCATTCCCTTAGATTAAACTAATGTTACGCTAAGTCTGGTGTTGTGGGTAACCTGTAACATTTTACATTATCTCAAAAAATAGCTCCATGATAGTGACTACAATAGTAAATTCTTTCAGTGATATTTAATTTCTAACTCCCGTCTACAAAGTGACAGAATATAGCACTATATACAGTCTCGACATACATCATATTGCATATTAACAAAACATATGGTAGAAAAATACTGTTACCTTCCCATTGGTTTCTACCGTGGATCACAAACGTAATTTATATTACAATTGTGTGAACTAAGAACAGTAACACGAATCTCTGATACGCTGTCTATAGGAAAGGTGTAAATATTAACAGTATAAACATATAGGCCTACTATATGTGGATATATATATATAATGTGCTAACACATATTTTTGTCTTTCAGTTGCGTGCTGGTGCATGGAGACATGCAGTCATATTTGGCTGTCATTAGTCCTTGCACAAAATAATTGTGAATTATGAGCGTGTTGAATTTAGTATTATTTGTATTGATTTTTCAGAATGTTTTTGAAACAAAAAAATGTTCGATTGTACATAATGTGTGACCAGTACAGGTAGATCCTAAATGTGTATAATGGTATTATAACGAACATCTATATATCTACATAATGTCAAATCCCCAAATACATCGCCGTCGAACATTGACACAGAACATAACATCATTAACTTTTTAAGCAATAACACTATAGCATCCTTTAAATAACGAATTACCATAACAATGTTAATGTCAAGAGTATATATTAGGCAACTCATTATTTATGAGTTTATTATTGAAATTGATCCTTCTACACTAACCATCTGATACTGTAGGCAGTGTATGTATAAGCCTTATTGCCTAGGCTAATGAGTGGGCCTAATCCAGATATCGGATCTGCAGCTTGGGCTTGGCTGTCTCAATATTACAATAAAACAGGCTAGGTCGTTAATACTCGCTATCCAGGCATAAATAACTCGGTGGATGGATCTAGTAACAGGAATATGTTAGTTTAGTGTTACCCGTCAGGTAGCGCCACTACGCCAAATTTGAATGGAACCGGAGAGTTACCACAAGTGATGATAAAAGTTGCGAATTTGTTACTCTAATGTGAAGTACATAACTGAAATTTGGTGAGCTGCACACATATACCTCCTACGTGCCACCAACAGCCCGCTTGGTTACCAACACTACATACATTTTGGTCGTGCGTGGTCGTTCGTGGTCGTGCGTGGTCGTTCGTGGTCGTGCGCCTTTTAGTCATACCGTTGACAGCGACACTTGTCGGCTCCTGCCAGGACTGGGCGATGTGTGCCCTGCACAACTATTGCTTAAAGCATGCCATATATATATATCATGTATTTGTTGTCTCTGCCCCCCCCCCCCCCATAGTCACCATACCTCCTTAAAAACACGTAGAACTAAATGAATCGACGTACAACTACTAATTCACATAAACTATACGACCGCGGATACTTCTGGCACGGCTGTGAAAAATGTGACGTCACATCTCATCAAAGTGCCTACTGCGCCTTCGCGCGCATGCGCAGTATGCGTTTTGAGGAATCCTGGCACGGCTGAATCGGGGCCCGGGACACCGGGACACCTGGGACTGCGGTGATCGCTTTGTTTCAACTCGTCTTTTCGTCATTCACTGCTGGGCCGCTGTTGAGAGTACGTTCATCTTCGTTTACGTCGTTAAAATTTTGAAATTTGACCAGAATTAAGATAAATTACATCTATTTTACGACTACGTCTGTATTCATTTGCAGATATTATTTTCTAACAGCGTCTAACCCGAAATATTTTGTGCTTAGTCTTATCTATTAGTTTTATTTAGTCTGTGTTGAAAAAATTGGTGTGAAATATGGTTTTGCACCGTTCAAAAATAGTGACATTTGAAAGTTCTGTGTCGGCAAAACCGATTGTGCGCGTCACTGGAGGCGATGCCAGATGCAGAACGTGACTTAATCCATTTCTTTGAATTAAATTACTCTATAAAACCAATACTATTTATACCATATTTAAATAAAATCCATGTCAATTCTGCAATACTTTATCTGAGATTTAGATTTGCTAGTTGTAGAAATATGGCCCATGCCAGCCCATACTAGTCTACGGGTCAATCATTCATGGTAGTCTTTGGCCAGGGCTGGTCATAGCATGTATTTAGACTTTTCTCAAGAATCATAATTATTATGAATTTATGTAACATAAAAAAATAAAGCAATATTATAGAATTTCACATTGCCCTCTTGAGTAACAGATTTGCATGTAGAATCAAAATAGTTATCATTATATGATACATGATGGCCTTTTTATTTCAGATATTGTTTGCAGTTACATGCAGTGACACTGATCTTACACTGATCAGTGTCTGACAGTTAACCGTGAAGGTACCAAGCCACAGAGTCGTCTGAATATGACACCCATCACTTGCCTGCATACGTACACATTTAATCTGGCTGATTATGTATATGATATCTACATTGAACAGTGTCCAGTCAACATGACACGAACATTACTTGTTGAAGAACACAACATTATTTTACAGGATACTGAGATATGAACCTTACTGCACAGATCTTGCAGCCTAGTGGCATTCAATTATGAGACAATCAACTGCCAATATTACAAAAAGACTGTATTATGAACAGAGCAGACCAGTCTTCTTCTTCATGACTTGACTCCCGTGGGCCATGGGGAGTAACGCAGAAGGCAATCTTGCATTTGGATTCAGCAACGGAATACTGTGAACAATTTATAAATATTACTTCATCAAGTTCATGAACATTATGCAGCAGTGAAAATTGATTACTAGACTGTAAAGAGCCTGCAGCATTCATCCAACATGTCATGACACACATAGACACAGTGAACTAGGAGTATGAATATTGTATTTCATTGTCATGTAATGATCTGTTGAGTTTGTGTGCTATTTAGCCAATATTTACTTATTAATAAAGTTATTGCTATATGACTGTTAATGTGGTTGTAAACATTTCATAAATTATATAACTGTCTTCATAATGATGGACATTGCAGCCTTTTATTAAAATGTAACAGTCAGTCGAGTTAACGTGCTAATATTAACCAATATTAACTTATTAATTAAGTTAATGTGAAATGAATGGTTAATGTATGTTTATTGCCATAATTAATGTGGTTTACTGCTTGCATAAATTATACAAATATATTCATAATTATGGCCTTTACTGAAATGTATCGATCTGTCTGTCGAGGTTGCGTACTAATTAGCCAATGTTAACTAATTAATTAAATGATTTGTTAATATATAGTAATTTCCATTATTAATAATATACACATTGCATAATACTAATTATGTATAAATATGTTTATAATCATTATGGTCTTTTACTGACATTGTGTTGGTCTGCCGAGGTTGCTCGCTAATTACCCAATATTGACTAATTAATTAAATTATTATTAAATGATTTGTTAATGCATATTTATTACCATTATTAATGTGGTTATACACATTGCATAATATGTGTAAATATCTTCATAATCATGGACATTGTGGCCTTTAATTGGAACGTTTAGGTATGTTCAGTTTGCATGCTACATAACTAAAATTAATTAATTGCATTAATTTTGTTATAATGAGTATTAAAAATATTGTATATTTATTACTCTAGTCAATATCTTTAAAAACCCTTGAAAACAATATTTAAATATCTATATAAATAAAAAAGTTATGACATTTTAAAGCAAATATTTATCCACAGCTAACATAAAAATGAGTCCATTTTGCCATTGTAACAGATACACAAAAATTATGCTGTTTTGCCGTCTTAAAACTGAAATATCTATTAAAGATATCTTTATAAAATAAACAGTTATGTGATCCTTAAGCTATTACCTTTAATTTAAGCCAATTCCCAATGTTCTAGCATATTATATAAATTTTTTGGTTGAAGTGCCTACTGTTGTCTGAAACTAAATATTGTCGGTACTGCTCCGATCTTCAAAACCCGACGTCGCCGACGTTTCGACGGGTCTTGTCCCATCAATTGATGAAACATCCACTTCGAAACACGTTTCTTCGAAATGTGCCGAACCCAGATATCACAAAGTGGTTTGTATAGAATTTAATCAGGCTTTTTAGAACAGTGGTTTTGATGGTGCTGCCATCTCTGGTATGTATTGTCGCGGAGGTACCCGCTGGTGCCCTCTGGCGATTAAGGCGTGTAACGTTTTAACTGCCGACGAGTCGGATTTAATTAATTTCATTTGTAGCGTACACCACTAATTCTACGGTTAGGTATACCAAATTTGGTACCTGTAGAAATTATTTAACATGACTGGTAATATGGTGACCTGTCAAACTACTTATGTTGTGGTTATAAGAAGATTATATTATGAACTTATAAAAGTTGTTTACAGAAATGTAGGTGTGAAAACCACTAGGGTCACACCTAGCTTAAGAATAGAGTACGTGTTTTATTAAAATTATGGATTAATTCATAAGAGTTGGAATGTACGATGAATATTGTGGTATCCGGCTCGATACAGGGAATCCAGTGATATTAATTATGTAAGTAATTCACGTAAGTTTAAGATTGTATGAGAGTAGTAATGTATGTGGTCCAGCGCGTACGTTGGCACAAACCGGTGGAAACCCCATGTTAAGAGATAGGGATTTCCACCAGTTTGCGCCAAGCGCTTACGCTAATGATTATGCAAATGAGGTCTTTGGCGCAAACTGAAGGAAGTGCAAATGACCAATCACGAGCGAGCTAGGCATTGTGGGCGTGGTTAGTTATGCAAATGATCTTGGAAAAGTATTTCCGATCCCATGTTAAAGGATACGGATTTTTATCCCATGTTAAAGCATAGGCCATTTTTATCGCAAAGGTATCCGACCACTTTTGGGTTTTTTATCCCATGTTAAAGCATAGGGAACTGTTTACCCCATGTTAAAGCATAGGGATTTTCCCCATGTTAAAGCATAGGGAATTTTATCGCAAAGGTATCCGACCCCTTTTCGATTTTTTCCCCATGTTAAAGCATAGGGAATTTTAACCCCATGTTAAAGGATATGAAATTTTTACCATGTTAAAACATAGGGATTTTCCCCATGTTAAAGGATAGGGAATTTTATCGCAAAGGTATCCGACCACTTTTCGAATTTTCCCCATGTTAAAGGATAGGGAATTTTATCGCAAAGGTATCCGACCACTTTTCGAATTTTCACCATGTTAAAGCATAGGGATTTTTATCGCAAAGGTATGCGACCACTTTTTGAATAAAATAACATATACCAAATAGCATTTGAATATGTCACACACGAGATTGCTTGGCCCGGAGGCCGAGACTTCGCCAAGGGACCGAGCCTTTATTTGTTTGACTATGACATGTCGAAATGTGGTGTTGTAATAAGGCGTAATGTAAATAAAAGGGTTATAAATTCAACGGAGAGCATTTTATCTGAAGTAATGTATACGAAATGTAGATTACATATAGAACTATGTTATATCAGAGCCTATAGCCTCGTTTTTTTCGAACAGAGCGACCATTTTGGAATTAGACCTTTGGTGTCTCTTATAAAACCCGTACTCGAGGCGTGTCTGGACATGTTTGTTTGTCGCAAGCACGCGCACCCTGTATGACATCATGGTACGCGCTGTAATGTTGTACACGAGGTGAGTTGGGCAAACAGGTAGTGCTTTGGTTAGACCTTGTATTGAACTTGCACGTATGTAATGTAATCCCTTCATGTGACGTCATAACGCAGTGACGTCATTAATATATAAACTGCTACGCGCAGTAATTTTGTGCGTGAGGTGAGTTGGGTATACAGGTAGTGGTTTGGTTAGACAACATTTTAAGCTTTCGCATATGTAATGTAATCCCATCATGTGATGTCATCAGTGAGTGACGTCATGGTATGCGCAGTAATTTTGTGCGTGAGGTGAGTTGGCTAGGTAGTGCTTTGGTTAGACCTTGTATTGAACTTGCGCGTATGTAATGTAATCCCTTCATGTGATGTCAATTAAATAAGTAATTGTGAATACGCAATAGTGTCTATTCTTATATGTCGTAGGTTGTCGACCATTTGATTAGGTGTAGGCCTCTCCTAGTCTATACATTTATAACTTTAACATAGGTCCAAACATGATAAAGCATAGCCATAGAGGCTAAAGGCTATCTGGCCTACAGCGCATAACCACTGACAAACAACTTACAAACACTGACAAACAACTAACAAACACTGATATACAACTCAAAAACACTGACATACTATAGCGAGTGAAAAATTTCCCTGTTAACCGGTATAAACTGGTATAAATCAAGCCTCAAGGTTCTGTGTATTTGTCCCGTGTTAAGGAATAGGGGATTATACGAACTTATCTGTTAAAACATTCAAACTACCATCTATCTGTGTAATATTTTGGTCAAACTGTTTGTCATGTAACAGTATTTGTCATACGAAATTTGTACTTACCAACGGTCACAGTTGATAGTCTGCATGCAAACTGGTTCCAAACTGGTGCCAAACTGTTTTGAAGAGGTATTCCTTGTTCAAGTCTCATCTGTATTTCATCTGTGCCTAGAGACCAACAATACTGTTTCAGCATTTTTTCATGCTGGTGTTCTTAACCTATACGTGTGTACGTATGTACGTATGTATATAATTGCGTTCAACATTATTATTAAATAAATAAACACGCTATGTTCGATGCGCAATGTCGACTCGATCGCATTGACGCCAAAGATCAAATATCAATACATGACGGCGCAGTGCTCGCTATCTACATTGTTCGAGGAAAGTGAAGCGTTATGTTAGAACAGTACAGACACACAATAACCTCCCAGATAAGATGTACCAGTATCTATATAGTTTACCGTATTAAGGGTCAAGTGTACAAATATCCATTAATACGTTTTTTTTCTTTCTTTTTTCGTACTATAGTATTCAAATTCGTGCTTCTTCGGTAAAACATTCCAAATTAGATTCGGTCGTAAAACAACTAACCTGGCATGGGTAACCGAAAATGAACTCATAGATTCATACATAGATACATACATTGTGTGGTGGTGGTGGTGGTGGTGGTGGTGTGTGTGTGTGTGTGTGTGTGTGTGTGTGTGTGTGTGTGTGGTGTGTGAGTGTGTGTGTGGTGGTGGTGGTGGTGTGTGTGTGTGTGTGTGTGTGGTGGTGTGTGTGTGTGTATGCGTGTGTGTGGTGGTGGTGGTGTGTGTGTGTGTGGTGGTGTGTGTGTGTGTGGTGGTGGTGTGTGTGGCTGTATGCGTGTGTGTGTGTGTGTGCGTGTGTGTGTGTGCGTCTGTGTGTGTGTGTGTGGTGCGTGTGTGTGATGCGTGTGTGTGTCTGTGTGTGTATGTGTTTGTGTGTGTTTGTGTGTGTGTGACACAGTGCCCTCAGTCGTTGTGCACTGTCGACAAACGCTACATTGCCGAAAAGTATATACACTAGTTTTCGACTTCATCTCGTTTGCATAATCAATCACACCGAACGTACATCACGTGACTTCCCTTAACACAAAAACTGTGCACGTTCATGAGAGAGGCGACATCCGATACATTTTGAGAGTGGTCGTCGTCGGAATCGTAGACGACATGCATCGTCGCGGCGCGCAGCTCACTCGGCGACACCTTTGCGAATCACACGTTGGGAACCTTATTAGCATTACCGATTTGGAATCTACAGGAACAGTGTTCAAGAGAGTTCATATGGGAAATATTCAAATAAAATTGTGTTTATGCTATGGATGAGTGTGTTTGTTTTTTCGTTTTCATAGTCATCAAGACACCAATGTAATTAGTCATAATATTGTCATCTACCGACCATGATAGATCTCTACTCGTTGACACACTTCTGGGAATATTGGAAGCGTAGAGTCCGCCATGACAGTCAAGTAAATTCCGGTGCGACGTTACTTCCGACGTAGCGTCCCTAGTAGAGGCTATCATAGCAAGCGAATTTGAAAACTGCTATGATAGAAAACGACTATGTCAATAACATGTAAGGACAACCACCTGACAGGACTTCATTCAAAGAGGTGACCATCATTGTTCCCAACGCCATTCAACGGACACCAATGTAATTAGTCAGAGTATTGCCAGCTACCGACCATGACATATCTCTATTCGTCGACACACCTCCGGAAATGGTGAAACCGTAGAGGCCGCCATGACAGGTCGTCATGACATTCAAGTAACTTCCGGTATGACATCACATCTGGCATAGCGACTCCTAGTGGATAATCGGAGTACTACCCCACACGATGGCGAAGGACAACTACCTGACAGGACTTCATTCAAAGAGGTGACCATCATGGTTTCCAACGCCACTCAACGGATACCAATGTAATTAGTCAGAGTATTGCCAGCTACCGACCATAACATATCTCTATTCGTCGACACACTTCCGGAAATGGTGAAACCGTAGAGGCCGCCATGACAGGTCGTCATGACATTCAAGTAACTTCCGGTATGACATCACATTTGGCAGAGTGACTCCTAGTGGATAATTGGAGTACTGCCCCACACGATGGCGAAGGACAACTACCTGACAGGACTTCATTCAAAGAGGTGACCAACATGGTTTCCAACGCCACTCAACGGATACCAATGTAATTAGTCAGAGTATTGCCAGCTACCGACCATGACATATCTCTATTCGTCGACACACATCCGGAAATGGTGAAACCGTAGAGGCCGCCATAACATAACATAACATAGCTGCGTTTATTTAAACTAGATTCGCGGGGGATTTACGGAGAAGCCTGAAACTGGAGGCATAGATAAAGACAGCAGAAATAAATCAGCAAAGAACAACCTGAAAAACTGTTCTGAATCAGAATATAAATGCATTTGTTTAAATGCTTTAAAAAAGTTATACAATCTAGCTAGCACGTTTTACCAAATAGTAGGTAGGCTTGCTTTTTCGCAAAAATTAATTTCAAAAGTGATAGACACAAATTCGAGCTGAGGAAGCTTAAAACTAAGCACTGCATCTTTGGAATATGTGTTGCAGGCGTGATTGTGTCATTGTCGCCTACCGTGGTCTCAACATTGTATGTGTCAATTATATCAAGCAATAAAGCAAACAATTCTATAAAATATTCCACAGGAATGCTATAGAAAGGTTTCTAAAGAACATTTTATGCTATAGAATTATATGGTATGTCTAGATTCTATGCGTTTCTATAACATGTACAGATTATTCTATACGATTGTTATGAATATTGTTTCTATAGGATATGCACTATATAATTCAAATAATTATGTAGATTTTACAGTATGTTATAGTTTACTATGACGTATCTTGAATTGGTATATATTATTTAATAGAAAGCTGTAGATTTATAGATCATTATAATTATAGATTTCTGAAGTTTCTGTGCTGGGGTGATGTGATGTTTGTCTTGGCTGTATCATGGATGTCAAGCGTCTCGTTGGCTGAATTAATCAACTGTACCAGCAAACAATTGTTCAGTGAGACTGAGTGGGTTTTTGTTCAAGTTAAATGTATGACGAAGTACTTCACTGTCTACTTGACAGTTCAGTTTATTAGCATAATTGTAGCGAAACATTAGTCCACTTGTTACAGCCAAATGTGTTTGATAGAATCCAGCCATCTAAACCTGCTTTGAAGATTTCACTAATTAAAACCTAATTAAAGAACGTACAATTTATCTTTTTAAAAACAACTGCAGTTTGAACACATTTGCTGGCTCACTCTGTGCTGTTGATAGGCTGAATGTGTTCTATTTGTTGCTTGTAGAAATTGCAAGAGAATGGCGATAAACGCACTAGTTGAGCAGATGTGTGAAGAAGAGGGGGTGGGATTCACAGATTTATCGGGATACTTTGTTGGGAGGGAAGATATGTACCTGAGAGATGGCCTCCATCTTAGTGGAAAAGGGCAGCAGTTTTCTCAGAGAAACTGCTGCGATCTACTTCAACTAGATTCGCAGGGGAGACTCACAGAAAAGCCTGAAACTGGATAAAAACAGCACAAACAAATCAGCAAAGAACAGTCTGGAAAACACTTGTGAAGCTGGATATAAATGTGGAGGACCACTAGTTTTTAGTTTTAGTTCAAGATACTTTCCTTTCTCAACATGTGCTAGAACCAACCAGGGGTGAGAATGTGTTAGACATAGTTTTGTCATCACAGAATGAATTAATTGACAATGTCAATATATGTGAGCCACTGGGGAGTAGTGATCACAACCAGATACGTTTTACCATCAAAGTAAAATCAGAAAGGAGTAATAAAAAGCAGTATAGGAAAAATTTCCACAAAGGAAGGTATAAGGACATGAGGAAATATTTAGAAAAGATAGACTGGAATAACACACTGGAAAATAAGACACCAACACAAATCTGGAATATATTAAAGAGTGAAATTAAATGCATAGTGTACCATGCAAAAACAAGGGGAACTTTAAGTATAAACAAATGATGTGGAAGTCATATAGATGTACTGGACATTATAAAGACTACAACAGTTATAAAGAAGCACTTAACCAAGCTACTGCTGAAATTAGAAATTCAAAGAGAAACTATCAACAACAATTAGCTAGTAATATAAAACATGACAGCAAGAGTTTTTATGCGTATGTTCGACGCAAACAGAAAGTTCAAGATAAGGTCGGTCCTCTAGAAGATATTCCTGAAAATATAATATCAGAGGGATTCTTAATGGCAGCAGACCCGAATGAGTACTTTAGTTCAATGTTTACCAGAGAAGATGTTGGTTCACTGCCAGTACCAGACGCTAAGTTCAAGGGGGCAGATTCAGACTAGTTAGGACAATTAATTGTAACCCCGGAAATGGTAGCTAAGACAATAAGGGCTATGGAGGATAATCAATCACCTGGAGTGGATGGGATTCCGCCCAAACTACTCTTGGAAATCTAACAACAAATTAGCGTACCGCTTGCAACAGTTTTTAATTGGTCATTAGAAGAGGGAGTGGTTCCTTTAGAACGGAAAGAGTCAAACATTATATCGTTATTTAAAAAAGGTTCGTGAAACAAGTCAGAGAACTATAGACCAGTGAGTTTATCATCAGTGATTTGCAAATTATTAGAAAGACTAATTAAAGATCACATGGTGGATTTTCTTGTTAGACATAATTTGTTAAACCCATCTCACTCAACATGGGTTTGTAAAAGCGAGGTCATGCTTAACAAATATGTTATATTTTTTGGAAGATATAACTAAGCGGGTAGACGAGGGATCACCAGTAGATATCATATACTTAGATTTTCAGAAAGCTTTCGACAAAGTGCCACATCAAAGAATATTGCTTAAACTAAAGGCCCATGGCATAGGAAATAGTTTAATTAACTGGATAGAAAAATGACTAGTTGACAGAAGACAACGAGTAGTAGTTGATGGGGAGGCTTCAAACTGGAAATCAGTTTTGAGTGGGGTACCACAGGGATCAGTAGTGGGACCTATATTATTCTTAATATATATCAACGGTTTGGATGATGATATAACAAGCAAAGTATTGGAATTTGCGGATGATACAAAATTGTTTAGAAAGATTAAATGTGATGAAGATAGACAGCATTTACAAGATGATCTTGACAGATTGATAAAATGGTCTGAAAAATGGGAAATGTTGTTAAATTTTGGGAAATGTAAATGCCTCCACACAGGACATTGGAACGAAGATGTACAATATACAATGGCAGGTTCTGTACTAAGTACTGCTGTAAAAGAAAAGGACTTAGGGTTAACCATTAGTGCTGATATGAAGGTTTCAGAGCAGTGCAGTATTCCTGCTTCAAAGGGAAATCAAATCCTTGGATTAATTAGGTGAAATATAATGTATAAGGAAAAAGAGCTAATAATACCGCTGTACTAAACAATAGTTAGGCCTCATTTAGAATATTGTATTCAAGCGTGGAGGTCATATCGCAGGAAGGACATAGATATGCTAAAAAGAATATAGAGGAGTGCAACTAAAATGATACAAAAACTGAGGGATCTTAGTTGCGAAATACGCCATTTTCCAAAGGACTGTAAATGAATGGAACATATTATTTCCTGATTGTGTTTGTGCTAGTAGCGTGAATATGCTTAAAAATAAAATCGACACATACGCTAAAAGGGCGAGATACACGTAGATAAAAAGTATTGGACTCTCGATAAACCAAAAGGCTTCCTTGTCCACCTGCCATCTAAAGTTAATTTTCTGTACGGCAATCTTGTTAAATCTTGTTCAAGCTTGTTCATCTAAGTCACAACAATTCCAAGCGTCCATTTGACTGTACTACGTGAATTAATGCACGTTCTCGTTTATCCGGTGTACTTTTTCCGAAATTTATTCGGAAAGACGGCAAAATTGGTATACGGTGCAACGCCCATGACGACGACGAGTACATCAATTTATAAAGTTGTGTCCATGTTGTTCAAGTTGTACACATCAAATTAGGTTACGAAGCTTCTATATTGCAATGTCAGTTGACTGTAGTTATATACTTCCACATTCTTTTGTGTCTCACCGCGGTGGGTCATGGGCGTGGTTCAATTGGCATTCACGCACGGGTGACTTCGCGGATGAAGCGCATTGTCCACTCGCATTGTAAGCCCAAATACACTCGCTCTCAATCCAACATTCACCGAGCCGGGTACCCAGTTGAAGTAACACTGCTGGTTGACGTCAACTCGCTGACAGCAGCCTTTAAATCGAGGACATAAATCTGTCAGTCGTAACTTTTCCGTCACCGTTCATATCAATAATGGATATGCCACGAAATTGAAATTTATTAAGAGATACAACATAGTGCGCATCAGTTATTGATATTAGACTATTGGTATATATTGACTGTTTGTAATCTGTCCTTTAAAATTGAATGTTTAGAAACTTGACAGACATTATACATAAATTGCCTAAGATGCGCTATGTTCGTAACACGCGTGCACGTTTGCATTAATGTTACGAGAACTTAATTTGTTATAAAGGCCTCAGTAAAAAATTTTGTATGGGTTATATAATACCTGTGCAATACCACTGAAAATGCCACCTAAAAGGGAACAACGAAAGACAATTCAGGGTAATGGGAAGGAAGAGACAATCGATTCTGAAATCGACAATGAAACTACTATGGAGGATGACAAACCAACGCACGAATATGATTTGGGTAGCCTTAGACGAAGAGACTCACAGAACAAAATTACAATAGCATAACCCAGTTTGGGGCCAGATTTTCACAAATTGAGGATAGGCTGGATAAGAATGACTCTACCATTAAGTCAATATAGGATAAGTTGTTACTATTTGCAGAACGACTAGATTCAATCGATATAACAATGCGTTCTATACAGACATGTATACATGGTCCAGAAAAAGCCTCGGCTTTAGAGCTATGTGCTGGGCTCTCTTCTGGAGCTCGACCAAAGCATGGTAAGCCCGATGTTACACCGAGTGCACGGAGGAAGGCGGGTGAAGCTGGCTATCGCGATGACAGCGGTCCCGTGTCAAAGGGTGCGGTTCACGTTGACACAAATCTTAGGGACACCTTTTCAATCACCAATTACGATGGCCCAACACAGCGACTACCCAACCCTGACTACGAGTATTTCATGGACCCTAGCGATAGCCAAACAGTGGAATCCAGCCAGCGCCCCATTCCCAGTCAACGTTACCATGGCAACAGGGGTGTTGACACGCTTTGTTGCCAAGTGATAGAAATGTCAATATCAACAAATGTGAGGGTAAACCGGGCGAGTGGGATAATTGGATTCACCAATTCGAGTTTATGGCCGAAGCATACAATTGGAGAGAGGATGAGAATATGATGTCGCAGGGCTGGGTACATAACATTCCAGTAGGAATGCTTACCAGTCCTGCGGGCCTGCAGCGTTCTGAGTGTCGTACGTACGGCCGGATACGGAGTGGAGACGCGTCTAGGCTTAAGCGGTACGCCGTCAATAGTCTAGTTGTTGGGTTGGACGTGTTTGAAGTCTCGATCCCAGTCATGTCGTCAGGGCTCAGCACATTGTTATATCGAACCTCACCATCTTTCTTTCGCACTAGGACAGGAGCTGATGCCCAATTCGAGGTGGAGTGTCTACTAACTTTGGCTGCTATCACACCTGTCAGTGTTTTCTCTTCTTACCCTTGGAATTTCAAAGTGGAACGCCTTAGCCGTTCTCTAACTGGGTCCTCATAATAGGTTTTAATACGATGACGTATTAGCGAGAATTTACCGAAATCTTTACTATCATTGGAGAAAGTATTGCAGTATCCACCACCATTTAAGTATCTATGCTGCAAATGGTAGCTGGAATGAGTAATGTGTGACTTACTATTGGAACCAAATGTGTGTTTGACAACTGGCTCATCTACGTGTACTGGTTCTGCCTTAGTACTGTCGATTTGATCACTGTCCCGTGGCAGGGATAAAGACTTATTACAATGAGACCCTTGCTTACAATGATCACTGTCTTGGTGTAGGGGCAATGACTCATTACATTGACATCCCTGTTTACAATTATCACTGTCCCGTTGTAGGGGCAATGGCTCATTACACTGAGATCCGTGTTTATAATGATCACTGTCCCGTTGTAGGGCAATGACTCATTACATTGAGATCCACGCTTATAATGATCGCTATCCCGTTGCAAGAGCGATGACTCATTACATTGAGATCCACGCTTATAATGATCACTGTTCCGTTGTAGTGGCAATTACTAATTACTTTGAGATCCACGCTTATAATGATCACTATCCCGTTGTAGTGACACTATTGCCATGTATGAAGCTATTAGCACACTAGGTCCATTCGAACATAGTGTGTTGCATTATGGTAATAGTGTATTACATTATGGTAGATACATTGTATATTGCACATTAAATAATATTTATGTCAAATTAGTAGCCTACTCGTCAAGTCGGCTCTTGTAGTAGCAGCCTAAAAAATTCGTGCCAGGTCATATAAATGTCGCATTCTAAGACTTAACTTAAACTAGTTAAAGACAGTCAGTTGACAGACAAAGACATTTGTCAACTATGTGTAAAGTGTATATTAGTACACAGGAAACAGTCTTTGTAAAGACTACCTTGTATATAAGCCTAACTTGAATACATTGTCATCGACATCGTAACTAGGTAAGGCACGTTGTGTCACTGTGTGTTAACAAATATAACTAACTATAACCTAAACAATCTGGTGTAAATTATACACAGAAAGGTCTTTTCAAAGACTATATAAAAACTATTTTGAACATAAACAAATCAATAAATTCTGATATGGCACCTTGCAAGTGGCAACTCATGGCAAAATGACACTTAGTTTGCAACGACTGCCAGAGCTGGGTGGATTTTGCGTTGTCTGGCTGTCCAAAATCATGGGCAGAGACCAAAGATGACGGATTCACCTTTCGGTGTATGGGGTGTTTGAGGGTGGAATGTCTGAAGAAGGAGGTGTGTAAGTTAACGGATATAGTGAAGGAGATGGAGGTGAGACTCAACATAGAAATAGATGGAGTAGAGAGGGATGACGCGGTGAGAGTTGAGAATTCTACAACGCAGAAGGAGCAGAGTTGTGACACGGAGACTGAAGAATGGAGACTGAGTGGAGGGTAGGTGACTGGTGTGAAGGAACAAGAAACTGAAAAGACAGAGGGACGGAGGAAAAGTGTTCGGCAGAGGAACAGAGAACGGGTCAGTGGGGATAGATCAACAGGTAGTCAAACTGTAGAGAACGAGGAGAGACGCGACAGCGATACAGGTGGTGAAGAGGCAGATGCCACAAAGGCAGTTGGAAAGACTGTGAGACAGAAGACTGATGGAGAAGACAGAGTGTTCAGCAAAAAACAGAAAACATGACAGGCGTGAAGGTGACAGGGGAGAAAGTGACAGTAGTGAAGGAGGTAGCCGGGGAAAAGGGACGGGAGAGAAGAAAATGTGATGGGAGGAAAGATGAAGGGACGAAAGGAAGTGAAAGTAAATGTGCTAGAAGAGAAGATGACAGGAGAAAAAGACAACAACCAGACATATGCAAACCGGAGGAGCTACTCCGAGGCAGTGATTGAGGGGGCAAGGAGAAAAGAGAGATTGTTTATGGGTGATTCAATTCTGAGAAAAACAAACAAGACTATATGCGAGGGGAAGGACGTTGTTGTATGTCTACCGAGGGCTAGGATAGAGCATGTGACCGAAAGGGTAGAGAGGTATAGGGGCACGGCAAGGGAGGGTCTATACTAGTACACGTAGGGACAAACAATGCAGACAAGGAGGGAACAACTGGGATAGTTCAGAAGTACAGACATCTTGTAAGGAAGCTAAAGAAGACAAGAGTGGAACAGGTTGTTCTCTCAGGAATTTTGTCAGTAATGGGAGGAAGGGGGGCGTCATACAAAAGCTGTAAGAGGATGGCGATCAACGCACTACTTAAGCAGATGCGTGAAGAAGAGGGCGTGGGATTCATAGATTTATGGGGGTACTTTGTTGGGAGAGAAGATATGTACATGAGAGATGGCCTCCATCTAAGTGGAAAGGGGCAGCAGTATTCTCAGAGAATCTGCTGAGATGTGTTGACAGTGGGACAGGTTGCATCTACTTAAACTAAATTCGCAGGGGGTACTCGCAGACAAGCCTGAAACTGGAGGCATATATAAAGACAGCAAAATAATTCAGCAAATAACAGTCAGGACAACTGTTCTGAAGCTGGATATAAATGTGTTTGTTTAAATGCAAGGAGTATAGTAAACAAATGAAATGAACTAAACATTATGGTAGAAGGTATTGACCCTAACATAATAGGTATAACCGAATCATGGGCAACCACCGATGTATCAGATGCCGAATTGGGACTGACAGGGTAGGTAATGTTTAGGAAAGATAGCATAGGAAGAAGGGGAGGTGGAGTTAGTTTATATATTAAAGAATCTATCCAGGCTGATGAAATAAAATTAGACAGAGAAGCAGATTGCGAAGAAGCTGTTTGGTGTAACATAGTTACAGGAAACTCAACGTTAACGGTTGGATTAGTTTAAAAGTCCAAACATAAGCATAGAAGAGAATGAAAAAATACAAAACGATATAAGGGAAGTGAGCAAACGGGACTGTGTTATTATGGGGATTTCAACTATGGTCATATAAAATGGAAATCTCTACAGAGTATGGATAGTGAGGACCACAAGTTTTAATTTTAGTACAAGATAGTTTCCTTTCTCAACATGTGCTAGAACCAACCAGGGGAGAGAATGTGTTAGACATAGTTTTGTCCCCAAAGAATTAATTAGTTGACAATGTCAGGATATGTGAGCCACTGGGGAATAGTGATCACAACCAGATACATTTTACCATCAAAGTAAAATCAGAAAGGAATAGTAAAAAGCAGTACAGGAGAAATTTCCACAAAGGAAAATATAAGGACATCAGGAAATATTTAGCAAAGATAGATTAGAATAACACACTGAAGAATATGACAGCAACAGAATGCTGGAATATGTTAACGAGTGAAATTGAATGCATCATCGTCAAATTTGTTCCCTTAAAAAACACGGGAAACGGTCCCAAAAGAAACACTTATCGAAAGAAGCCATTAAAAATTAAGTATAAACAAATAATGTGGAAGTCATATAGACGTACTGGAAATGACGAAGACTACAACATTTATAAAGAAGCACTAAACCAAGCTACAGTTAAAATCAGAAATTCAAAGAGAAGCTATGAACATAAATTAGCTTGTAATATAAAACATGACAGCGAGAGTTTTTATGCGTATGTTCGAAGCAAATAGAAAGTTCAGTATATGGTCAGTCCTCTAGACGATAGTGCTGGAAATATAATATCAGAAGGATTCTTAATGGCAGAAAACCTGAATGAGTATTTTAGTTCAATGTTTACCAGAGAAGACACTAAGTTCACTGCCAGTACCAGAGGCTAAGTTTAAGGGGGCAGAATCAGACTTATTTAAGACAGTTAATTGTAACCCCAGAAATGGTAGCTAAGAAAATTAGGGCTATGAAGGATAATAAATAATCTGGAGTGGATGGTATTCCATGTAGAATATACAATTGGGGGAACTGTACTAAATACTACTGTAAAAGAAAAAGGCTTAGGGCTGACAATTAGTGCTGACATGAAGGTTTCAGAGCAGTGTGGAATTGCAGCTTCAAAAGGAAATCAAATCCCTGGATTGATTAGGCGAAATATAGCATATAAAAAAGAACTAATAATCCCGCTGTACAAAACAATAGTTAGGCCTCATTTAGAATATTGTATACAAGCGTGGAGGCCATACCGCAAGAAGGACAGAGATATGCTAGAAAGAGTACAGAGGAAAGCGACTAAAATGATACACAAACTGAGGGATCTTAGTTATGAAAAACGCCTAAAAGAATGTGGTTTAACAACACTAGAGACCAGGAGATTGAGAGGAGATCAGATAGAAGTGTTTAAAATATTGAATGGTTATAAAAGTATTCATATAAATATGTTTTTTTCAGTTAAGAAAGATAGAAAGACTAGAGGACATGAGGTTACATTAGTAAAGGAGCAGTGTAGATTAGAGGTAAGAAAGTTCTCATTTTCACAAAGGACTGTGAATGAATGGAACAGATTATCTGATAATTGTGTGGGTGCTAGTAGTGTGAATATGTTTAAAAATAAAATCGATACATACCTCAGAAGGGCCGGATATATGTAAATAAAAGGGTTGGACTCTCGATAAGCCAAAGGGCTTCCTTGTCCACCTGCCATCTAGAGTTAATTCTCTGGATGGCAATCTTGTTAAATCTTGTTAAATCTATGTGCACAATGTCAATATATCTGCCACCGATATGAATGCATATCCAGCCACACAATTTCATCATTATATTATATGTGTTGAAGGTGTAAACTTCGAGTAAAATACAAAACTATACTTCAACGGTAGTGAACGTTTGACCATATTGACATTCCTTTCAGCTATAATAAATATGTCATTGTCAACATTACCACTCAATGCAAACAATCTCCAGCAATACCCCCTTAACACTAAACGTACTGCAACAACACTATACTTCTTATACATTACAAATATGTAACATCACCCAGACACTCAACGTCGACAATCAACGTTTACAATTACAATTCCCATCACTATCCTCTCCTCAACGACGGAAATATCTCTAACAACACCCCCACGGGACACAACAAGTGGTACATGTGCAATATTAGGCTGTAATTATGTTTCGTGTACATAAAAATCATCCACGCTACAACCCTAGGCTGGTGGCCTTCTCAGTATTGTCTGCCAAGTCGTCCGTTCTGTCACAATATACATACATGCCCGGGGGCCACACCAAGCCTGATACATTGAATGGGTTTAGGGCAGTGAGCCTACTGACTCACAATATATAGTGACCCTCAACCAGTGGTTACTAATTTTGATCGACTTCCCTTTCACTTAATTCCCCCGGCCAGTCAGTGTCCAGATCAGCGAATTAGTCTACAAAAAATAACTTGGCGTCGTCAAAAGCCTGCGTATTGCCCCGCTTTTGGTAAACTTCCCCTTTAATAATAATAATAATAATTTATTTTGTTAAATGCCACATCCAATATTGTTCACAGCGCTTTACAACAATATACAAGTGTATGTTAAAAATAATGCATTTGAATAAAAAACAATAGTTGTTATATCATAGATAAAATGAACTAATAATAATAGTAATTAAAACAATAAATATAGTAGAAGTAGAAAAGGAATGTGATGTAAAATATCATAAAATTAAATAGTTAAGATCATATTATTGTTATTTTTATATAAATAAACTAAAATTAATGTAAACATCAATAAATTAGGCTGAAATGTATACAAAAGTAAATAAATAAATAATAACTGTGTTAGTAAGGGTCCGAGTTACATATACGCTGCAGTGTACAGGTGAGTCTTCAACACATATTTACATGATACCAGTGATCTTTTTTTTGATAACACTCAACGGTAGAGCGTTCCACACTGTTGCCGCTGCGTGAGAAAATGTACAGTCACCGGCTATGCTGCATGTTCTCGAAACAACTAGTGCGTTCGAGTCAGCAGACCGAAGACGTCTGGCTGGCATGTAGATATGCACGAGTTTCTGCACGTAGACAGGCGAGAGGTCTTCGTGCAGCGCCTTGTACGTAAGAACAGCGAGCTTGGATGCAATGCGCTGTTGAATAGGTAGCCAGTACAGTTCGCGAAAAATAGGGGTCGCACTTTCACAACGAGCCTGTCAAGTAATAAGACGAGCGGCATAATTCTGGAGCCGCTGCAATCGACCGATGTTATTGGTTGAGGTACCGAACAGTAGAGAGTTGCAGTAGTCCAAACGGGATGTAATCATGGCATTGACTACCCGTTCCGCAGTTGGTTGAGTGAGGTAACGGTGGATCAACCCGATGTTGCGTAGGTGCAGCGAGCAAGTGCTGATAGTACGTGACACTTGCACAGTCATATCCAGGTGTCTATCAAGGTGGACGCCGAGATTTCTAACATGATCAGTTGCATAGATTGCATCTGTCCCGACGCGCGCACGGAGCCCACTTACGATGGCATATGCTGATTCGGGGACAACCGGTAGAATTTCTGTTTTCGTGTCATTCATGGACAGATAATTCCAAGTCATCCACTTCTTCACGTCATCAATACATCGTTCGATCCGACGCACGGCAATCGCCGGAGAAGATGCATCCAGGTCGAAGTGACAGAACAGTTGTAGATCATCGGCGTAGTGGTGATATTTTAAGTCGTGTTTGTGAATGATATCACCGATCGGCTGCACGTATAGTGAACATAATAGTGGTCCCAACACTGACCTTTGCGGCACCCCCGTTAACAAAGTCAGCTCGCAGGATAACACGCGGTCGATGACGACACTCTGCTTGCGATTCCAACCAATGGAGAACCACTCCTGTGATGCCGTAGCGTCGTTGTAAGCGATCCTGTAGTATTGCGTGATCTACCGTGTCAAATGCGGCGCTTAGATCGATGAGTACAACGATTGTACCTTGTCTACGGTCTAGCGCGGTCCTGATCTCGTTGTCTACCCACAGTAGGGCTGTCTCGATCGAGTGGTTTCGCTTGTATGCGGACTGAAATGTGTCCGTAAGTGATTCATTGGCTAGATGAATGCTCAAACTGTTATAATTTTAGCAGGCATGTGTGAGTTGTTTATGTCGATTGACCTATGAAATTACCCACTATGCTTTTCGGCAGCGGAACTCAGAAATGGCTTATTCATTTTGCACAACGAACATTGTCCTGACTTAATGATTGAAAACAACAGAATTGTTGATGTTGTATACGAAGATCTAACGTGTAATTTAATTTCGCAACACAGGCATCGTTGACGTAGCCGTTGGCGGAGTCTAGCCGTAGGACGCTAACGGCGGTGATTTGGCGATGTATCAGTTACGACGTTGTACAACTAACTATAAGTGACGTTATTTCATCACGCTAAGCGAGGCGACGAGCCTTGCTTACCAATCCCAACTAAAGCTAACTAACTAGACGTTGTAGCCTAGTATTGTACAATATGTAAATACACCAACGCAGAATGCCGTGCTTGCTGGATTCTAGCTATTGTTCGACAACTGACAATGTGTATTTTTGTTGACAAACGTGTGTGCAATTGGAGGTTAGATATTCAGCCAACCAAATCGAATGTTTTCCTGGTTAACGAAATCACGCTTCTAGTTCACAGGGAAACCCAGGATAGCCATAAAAGCGGAGGTATACTAAATTCACTGAAGTAAGTCAGTGACAGAAAGCGGTGTTGTCAGAACGATGTCTGCACAACTTTAAAACATACATATATTTTATACGTCAGACGCAGGTGCGTAATTTCTTACACAAATGTCGCAGGGCTGGGTAAATAACATGCCAATAGGAATGCTTACCAGTCTTGCGGGCCTGCGGCGTTCTGTGTGTCGTACGCACGGCCGGATACGGGGTGGAGACCCGTCTTGGCTTAAGCGGTACCCCGTCAATAGACTAGTTGTCGGGTTCGACGTGTCTCAAGTTTCGATCCAAGTCACGTCGTCAGGGTATATATAGATAACTATAGGGAGGGTGCTGCCACCCAGGGGGCTATTAGTTGCCTAGTGCTGCCACCCACTACGGACCACCACCAAGATTCGACGCTATATTTGGCGGAGATAGATCGTAGTAATTTGGTGGTGCAGAAAAGTTGATAAACAAGCGGAATTACTGATTTATAAGTATTATTCTTGCCTTAATATCATTCATAAAGTTGCAGTAAACATACATTGAGTAGCAGTTGTGCTTAAAGTTAGTTAGTTAAAGTATTTTAGAACACCTTAGTATAGTGAGTGATAATAGGGTAACTTAGCCTTCGATAAGTTGTAAACAAGATTTAACAAACCTGGTTAAGTGGTAGAATATATAGGAGATAAAGTAGCAACCATCAAACTACTTACATAAGATAATATCTGTGTAAGCCAGTACTTGCTACATATTTTGATTAGGTAGCATTGTTATTAAAATTAAGCTAGGCAAGGGCGATAGTCGGGCGGCGTAACCTAAATAAATAAAGCTGCCTAACGTAACGTAATTGATTGTATTTAAATTAGTACATTACCGGTAATGTTAGCGTTCGTGATAGGATAAATAGTCGGCAGTGTAATTAAAATATGTAACATAAAGTGTGCTGTAGTACACAGGAAACAGTCTTTATAAAGTATAAGTTAGTTAAGTTATTAAATATATTCTGATAGGAATATTGCGCCTTGCAAGCGGCAAGTCGAGGCAAAGCGACACCTGGTGTGCGATCACTGCCACAGCTGGGTAGATTGTGCATTGTCCGGCTGTGGGAAGTCATGGGCAGGATCCATGGAGGAAGGATTCACCTTCCAGTGCATTGGGTTTTGGTAGGTGGAGTGTCTGCAGAAGGAGATAGTTAGGTTTACAGATATTGTGAAGGGAATGGAGATGGAAATTAGCAAGGAGACATGTCGAATGGAGAGAGACGACATGGAGGGAGGTGAGAATACTGCAAGACTGAAGGACAATAGCAATGACAAGAAAACTGAGGAAAGGAGATTGAGAGGAGGGAATGTGATTGGAGGGGAAGAAATTGGAAAATCGACGACAGAAAACGTGACAAGCGTGAAGGTGACAGGGGAAAAAGTGACCGCACAGAAGGAGGGAGGGAAGATGGAACGGGAGAGGAAAGAAGAAAAGGAGATGGGAGGAAAGATGAAGGGACGAAAGGAAGTGAGAGCGAATGTGATAGAAGAGAAGTTGATAAGAGGGGCGCTGGCAGGAGGAAAGGTGACCAAAAAAAAAGCGACAGGAAAGAATGGATCGGAAGAGAATGTGACAGGAGAGAAGACGACAGGGGGAAAAGACAGCAACCAGACATATACAAATCGAAGAAGGAGCTACTTTAAGGCAGTGATTGAGGGGGCAATGAGGAAAGAGAGGGTGCTTATGGGCGACTCCGTTATAAGAAAGACGGACACGACACTGAGCGAGAGGAAGGACGTTGTTTGTCTACCGGGGGCTAGGATTGAACATGTGACTGACAGGGTAGAGAAGGTATTGGGACATGTCAAGGGAAGGTGTACACTGGTACATGTAGGAACAAATAATGCAGACAGGGAGGTAATAACTGGGATAGTACAGAAGTATAGACAGTTAGTGAGGAAGCTAAAGAAGACAAGAGTTGAACAGATTATTCAGAATTCAGAATTGTGCCGGTAATGGGAGGAAGGGGGGCGACGTATAGACACTGCAAGAGGATGGCGATCAACGTAGTAGTTGAGCAAATGTGTGAAGAAGAGGGGGTATGATTCACAGATTTATGGGGATACTTTGTTGGGAGGGAAGATATGTACATGAGAGGTGGCCTCCATCTTAGTGGAAAGGGTCAGCAGTTTTCTCAGAGAAGCTGCTGCGATCTGTTGAGAGTGGGACAGGTTGCATCTATTTAAATTAAATTCGCAGAGGGGACTCACAGAGAAGCCTGAAACTGGAGGGTTAGAGTGATAATAGGGTAACTTGACAGCACAAATAAATCAGCAAAGAACAGTCTGGAAAACTCTTCTGAAGCTGGATATAAATGCGTTTGTTTAAATGCGAGGAGTATAGTAAATGAAAGAAATGAACTAAACATTATGGTAGAAGATATTGATCCTCACATAACAGGTGTAACCGAATCCTGGAACACCACCGATATATCAGAAGCCGAATTGGGACTGACACGATATGCAATGTTTAGGAAAGATAGAATAGGAAAAAAGGGAGGTGGGGTTATTTTATATATTAAGGAATCTATCCAGGCTGATGAAATAAAATTAGAAACAGAAGCAGATTGAGAAGAAGCTGTTTGATGTAACATACTTACAGAAAACTAAACGTTAACAGTTGGGTTAGTTTATCGAAGTCCAAACATAAGCAAACAAGAGAATGACAAAATACAAAACGCTATAACGGAAGTAAGCAAACGGGACTGTATTATTATGGGGGATTTTAACCACGGGCATATACAATGGAAATCTCTATAGAGTATGGGGAGTGAGCCACCACAAGTTTTTAGCTTTAGTTCAAGATATTTTCCTTTCTCAACATGTGATAAAACCAACCAGGGGTGAGAATGTGTTAGACTTTTTATAGTTTTGTCCTCACAGAATGAATTAGAAGACAATGTCAAGATATGTGAGCCACTGGGGAGTAGTGATCACAACCAGATACATGTTACCATCAAAGTAAAATCAGAAAGAAATAGTAAAAAACAGTATAGGAGAAATTTCCACAAAGGAAGGTATAAGGACAGACTGGAATAACACACTGAAAAATAAGACATCAACAGAATGATGGAATAGATTAAAGAGTGAAATTACCTGAATAGTCGATACATTTGTACCCTTCAAAAAACAAGGGAAACGGTCCAAAAAGAAACATTTATGGAAAGAACCCATTAGAAAAATTAAGTACAAACAAACGATGTGTCAATCATATAGACGTACTGGAAATAACGAAGACAACAATATTGATAAAGAAGCACTAAACCAAGCTACAACTGAAATTCAAAGAGAAGATACGAACAAAAATTAGCTTGTAATATAAAACAAGACAGCAAAAGTTTGTATGCATATGTTCGAAGCAAACAGAAAGTTCAAGATTAGGTCGGTTCTCTAGAAGATAGTGCTTGAAATATAATATCAGAAGGATTCTTAATGGCAGAAGACCTGAATGATTACTTTAGTTCAGTGTTTACCAGAAAAGATATTAGTTCACTGCCAGTACCAGAGGCTAAGTTCAAGGGGGCAGATTCAGACTATTTAGGACAATTAATTGTAAACCCGGAAATGGTAGCAAGAAAATTAGGGCTATGAAGGATAATAAATCACCTGGAGTGGATGGGATTCCGCCCAAACTACTATTGGAAATTGTAGAACTAATTAGCATACCACTTGCAACAGTTTTCATCTTGTCGTTTGAAGAGGGAGTGGTTCCTTTAGAATGGAAAGAAGTAAACATTATACCGTTGTTTAAGGTAGGTTCCAGAAACAAGTCAGAGAACTACAAACCAGTAAGTTTAACGTCAGTGATTTGCAACGAAGCGCTATAGACGGGAGGGAAAAGGTAGTATTGTAGAAGCAGGTGTTGAGTCGGTACAACAATCTTTCCGACAAAAGCATACAGGAACACCTGCGTGTGGCCATCAAAAAATTCCCCAGTGAAGATGAAAACAAAGTACAACTAGCTAACGGAAATGAAAGCATCGGAAATTAAATCACCAACAACGTTCCAAAAACTATGAAGCAGAAAGCACGGCGACTCCTCGTTAAAGGTGGAACGATCACGGCGAGATGGTGTACAAAGACAAGGCGGTACCCGGAAGTAACATCGTAGAGCTCGTGAACGAAGTGTTGAGAAAGCGGAAGTCGTTTGAACCAATATGGTAGAAAACCTTCGCTCGTGGTCTTAAGAATGTGAACACGCCAACGGATTTAGTGGGGAGCTTAGATCGTTGGATTTACATGCGGACAGCGTCAGTCGACGACGACTGTCAATGGAAACCAGCATTCCGTTTGACAGCGGTCGTCATCGGCATCGTAGACCGCCTGTATCGTCGCGGCGTGCAGTTCATTCGGTGACACCTCACACGTTGGGAACCATAATAGTATTACCGATATGCCAAAAACAGGTTCGTATGCGACATACAATCCACAGGAATAGTGTGCAAGAGACATCATGTCGGGAATATTCTGTTTATTACTTATGAGAAATATATGACTTTTGACCTTGACCTATATTGCTCTTGCTCCGACGGATCTCCAACGGATAATGGATACCCTGCGTCATAAACTACACGACATACTACTCATGCGTAACAAGTACGAACAATGTAATAATAAATATTTGTTTTATATATGATACGTTTTTATTACCTACTTCTGCAAAAAAATGTATTGATATACTTGAACTGAGAAGTTTATCGTTTGTAAATGTGTAGAAATGCATTAATCCAAACATAATTTTACTTCTAATGGGTTAATTAAAACCCAGTGAAAGTACTTGAAGATAGAGAGTGACTTGGAATTTCATAATTTAAATATATTCTAAGCATCTAGGATATAACCATTCCAGTTGATGATGACACTGATCACACATTAACATGTGTTTAACAACAAAACAACATGCAACACAATATTTAAATGGATATCTACTCACACCAGAGTAAAACAGTTTGTAGACCCATTAATCAACAAAGCACGGCAAAGTTTACTGTTCAACGATCTGGCTCCAGTCTAATGCTCCAGTCTCGCCCACGATGTTATAATTTTGATTCAAGTGTCTTCGAAGGAATGCAATGACGCCACCCTTAGATTAAGGTTTTAGGATTGCTTTTCTGGCTACTCGTGATGTGATACAATCGCCTTACGACATTATCGATTATCGCAATAGTACTGCAACATCGATATTACTATCGCTGTACCTTTGCAGTAAGTAAAACCATCACCGATATTCGCCAAACATTGCACCGACGCATGTCGCCGGCATATCAGAGACACGTCATTTCCGTTCAGGGGATGATCTTTTCAAAATGTCGTCGTCGTTCCCGCAATTTCTGTATACACAGAAGACTGAACAACATAACTCCACTGAAGGTGATCACAGCTCCAGTAATGATGAATGGCACGTCATAGCTTTGGGTCATGTCGTAAATCCAACCTGCAAGTAGAACGCATTATGTCTGCAACTAGGACACATTCAGTGTGCAAGTAGGATGCATTTAGTATGCAAGTAAGATATACTATTATTTAGTTTTCTTGTAGTAAATATTCACCCTACAAGCACCAAATAGAGCACATCCAGCTACCAATGGCACAGAGTGAGCCAGCAAATCTGTTCAACCAGCATTTGTTTTAAAAGATAAAATAAAACAAAACATTAATTATATGTTCCTTAAATATGTTTGAATTAGAGTACTCCTCAAAGCAGGCTTAGAGGGCTATATTCTACCAGACACATTTGGATGTAACAAATGTGGCCAATTGTTTCGCTACAATTATGGTAATAAACTTAATTGTCAAGTAGACCGCAAAATACTTCATCATACATTTAACCTTAACAAAAGCCAACTCTGTCACACTAACAAACTTTTTTTACTTGTACAGTTGATGTATTCAGCCAACGTGACGCATGATTTCTATGATTCAGCCAAGTCAAACATCCCACACCTCAGCACAGGTACTTCAGAAATCTATAATTATAATTTAATCTACAGATTTCTATTAAATTGTATAGACCAATTCAAGATATGTCATAGTAAACTATAACATATTGTAGAAATCTACATAAATCTTTATAATTATATAGTGCATACCCTATACAAAAAATATCCATAACAATCCTATGGAATAATCTGTAGATGTTATAGAAACGTATATAATCTAGACATTCTATATAATTCTATAGCACAAAATGTTCTTTAGAAACCTTTCTACAACATTCCTATGGAATAATTTATAAAATTGCTTGCTTTAGTGTTTTATTTAATTTATACATACAATGTTGAGACCACAGTGGCGCCACCTAGTGTTCATACCGGCAACTGGAGGGCCGGCAATGGCGCCCACTCCAAGAAAGGGAAGCATCAATCCAAATGAGTCGGTGAGTCGGTCAATACCAAGCAGATCCACCAGCACGGTAGGCGACAACGACACAACCATGCCTGCAAAACATATTCCAATAATGCAGTGCTTAGTTTTAAACTTCCTCAGCTCGAATTTGTGTCCATCACTTTTGAAATTAATTTTGGCGAAAAAGCAAACCTACCTAGTATCCGCTAGCTAGATTGTGTAACTTTTTCAATCTAATTTTGGCAAAATCATCAAACAAATTTAACTTATTTTATTGCGTGTGGAGATAACAATATACTATACTGTATTATACTATATATATACACTATGCTATACTGTACTATATGATATATAGGTAATTCTCACAATTGGAATGTTCACGTGAATGATCGATGCGATTATGCCCTTGTACCTGTGTTGATGTTGTTGACTTTCTTTCTTTGTGTTCTCAACAAAGATGGCAAAAAACAAAAAAACAAAGAGTCTATAACGAACACATATACATATTTGACTCTTGTCACCACTAGTGGCTGACACTGACAATAACATTGACATCATATCCAAAAATCCGTCATAGCCCATTGGCTCGTCGGACATAACTACCTACCACCCAGCGGAATTGGTTTAACGTTAAGGTAAAAAGAAGTTTTTATATGTATCCAGTCCTCAGGACTGCTCAAAGCTCTTTACACTTTACTCCCTGGCAGACCTGGTCAATCGAACACCATCTCGACTTCTCTGGGACGCATCCAGCCACGCTGCAATTAATGCGCGAAGACTATTTATACACAAATATTCACTGCTGTGTATAGCCAGGTGCTCATTCATACAGCTGAGTTAACTTTCCCAAGATTCGACACCGCAGCACAGGATTCGAACCTAGTTTCTGTCGGTCGAGATTTCAAAGCACTAGCCACGGTACCACTGCGCTCCACAAATATTGCTATGTCAACTCACCCACGGAGAGACCAAACAGAGCGACGTAGATAAGAAGTGTCTCGTAGGTGTGACAGAAGATGCTGAGAGACGTCACGAAACCGGTGAACATCACAGCCATGATGTACAGGAGCAGTCTGTTGACACAGTCGCTGTCTGACACCCAGCCGATGACGACACGAGACACGGTGTTGGAGATGCCAATCACGGAGATGAGAAAGACACCGTTCGACATAGAGATACCCATCTGAAAAATGTTTGCTGTTGAATAGTCGCTCGGTGTTAGGAATGGTCTTATAATTTCACAAAGTTAAAAAAGTTAGGCATTTAGTATTGGTTCAAATCATCCACTCCCAACAATACCTCAGTCACATTGAGAGAATGTGTACTGCCGCCTTTTACGTATACAGTTACATGACGCATACCATCCATGATTACGCCAAATAAGACATCACACCACCATTTGCAAAGAAACCTAAACAAATGCATAGAATTCTATATATATTTATAGATTTCTGTAGAATTCTACAGAACAATTTAAAATTATCGTATATAAAACTACAATATACTGTAGAATTCTACATAATTGTATATAATTACACAGTTCAACGTATTCTATGGACATATATCCACAACTGTCCTATACAATAGCATAATATAATATAATATATGTTATATAAACTTATACTTACTTGCTTACTTACGTATGCCCATCGTCCCTTCTGGGTCATAGGCCGTCGACAACAGCTCTCCAGAATCCTCTGACCTGGGCTCTTGTTACAAGCTGCCTCCAAGTGTGTCCTGCCTTCTTGATATCCGCCTGGAGGTCCCTTCGCCAGATATGCCTTGGATGGCCTCTTTTTCTCCTTCCTTGTGGGTCCAATGTCAGAGCCTGTCTAGTGATATTTGATGATGGTTTTCTGAGCGTGTGGCCAATCCATCCCCATCGTCTTCTTCTTATTTCATCTGCGGCAAACAGTTGGTGTGTCCTCCTCGACAAGTCATTTTTTTTGCTGATGGTGTTTGGCCAGCGGATCTGGAGGATTCTTCTTAGACAGATGGTAATAAAAGTATGTACTACCTTGATGGTGGTGTTGGTTGTCTGTCATGTCTCTGCTCAATACAGTAGGACTGACTTCAAGTTGGAGTTAAACAGTCGGATCTTCGTGTGTAATGACAACACTTTGGAGCTCCAGATGGTCTTGAGCTGGATTAATGTTCCTCTCGTCTTGCCAATCCTTGCTCTAACATCTGCGTCTGTGCCACCCTGCTTGTCAGTGACGATACCCAGTATGTGAAGGTATCTACCTCTTCAAGTGTACTCCCTTCCTGTGTGACTGGCTCGGTGCTTGCTGTAATAACATTGAGGACCTTTGTCTTTCCATTATGAATGTTGAGGCCAACTTGTGGGGAGATGGGTGACAGTTATGTGGTCTTCTCCTGTATTTGCTGGTGGCTGAGGGACAACAGTGCCAGGTCGTCGGCAAAGTCCACGTTCTCCAATTGCGCCCAAACTATCCACTGGATTCCATTTCTTCTCTGTGTTGTGCACTTCTCCATTATCCAAATGATGGCCAGGAGAAAGAGGAACGGGGACAGTAGGCAGCCCTCTCTAACTCCCGTCTTCACTTCGAAACAGTTCGTTAGCTGTTCTCCATGGGTTATCTGCAGCTTGTTCCTTCATAACTGTTATTAATCGGATTGGCCAGTTTGGTTGGTATGCCATAATGGCGTAGTAGTTTCCAGATGGTCTCCTTGTCTACGATGTCAAACGCCTGTTCGTAGTCGACGAAGCTGATATAGAGCGAGGAGTTCCACTCCAAAGATTGCTTTGATGCGCAGTGTCGAGATCTGATCAACGCATGACCTGTTCGGGCGGAAGCCATCTTGCTGATCTCTCAGCAGTGGGTCGCCTACATCTTTCGTTCTTTCCAAGATGATCCTGTTGAACACTTTCCCTGGCACTGACAGAAATGTGATTCTTCTGTAGCTGGAACAGTTGCTGAGGTCTCCTTTCTTTGGGAGTGTTTTACGAGGTATCCCTCTCTTCAGTCTGATGCACGTCTTCATTTTCCCAGATCTTTCAAAAGAGAGGGTACAATAGCTCTACAGAGGTGACTATATCTGCAATGAGTGCTTCTGCCGGAATCTCGTCCGGTCCTGCTGCTTTGCTATTCTTCAGGTGCTGTATGGCCCTCCTGATTTCTTTCTTGGTAGGCTTGTCACACTTGACGGGTCCGGTTGGGCAGGTCTGTTCAGAAGTTCTTCAAAATGTTCAGCCCATCTGTTGAGCTGTTGCTCAGTTCCCGTGATGATCTTTCCTTCCTTGTCTTTAACTGGTTGTTCTGGCCGGTTGTATTTGCCTGATAGTTTCCTGTTGGTGTCGTACATCTCTCTCATATTTCAAGCTTGCTCTCCTTCTTCTGCCAGGTTGTCAACGTAGTTGCGCTTGTCTGTTTTTACACTCTTCTTTACTTCTCTGTTGGCTTCTGTATGCTCTTCCTTTGCCTTTGCCTTTGTTGCTCTTGTTCGACCGTTGTTTAATGCAGATTTCGTTTCCTTCCGCACTTAGATCCTGCGCAAGGTTTCTGCTGTGATCCAATCTTTCTGTTGCTGTTTCTACAGACCAACCACTTCTTAGCAAGTTGATGTCAGTGCCATTTTGGTGTTCTGCCACTGGCTGTTCAGGTCGAATTCTTTATCATGCACCTCTTGTTAGCAAGGTTCAGCTTGTATTCGTCTCTTTTTTGTGGATCTTTCAGGAGGCCGACATTACACTTTCATCTCTTTGTTGCTTTCTCCGTCCAATTTTTCTTCAACCTGAGTTTCAGTCTAACAACCAGCAGGTGATGGTCGTCAACGTCAGCTCCCCTCTTCACTTTTATATTTTGAAATAACCTCCTGAATCTATTGCCTATGCAGATGTGATCTATCTGGTTTTCTGTCACGTGGTCGCGTGTAATCTTGTGTATCCTTTTGCGTGTGAAAATGTTGTCCCCGATGACAATCTTGTTCAGTGCAAATGTGTCAGCAAATTCTCTGTCCATTCTCGTTCTTATCTCCAACTCCATGGGTTCCCATCACTTCGTCATATCCCATGTTGTCCGTTCCAATCTTCGCATTGAAATATCCCATAAGGATGTTCATATCTTTCTCTCGACACTTGTCCAGGATGCTTTGTAGTCTGCTGTAGAACTGGTCTTTGGTGTCTTCATCACTGTCTTTCGTTGGTGCGTAGTATTGGATGATATTCATCTTGATTGTGTGTTGCTTTCTTCTGAAGGATGCTGTGATGATTCTCGGTCCATGCGCTTCCTATACTATACGTCAGTGTGGGGGAATCGTCGTCTTCATGTCCCGAGAAGAGTAACATATATCCTAAAGAATCCTTTCATGTCTTTCCTGACTGTGTCAATCTTGTCTCACTGATTCCCAGCAATGCAAGGTTGTAGTTGTTCATTTCCGCTGCTACAAGCGCTGTCTTTTCTATCTGGTACATGTTTTCATATTAATGTGCTTGGTCTAAAGAAGGTTACTCGGCTCTGTGGCTTCTGTGGTCTCTCGGCTTTCACCACATGGCGTCATATGTCCTCGAGATGAAGACCCTTCCTCTTCCAGGAATGTGTTCTCTGTAAATTCTGTTGTCGACGTTTCTGTAGCAATATTACGAGGTGGAGGTGCTAGCCCAATGTTCAACTCTCCTTCTTTCTCATCCAGGCTTGGGACCGGCCACGGCGGAGTTATATAAACTTACGTAATACTACAATTCTAATCAATTCTATATTATAAAATAAGCTATTTAAAAATAGTCACAAAAATTTCATAGAATCATATATAGATGTTATACAGAAGGGATGGTTGCCCACGACAAGTTCAATTGTACGGGACTTATTGTTTAGTTATTTTATTTGTTATATGTTACGTCAATGTGTTGTAGACATAACAAAATATTAATTGTGGCCGACCGACCGACCGACCAACCGACAGACCGACCGACCGACCGATCGCAATCGATAATATCGACCCGTCTCACCTGGCCGGCCCTGTCAGACAGGTACACGTATGGAACGTAGACACCGAAGACCATTAGACACTTGGATGTGGCGAAGAGCAGGAAGGTGACGTCCTTGAGAAGTTCACGCATCTGTTGAAACATTCCATTCGTTTTCTCCAAACAGCGACACAAATGGAATAAAAAACATCCATCGTGTGGCGCCGACTGTCGGAGTAGTGATGTCTCGCAGTGCGAATCAGTGACGGGATTCGACTGGTGATCGCTTGCGTCGCTGGACGGATTACCTGGCGTGGCGTGCAGAAGGACTATTATTTGATGGCGGTTGCATCGTTAACTGGGGAGATGACGTTGTATACGCGCACGTACAGTGCAACAGCACTGTTATTATATTGTATTATGATGTTATAATAGTTTAGACCAGTATCAATGGCAAGAGTATATATATATATATATATATATATTATGTAGATATATTTATATATATATATATATATATATATATATATATATATATATATTATAAAACAATTAATCAATGCGTATTCGTTTTCCTTGTACCAGTCATAACAATGTATCGTGATGTGTCCCTTATTACAGCGTAGGACCTATCGCGGTGTACCGATTACAACAATATAGGGCCATCTTTTCTACGCATGCACGCATGAACGCACATAAGCACGCACGCTCGAACACACACACACACACACACACACACACACACACACACACACACACACACACACACACACACACACACACACACACACACACACACACACACACACACACACACACACACACACACACACACACACACAAATACATACCGTGTTAACTTTACTACACGATCCAAAATAAACATACCCACGCATGCGTGACGTTGCAAAGTGTCTCCCTCGTGCGGCGATTCAACAGGTATGCGTGATAGCGAGGTCATCGAACTTGAATTCTGGGACAGATGGAGTGAGCTGGATTGAGGTGCACGACAGTTGTTCAGCATCAAGTCTGAACCGACTTTCTTCGCCTCTACCACCGCTGGAGAGTCCTTTGCTGTCGTGTCGTTCAATTTATCGCTGCTGACGCTCTCAGCGGGTAGCTTCTGTTGGTGCCGTTTCCTTAACTCAAGTGGTCGGAAGAAGGATCCACATATGCAGCAGTTGAGAAGGATGCCGGCTTCGACGAGGACGGCGCCTCTCCAGCCGTACTCGTCCAGCAGCGCCTTGGCAAGCGGCGCGAAGATGAATGTTCCGATTCCCGACCCACAGACAGCGAGACCCGTCGCAAACGATCTTCGTTTCTCGAAGTAGTGCGATACACTGACGATAGCGGGAAGATAGATCATGCCGAGCCCCAGGCCTGACACACACACAGACAGCGTTATATCACACTGAACCTTTTTACAGTCACAAAAACGGCTTATCGATTCTCAGATTGACTAACCCTTTTGCACTGATGCATTTCTGAGCTTAGTTTCCGAGGATTTAGGCGCAAAAGAAGTTACCTTTTATTATTATTATTATTTTGTAACTCAAATTTTAAAGACGTCGGACAATAACGTATTTCCATGTTGAAAATAAAGAATTTATAATGTCTCTAATATAGCCTGATGTTGCTAACGTTTTTCCTACTCTTGCGCACAAAATCAAGTATTTGAAATCGTGATCTTTCTAATTTATGCGTGCAAGTTGAAAGCGCCGGTTGATGACGTCATGCGGCGAATGTCTCAAATAAAACACACGTGGTGCAGTCCAGTTCTGATGCAAACGACTTTTTCAATTCTGTTTGCAATGATAACGATATATCAAAAATCACTAAAGATGCTTGATATGTGTCGGCACAACCGTACCAGTATGAACTAGCAGCTAAACCGCCGGTTACGTATACAAAAACGGATTAATTAGCAAAGCATCCTGAGTTAGATATGCGAGGTCGATTGAACATTGTTTTGTTATAAGTGTGTGAACTATTGAACGTGTCACAGAGCCACAGCGACTCCGCCACCGCCAGTCTGACCAGTGCTAATGCTGGCGTTGGCGCCTGTAGTTGAAAATCCCATTTCATGTTCAGCACAATTAATAAAGTCGCATGGAAGAAATGTTGGCTACATATATGATAATACGAAGTCGATTTTCAGTGTGATCGACTGGCTTGGATAAACCGTTGCCGTGTACAACCCCTGCAGCAGACAGTTTCGTCAGGAAACATTTTGCAAGGTGACGTTTAATTTCGATCTTGCACGACACACGTCTTTATTAAGATGCTACTAAATATCCATGTAGTACAAGATCAAGCGACAAAATGTATCGAAAACATTAGCATGATTTGTATCAATGCAAAAGTTGATGAACGCTAAAATGTACTTCAGATTATAAGATGACGCGCTGCCTCAGTTCGCCGCGTGACGTCACGACCTAGTCATCAGACAGTCTCTTAGGCAGAGTGCAGGTGGAAAACTGAAACCTTAATTTCTGCAAGTAATTCGCGGCACAATTTACTGTTCTTCTGGCAAATAGTTTATATCGCACTGATCTGTGAAATAAATATAACTTCGGATTTTGTGTTATCAAAATATCGACGCTTTTAATGTTGTGATCATCTGGAGGGCGTATCTTATTATTTTCAGTTAATAGACCACTGTAAATTAACGTATATTTTATTGTGTGATGCACTCACCTGCCATAATGCCGAGGGTGAAATGTAAGTAGTAGAGATTTGGTGCAAACACGCTGATGGCAAAGCCGAACGCCGCAAGAAGTGAGCCAGTGATCGACACCACTCGGCAGCCATATTTGTTTATGAGTACGCTTACCACATGCCCTGCAGAACGAAGATACCAAATACAGCGCATTTACTTATGAGATGTACTCATTGTTAGCCGCCAAAGTAACATTAAATAAGTATGCATACAATTCTATATCATTTATGTACTGATACGCTAATTTGGATGTATTGTAATTATATCGGTTCCCAGGTGCCGAGGTTTGCTACCTGTTTTCTATATTCATTCGTAAGGTTGGACAATTGACATTTTCTGTACAAATAAATGCCATGTGAACTTACTGAAATCCAATTATTATAGCAAGCACTTAATATTGTAGCATTCCGAGTATATAGGAACACGTTTACTTAATGCTATACTAACTTTAACGAATCATAATTTACAAGTATTCGAACGCCAGCAAAATGCCCTATTTAACCCAGTTAATTGTGTAGGGTTGCACCAGTCAATTACGGTTCCCATGAACCGGCTCATAGAATGCTACAGTGTCTGGCTCACGGGTGCTTAATCACAAATGTACATACAAAACGAGTTTTATCTAAAATTGGACTAGTATCTGCCAAGAACTGTTTTATGTATTGACAGAACAATATCAACAGTTTTGCATTACTGACGGTAGTTGTGGTGTAAGGGAAACAACAACGTACTCCAAAATATTGTATCTCTTCAAACGCTTATAATCGTGATTTTTGAACATTTTTAGTCGTCCGTAATTAGTTAAATGGAAGTGAAGTTGTAAGAAGCATGACATGCTTCTAAAATCTCAAAAAAATAATCGTCTGATCAGTATTAATAAAGTTACGAGGATGGCTCACAGCACCCTATGATAATCGGTCTCAATCTTCCCCTATTGGTCAAGCATCAGCGCCTTGAACAACATGTCAACCGCCGCCCAAGATAATAAGATTTTTGCTAGAATGTCTCTTTTTGAGAACACGTTTTGGTTAAGGCACTGGCATGATATTGTTGATTTTAATTGCAAGTGATTAATTTCGATTAATAAATTTCCCCAACAAATCTTTTGTTTTTCTTAAACCCCAATAGATCAATTACAATCATTACACACTGCTTACAACTAATAGTGTAATTGATTACACTGTAATTACATCACGGATACATACCGGCGCACCACGTCATCCCGATCATGAGAGAATTGATCCAGCCTACGTCACTCCGGCCGGCGTCGAAATGGTCGACGAAGGCGTTGAGGAAGACGCCGAAGGAATATTGAACACCGTCCGCGATCACGTGTATCAAGAACGAGCCGAGAACAACCATCCATCCCCAACCGCCGTCTGGCGGTGTAGGCAGAGTACCTTTGTTGCTGACGACAGTGCCGTCTGGCGACAATTTGCCGAGTTTGGGGTTTTGTTCGTCGGTGCTTTTCAGAGAACCAACTTTGTTCATGTCTCTTTTGTCGTTGTTCAAGCGTGTTCTTGTGGCTACCATTTAGTATGGTTGGTATCCATGTGTCTGCTGTTTTTAATACGAATGTGCTTTGGAACAAATTCGCTGGTAACGATTCATCAAGTCGCTGAAATTGAAGAACATTTATATTAAAATATTGTGGTAGTCACCAGTTGGCAGCACTGCACATCATCACCGACCCCTGTACACCTTTAACACACAACTGCACAGCAATAACCCAGCCCTGTATATAAACTCCAACACCACCCACATCGAGCGCCACACGATCCACGAAGACACCACAGCGTTACACGTCCCTGAACGACACGCAACGCCCAGCTGCCGGATCACTGTGTCAGCCACCGCTGGACGTTTCATACAGCAACCACATCGATCTACCTTTGGACACCGAACGTAAAGAGCGAGCCACGGAAGTTACAATCATATTACCGGTTCGATATTTACTACATCTGTACCAGAAGTGTAAGATATATGTACGCCACGCAACATTGTACGCCTACGGGAAGAGTTGCACAAATGTAATTTGGCAAATACGTCGCTAATTCCAAATGTCAAACTGGGTATACTATGTGAATTTTTGCGCATTCCCGTTTATCCAGTTCTACCTTTACGGAATTTATTTGGAAAGATGGCGAAGTTGTTATCCGGGGCAACGCCCACAACAGCAACGAATACCCGACCAGATTACCGAGTCACACCCGAGTTGTACAAATACAATTAGGCAACTAAGTTACTATAATTTCAAACGTCCATTTGACTTTACTACGTGAATAAATGCGCGTTCTTATTTATCCGGTCTACTTTTTCCAAAACTTATTCGGGAAGACGGCGAATTTGTCGTATGGTGCACCGCCCATGACGAAAACGAGTACGCCAGTTCACTAAGTTGTGTCCATCTTGTTTAAATTCTACACATAATTTTTTGTCACGAAGCCTCTATATTGCAATGTCAGTTGTCTGTATTTAAATACTTCCACATTCTTTTGTGTCTCACCGCGGAGAGTCATAGGCGTGGTTCAATTGGCATTCACGGATGTGTGACTTCGCGGACAAAGCGCATTGTCCACTGGCATTGTCAGCCCAAATACATTCGCTGCCAATACATCATTCACCGAGCCGGGTACCCAGTTGAAATAACACTGCTGGTTGATGTAAACTCGCTGACAGCAGTCTATAAGTCGAGGACATAAATCTGTCAGTCGTACCTTTTCCGTCACCGTTCATATCAATAATGAGTATGCCACGAAATTGAAACTTTTATGAGATACAACATATTGAACATAAATTATTGATATTAGACTATTGGTATATATTGACAGTTTGTAACCAGTCCTTTGAAATTGAACGTTTAGAAACTAGACAGGCATTATACATGTGTTGCCTAAGATGCGCTGTGTTCGTAACACGCGTGCACGTTTGCATTAATGTCACGGAAACTTAATTTGTTATAAAGACCTCAGTTAAACATGTACAATATCTATGTACTGAAAATTCCACCTAAAAGGGGACAACAAAAGACAATTCAGGGTAATGGGAACGAATAGACAGTCGATTCTGAAATCGACAATGAAACTACAATGGAGGATGACAAACGAACGCACGAGTATGATTTGGGTAGCCCAAGACGAAGAGACTCACCAGAACAAAATTACAATAGCATAATCAAGTTTGGGGCCTGTGGTGTCTACTGTTAAAGACCGCTCCCCTCCTCATGTAATTAAGGCCTGATCCCTGGGCGGAAGCGAGGAGTAGAAATACAGAGTTAAAATTGGAAAGCACTTGTTTGTGTGAGTCTCTGTATTAATCAATGTTTAGATACGATACAGTTGAATACACTACAGGGCCAGATTTTCACAAATTGAGGAAAGACTGGATAAGAATTACTCTAACGCGAATTAAATACAGGATACGTTGCTACTATTTACAGAACGACTAGATTCAATCGATATAGCAATGCGTTCCATACAGACACGTATACATGGTCCAAAAAAAGCATGGTAAGCACGATGTTACACCGAGTACATGGGGGAAGACGGGTGAAGCTGGGTATCGCGATGTCCGCGGGCCCGTGTCAAAGGGTGCGGTTCACGCTGACACAAATCTTAAGGACACCTTTCCAAACACCAATTACGATGGCCCAACACAGCAACTACTCAAACCTGACTACGAGTATTTCACGGACCCTAGCGATAGCCAACCAGTGGAATTCCGCCTGCGCCCCACTCCCTGTCAACGTTACCATGGCAATAAGAGGGGTATGGACACGCTTTGTTGGCCAAATGAAAGAAATGTCAATATCGATCAATTTGAGTTAAAACCGGGCGAGTGGGATAATTGAATTCACCGATTCGAGTTTATGGCCGAAGCATACAATTGGGGAGAGGATGAGAAGATGGTGTCGCAGGGACGGGTATATAACATGCCAATAGGAATGCTTACCAGTCCTGCGGGCCTGCAGCGTGCTGCGTGTCGTACTTACGGCCGGATGCGGGGTGGAGACGCGTCTAGGCGTAAGCGGTACGCCGTCAGTAGACCAGTTGTTGGGTTGGACGTGTCTCAAGTCTCGGTCCGAGTCATGTCGTCAGGGCTCAGCACACTGTTATATCGCACCTCGCCATCTTTCTTTCGAACCAAGACAGGAGCTGATGCCCAATTCGAGGTGGAGTGTCTAATAACATCGGCTGCTAACATATCTGTCAGTCAAAGGGGTACGCCTTAGCTGTTCTCTAACTGGGACTTCATAATAGGTGTTAATACGATGACGTATTAGCGAGAATTTATCGAAATCTTTACTATCATTGCAGAAAGCATTGGCATGTTCCATTAGTAGGAGCCCTATTCTGATGTGGGCTAGGATTATTGAATTCTACCGACACGTTAGCTCTATGCTGTGGTGGAATCACAGTACGGTGTTCAACTTGAATCTTACTTACATTAAAACACGCACCAGGGCCTTTCATCATCACAGCAAAGACGGTGGTGCCATCTATAGTGACAGTGCTACTATCTACATCAACCACACTGTGATGTTCTAATAGAAAGTCCAATCCAAGGATGAAATGATCAGTGATTGGTCCCACAGCAACATAAATTTTGAATTGGTTATGTTGTATGGTGACAGGTAGTTGTCTAATCTAGTGTTTTGAAAAAAGCGATTTACTTATCATTCACATTTGGGCAACCACCGTTTAAGTATCTATGCTGCAAATGGTAGCTGGAATGAGTAATGTGTGACTTACTATTGGACCCAAATGTGTGTGTCTGACAACTGGCTCATCTACGTGTACTGGTTGTGCATTAATACTTTCGATTTTATCACTGTCCCGTTGTAAGGACAATGACTCATTACTCTGAGATCCGTGTTTACAATAATCCCTGTCCCGTTGTAGGGGCAATGACTCGTTACATTGAGATCCATGTTTACAATTATCAATGTCCCGTTCTAGTGGCACTGACTCATTACATTGAGATCCACGCTTATAATGATCACTGTCCGTTTGTAGGTGCAATGACTCATTACATTGAGATCCACGCTTATAATGATCACTGTCCCGTTGAGGGGCAATGACTCATTACATTGAGATCCACGTTTACAATTATCAATGTCCCGTTCTAGTGGCACTGACTCATTACATTGAGATCCACGCTTATAATGATCACTGTCCCGTTGTAGGGTCAATGACTCATTACCTAGGCTCTGTTCATGGCCACTACCCTGATAATGGAGTAGGGCGGGGACGAATCCTCGGCCAACAGGACTCACCCCTCAGTGACAACTTGACTGTCCCATAAACCTTCCGTGCAGGAGAGGGCGGGGCATCAAGAGTCCTTGTCGTCTCCGTAAGGCCGGTCGTTGCGACGGGAATTCGTTTGGTCCTTTCGGTGTTTATCATACCGATGTTCGTGGCGTTCATTGTCACGGCGAAATCTGGGACTGTGTCGGTGGCCTCGCCGATACCTGCGGGGGTCTTCCGATTCCGAGTTGGAGGACATGCTTCTTGAGCTGCTACTACTCCAGCGTCGGCGCCGATGACCTGTCTTCACCACCCCTCTCTGCCGACGAAGTGTGTTTGAACATTCACGCGATAGGTGGTCTTTTCCGCAGCACTCATAGCAAGTAAGGTGTGGTGGTGATCGTCTCCGCTTGTTAGCGCATTCCCGTGGCACATGTCCGATGCCTCCACAAGTGTAGCACGTGTCACCGGTAGGGACTGTCTTGGAAGATACAGCAATCAGTTGAAGTTGTCTGGCCACTCCCGCTACCAGTCTCTCCAAGTCTGTGTCTTCTGGGAGGGCCTCTGTCACCCTCCCTGTTGACCCATCGTCAAAGGACACTTCTCGGTGTCTACCTCCAAACGTGCGGCGTACACCCTGCAAGTGCACGACATGGCCCACTGACCCTTGAGAAACGCTGGCATCACGAGACTTTGGACGGCGTCCTTGTCCATCTGGGGGTATGCTTGCTGGTTAAGGCATACACGCGATCCCCAAACGAATCGATGCTCTCCCCTTCCTCCTGTCGTACGGTTGTTAGGTCTGCCCGGAGTGTCATCTGTATCATCGGTCTCTGGTTGCCATACCTCTTGTGGAAGGCTTGAATGCAGAGGCCACAATCCCTCCGTTCTTAATGAGAGAAGCTGCGGTGTGCAGTTAGTGCTGCACCGTTAAGACTGGACGTGAGCCGAAACAATCGCTCACCGAAATCCCAGTTGTAGTGATCTGCCAGAAATTCAAACTGGTGGAACCAGTTGTCCCATTCCCCCGCCTTGCCCTCGAAATTGTCAAGGGTGATACATCTGTCACTATGATAAGTAGGGGCATCGGGAGAGAGGACACGAATTTGGTTGCGTCGGCTATCCCTTCCCCTACCAACCATTGCAGGATGGGGGTCTCTTCCCAGACAAGTCGAGATGGTGTTCGATTGAACAGTTTTGCCAGGGAGTAAAGTATAAAGCGCCTTGAGCAGTCCGGAGGACTGGATACTGCGCAATATAAGAACTTTCCTTTACCTTTACTCTTGATGTTGAGGCATGTAAGATGCATAGGTCAGCTGATATTCTGGGTCATATAAGGCAGTTTTTTGTTTCTTGGCCAAACTGATCATGTTCGGGGGACTTGGTTTACATGCTGTTTGATGCCATGTTGTCAAAGTAGCTGGCCGTGCCACGACACCTGGCAACACAGGCTGTGTCAATGCTGCTGCTCCAGAGGTAGACATTGACTGGAGACGTTGGAAATGGTCTTGCATGTTATGTAGTTCATCAGCTTGTCTACTCGCTTGTTCTTCAAAGCTCTTAAGCTTGTCCCCAATCCTCTTATTTGTATCTGAGATTATCTGACTAGTGTTTTGGCAATTCGCCTCCAAAGTTTTAATTACCTTACCTGATGTTTCCTTGTGGTCATTCAGTTTTGCACCAATCTTTTCGGGCATTTTGTATATTATCGCAAAATTGCGATCCGATATGTCTGGACTGTCTGTGCCAGTTGTGGGGAAGCCCCCTGTCGCTCCCTCTAGCGGGAGTGTAACTGGGGTTTCGACATATCGTCTAACGTTTCTGGTGAATCTTCCTTTGCGTCCTTATCTCGTCTAGTCCTCATACTAAGGGTGACAAAAGATAGCCAGGGACAAAACGGGGTTCAAATGTGTAGTATTCTATGAATATCAAACTCGGAAAAACTTAATTAGCTCCGAAATGAAGGACAAATTACAACAACTATAAATTAGACATGTCTAACCTTTAACATCCACTACCTGTCGGTGAAAAACAACAAAACGTTATGTCCCATACGAACAAGGCAAAGTTGAATCACAAACAGCAACCATAATGTTGTTACCAAGAAGTTAAATCAATGTTGTCAAATATATATAGTGGCAATTCATCAATACTGAAACTTACATAACTTTTAATGTCAAATTCCACACAGATTGGATTAATATTGTCAATGACATCTACTAAATCACCAACTGAACCTATTCTAAGAAACTATCAAATCAATTGTTATACAAATACTGTTAGTAATTAAATTACTAAACTGAACCTGACATAAGAAAATGTTCCTTGTGAATCAATTACTACCAGTGTTATATATTTAAACCATTAAACTGAACCTGACATAAGGAAGTATCAAGTCAATAACGATAGAAGTTTAATAATACTGTCACTGATGTAAGTCATAAATGTGATGAGCACTGGGAAATAATATTGTATGAAAAGAAATATACAGCTGGCAATTCCGGTATCAGGCCAACACAAGCGTATTGAAAACAACGAACTCTCGCCGACTGTAATCGGAGCTAGTTGAATTAATAAATTTTGCACAACTAACGTTGTCTTGACTTAATGATTGAAAACAACACAATTTATGATGTTATATACGAAGATCTAACGTCTAATGTAATTTCACAACACCACATCGTTGGCGTAGCTGTGGGCCGAGTGTAGCCGAAGTGTTGTTGGCCTTATCGGCTACCGTACATTATACTGTTATGCTCCCTAAAGGCAATGTTAGGCACACTATTTGGCACCAGTAGATCACGTAGTGATAAATAAACTACTCAACAAAAAAAAGGTATATTTATCTTAAATGGCATATATTATAATATGTGGGGATCACACCACTAGATATTTGGTAACAAAGGATGCAGTGATCAAATATGGATTAAATGAATGCAACAAAGCAGCATTTACACCAATATATGCACGACCAGAATGGGTTATATACAACGGGTATGGTCCCCAAAGTGGCACTTTTTGTACACTAGGGATAAAACACCCAGAATGGACTTTTAAATCATTTTATTGCGCACATTACATCAATAACGAGTGGGCCCACGAACTGCAGCAATACACGACTCACATCTACAGCGCATACTGTTTACCAAGCGCTGTACACTGTTTTGAGGCACCCTGTCCCACTCTTTTTGTCGTACACCAGTCTGCACTTGTTCAATTGCCCTACCACGCTCTAAACTGGACAGGAGGGCATGGTTATTATCACACAGATTATTCCAGAGCAATGTCTCCCTGACCAGTACAGATGAATGACATTATGAACCACTGTGTAAATTTGTGCACACAACATGTTCATGTTTCGCATGAGTAATCCCATTCAATGGGGGAACTTCATTGTCCAGTGGCAGTGGTCAAAGGATCATGTCCGCTAGCTTGTAACAAATGAGTTGTGAAAGTGCCACTTTGGGGATCAGAACCCCCTGTACATACCGCATTCTGGTCGTGCAGATAACGGTGTAAATGCTGCTTGGTTGCATTCATTTAATCCATATTTGATTACTGTATCCTTTGATACCAAATATATTGGGGTGCGACCCCCACATATTATAATATATGCCATTTAAGAGAAATATAACTTTCTTTTTTTGAGTAGTTTAATATCCCAGTAGTTAAATATGTTTCGTTTGTTGCCGTAATACGAGCGTTATAGTTAGAGTATATAATTATAATTTGCTGTTTCAGATTTGTGACCAACTATAAGAGTAAGTCACCTGATATGTGCGTGGAGAGCAAACTGTTTTACGACAGAAATTGTTTATGTCTGTGGGAAGCAAACATTTTATAATTTATGTATATATATAGACATATGTGTAAATATAGATATGGATATAAACATATATAACGGCCGGATAACTGAAAACGCGACAGTCGTAGCTGGTGTTAAATACATTCCCTAGATATGCGCACGCGCAGAAACGTCACCCGGATATTATTTAACGCCCGGATAACTGTAAGCGCGACACCGTACTCGCACTAAAGCAATTAAAATTGGATGGTGGCGCCATCTACCGGACTGCGTCTACAGCGCAGCAAATAATTATGACCGGCATCGTTGGCGTAGCCGTAGTGTTGTTGGCCTTATCGGCTACCGTACAGTATACTGTTATGCTCCCTAAAGGCCACTGTACTCGCACCAAAGTAATTAAAATTGAATGGTGACGCCATCTACTGGACTGCGTCATATATGACCGCCGAGCCAGGACGGCGTCCTTGTGCTGGCTCATGTTGTGCCGTGTTTGGGTGCAACAACCGTTCGTCGAATATACCAGAAAACATTTCTTTTCATTTCCGAAAGAAACAATTATGAAGTTTGTGACACTTCAATCAAACATGTATTCATATTATTGGACAAAAACATTGACTTTGTGGTTTAGTACTTGTAAAGTAAACAATCTATTCGATGTGGCAACAATGTTACCGACTGGTAAGTAGATGAGCATCGTACGTAGACGACAAGTGTTTGCAAAGTAAACACGTATGGTTGGTGACATCAGAGAAACAGCAACGATTCATCACGTTTGCATGCACCTGGCCGTTCGAAACGCCCAAACGGCGCTTTTGTAAGTTTGTTTACTACATGTACCTACCCAAATACAATGTATAACATATAATAGAAAATAGGTGGTTCAATAGCGAAGATTAGACCAAATTATATTTTAAAAAATCAATATCTATGACTATATATGTTGCCAACATTACTTATATACGCGTACTTACCATGTACTCACCAGAACAACATCGACTGACAGTGTCAACAACAGGCATTTGATTTGATTCATTGGTAGTGTCCCTGCGTCTGACACTTTTTCGGCGTTGTTAATAATTCCATTGATCGTTGTTGCTGTTAAACTCAATTAGTCTGACACTGGCACATCACTTCACCTCCCTGATTCATTGGGATAGTTAAACATGCGTCTGGGTAGTGACTGTTGCCAGACGTACAGTGACTATGCTTGGTATATATATATAACTGCTTTGCTCGCACCGTGTTAGGTAGGGGCTTCCGGTTGTAGGGGTAAGACTACATTTAGATTTTACATAGGCGGCCATTATAACGTTTCCTTTATTTCCTACCAAAGCTGTCTTACGATTTTCTTGACAACTTCGCAGTATATTTATCCTCCATTGATACAAGTGCTGTGGAAAACTCGTGAAATTCTCATACATTGACACCCCTCAATTTCGGCCCAATCTGGTGACGGATTTTGAAATGTTGATGCGTTCTTCAAAATAACCACTGTGCGAATTCGCGAGTGACTAGCGTATGTTAATTGGTACCTCGTGAAAGATCTAATGCAGTAGCACTTTCAGTATTCACTGGACTAACATGTGCCATGTCAAAGTGCTCGAAAACAATTCATACATCACACCAAAACGGTATTTTTGAAGGGCACTCTTTCGGTAATGGCGGACGAATCCTTAGTGTGGTCTTACCCCTGTACTTGTAGTCTAGTAAACGCGCTGTTCAAAACTTGTCGTTGCCTGTGTCCGTTCCCAGCACAAGTCATATGCTTACGTACACACACGGTGACAGAAGTGGCTACCCAGCCAGCACGCCACCCACGGCCCGAGGCGGATCTGAGCGGCTAGCAAGCGGCACCCGTCGGCACACGACAGACGCTCTCCAGCCGTTATTTACCCAGTAACAGCGTCCGTTAGTCATTTAACAGCAATCGGCTGGAGCACTGGGGCAGTGACATTTGACACTAAGATGTAACGCCATTTTTGAACAGATTAACAATTAGAGGAAACAAAAAAAGTAGAGCTCCGAGAAAAAGGTACGTTTTTAGACATTCTGTTGTAAATCTTTGTATATTTCTAGATTATTCAAATACATTAATTTTGGCATGACTTTATAAGTACGCATTTGATTCTGTGGAAACTTGTTATTTATGCATAAAACATTAAATAGAATGCGGGGCAGAATAACCTGATGTCATGATTGTGAGCGCCCTGTAGGCTGTGGATGACGATGATATGATGAAGATGAACGGGTCTCATCCACAACAATGCTGTCCTTGTGCTGCGTGTTCCTGTTTGTCAGTGTGACAGGGTAATTGTGTGATGGATGAAGTGTTTACACTAGGCGCCTTCTGTCAATTTATGGCCCACCTTTATTAAAATGTAAATGAGGGGGCGATTTAAGGTAAATGAGTCTATGTTGATCCTGATGACGGTATTAACGACTCTCACTGCAAGTCATCGTCAACAATTAATAACTTAAAAGTCTTAAGATGTCTACTGAATGTATTTCTTACAAGTAGGCACATTCCTTTGGTTTGGTGTGAAATATAGTTTTCTCTTTTTGCATAGAATTATTGCATGCATATTTAATCACAGGATAATTATATTTCAAAATAAAGTTTTGTGGAAGCTATTTTAAAATTATTGTGCTGATGAGAAACCGGGAATTATGTTATCAAAATAAAGTAAAATTATTTTATGTGACTTTTTACCCTTTTTATAGATAATAGGCATTGTACAATGCGGTACCTTCATTGAAGAAATTAAACATTTGTACGTTAACATTGCCACTGACTACAACATCAGTAGAACAATCGAAAATACTCCAAGACTGCCTCTGATGGGAATGGTGTTAGACAGCACCGGATGACAAATGCACCTGGTTGTAGCAGAAAAGAGTTTATGAACAATAATAATTAAGCAGCCTTTTCATAAAATATTTGAATTGTCATGTGCCGCACGAATTAATGTACACTATTTGCAACTTTGCTGTTTGATTTTCTTGTATTAAATTGTGTGTTTGTTATGCTCATTTGAGGTGTTTGTGTATTTAATTGTAGTTTATAATAATTGGGTGGGATACTCGACACCCATTCTCTTTTTGATGCAGATTACATTTGTTATCTTCCTAAATAATATATTACTATATTATTTTATTGTTTTGAACTTTCAAATTCCAGTTAATCCCAATAATTTGATGAACGTGTATCAATTAATGTTCATTTTAACATTAAAGTGACAATGCATGATGGTTATTATTGAAATGTTAAAGTTATAAGACCAATACACATGTATATAAGTGTATGTGTATAATTTTGTATTAATACTTGAAAACACACACATATACACACATTTAACACAATTAGGCACAGTCGGCATATGAGTGGCTAATCATCGGCACAGTATCGGCGTCCGACTATGAGCTGCCCTCGGCCCGAAGGCAGCCGCCTCACTAAAATCCCTCGACCAGCAGGCGGATGCCGTCAGCGGGCCGATGACCTTGCCGCTCTCGGCCCGCTGTCGGCCCGCTGTAGTAGGTGTGCTGTCTGGGTAATGGGCGATCTTTTACTTTCTGACCTAACCATGAAAATGACCACGTACTGCCGCCTCCGCCGCCTTCTCCTCACATATCTTACAGACATATACACACACTACGTTACACAACAATTCTCTTACATTCACATAACGATCAAAATTCACAAAACAAACTCAAGTACAACTCGACGTCGCCGGCGACGATTACCCGTAACTCCGCGGTTACCGTACAAGGGCGATAGTCGGGCGGCGTAACCTAAATAAATAAAGCAGCCTAACATAACGTAATTGATTGTATTTAAATTAGGTCACTACCGGTGATGTTAGCGTTCGTGTTAGGATAAATAGTCGGCTGTGTAATTGAAATTTGTAACCTAAAGTGTGCTGTAGTACACAGGAAACAGTCTTTATAAAGACTAAGTTAGTTAAGTTATTAAATAAATTCTGATCGGGATATGGCGCCTTGCAAGCGGCAAGTCAAGGCAAAGCGACACTTGGTGTGCGATCACTGCCACAGCTGGGTAGATTTTGCATTGTCCGGGTGTGGAAAGTCATGGGCAGAAACCATGGAGGAAGGATTCACCTTTCAGTGCATTGGATGTTGGAAGGTGGAGTGTTTGCAGAAGGAGATAGTTAGGTTGACAGATATTGTGAAGGGAATGGAGATGGGAATTAGCAAGGAGGCAGGTCGAATGGAGAGAGACGACAGGGAGAGAGGTGAGGATACTGCAAGACTGAAGGAGAATAGCAGTGGCAAGAAAACTGAGGAAAGGCGATTGAGAGGAGAGAAGGTGATTGGAGGGGAAGAAATTGGAAAATCGACAACAGAAAACGTGACAAGCGTGAAGGTGACAGGGAAGAAAGTGACTGTAGAGAAGGAGGGAGGGGAGATGGAACGGGAGAGGAGAGAGGAAAATGAGACGGGACGAAAGAAGAAGGGACGAAAGGAAGTGAGAGCAAATGTGATAGAAGAGAAGTCGATAAAAGGGACGCTGACAGGAGGAAAGGTGACAAGAGAAAAAGCGACAGGAAAGAATAGATCGGAAGAGAATGTGACAGGAGAGAAGACGGCAGGGGGGAAAGACAACAACCAGACAGTTGCAAACCGAAGAAGGAGCTATTCTATGGCAGTGATTGAGGGGGCAATGAGGAAAGAGAGGGTGTTTATGGGTGACTCCATTATGAGAAAGACGGACAAGACACTGAGCGAGGGGAAGGACATCGTTGTTTGTTTACCGGGGGCTAGGATTGAACATGTAACTGACAGGGTAGAGAAGGTATTGGGACATGGCAAGGGGGGGTCTATACTGGTACATGTAGGAACAAATAATGCAGACAGGGAGGGAACAACTGCGATAGTACAGAAGTATAGACAGTTAGTGAAGAAGCTAAAGAAGACGTTTGTCGAACAGGTTATTTTGTCAGAAATTTTGCCAGTAATGGGAGGAAGGGGGGCAACGTATAGAAACTGCAAGAGGATGGCGATCAATGCACTAGCTGGGCAGATGTGTGAAGAAGAGGGGGTGGGATTCACAGATTTATGGGGATACTTTGTTGGGAGGGAAGATATGTACATGAGAGATGGCCTCCATCTTAGTGGAAAGAGGGCGGCAGTTTTCTCAGAGAATCTGCTGCAATCTGTTGACAGTGGGACAGGTTGCATCTATTTAAACTAGATTCGCCTGAAAATGGAGGCATAGATAAAGACAGCACAAATAAATCAACAAATAACAGTCTGGAAAACTCTTCTGAAGCTGGATATAAATGTGTTTATTTAAATGCAAGGAGTATAGTAAACAAAAGAAATGAACTAAACATTATGGTAGAAGATATTGACCCTCATATAATAGGTATAACCGAATCCTGGACCACCACCGATATATCAGATGCTGAATTGGGACTGACAGGATATGTAATGTTTAGAAAAGATAGAATAGGAAGAAAGGGAGGTGGAGTTATTTTATATATTAAAGAATCTATTCAGGCTTATGAAATAAAATTAGAAAGAGAAGCAGATTGCGAAGAAGCTGTTTGGTGTAACATAGTTACAGGAAACTCAACGTTAACAGTTGAGTTAGTTTATCGAAGTCCAAACATAAGCATAGAAGACAATGAAAAAATACAAAACGCTATAAGGGAAGTAAGCAAACGGGACTGTATTATTATGGGGGATTTTAACCATGGGCATATACAATGGAAATCTCTACAGAGTATGGGGAGAGAGGACCACAAGTTTTAAGTTTTAGTTCAAGATACATTCCTTTCTCAACATGTGCTAGAACCAACCAGGGGTGAGAATGTGTTAGACATAGTTTTGTCCTCACAGAATGAATTAGTTGACAATGTCAAGATATGTGAGCCACTGGGGAGTAGCGATCACAACCAGATACTTTTTACCATCAAAGTAAAATCAGAAAGGAATAGCAAAAAGCAGTATAGGAGAAATTTCCACAAAGGAAGGTATAAGGACATGAGGAAATATTTAGCAAAGATAGACTGGAATAAGACACTGAAAAATAAGACGGCAACAGAATGCTGGAATATATTAAAGAGTGAAATTAAGTGCATAATCGATAAATTTGTACCCTTCAAAAAACAAGGAAAACGGTCCAAAAAGAAACACTTATCGAAGGAAGCCATTAGAAAAATTAAGTATAAACAAATGATGTGGAAGTCATATAGATGTACTGGAAATGATGAAGACTACAACAATTATAAAGAAGCACTTAACCAAGCTACAGCTGAAATTAGAAATTCAAAGAGAAGCTATGAACAAAAATTAGCTAATAATATAAAACATGACAGCAAGAGTTTTTATGCGTATGTTCGAAGCAAACAGAAAGTTCAAGATAAGGTCGGTCCTCTAGAAGATAGTGCTGGAAATATAATATCAGAGGGATTCATAATGGCAGAAGACCTGAATGAGTACTTTAGTTCAGTGTTTACCAGGGAAGATATTAGTTCACTGCCAATACCAGAGGCTAAGTTCAAGGGGGCAGATTCAGACTATTTAGGACAATTAATTGTAACCCCGGAAGTGGTAGCTAAGAAAATAAGGGCTATGAAGGATAATAAATCACCTGGAGTGGATGGTATTCCACCCAAACTAGTATTGGAAATTGTAGAACAAATTAGCATACCACTTGCAACAGTTTTCAACTTGTCATTAGAAGAGGGAGTGGTTCCTTTAGAATGGAAAGAAGCAAACATTATACCATTATTCAAAAAAGGTTCGAGAAACAAGTCAGAAAACAGTGAGTTTAACATCAGTGATTTGTAAATTATTAGAAAGACTAATTAAAGATCACATGGTGGATTTTCTTGTTAAACAAAACTTGATAAACCCATCTCAACATGGTTTTTTTAAAGCGAGGTCATGCTTAACAAATATGTTATGTTTTTTGGAAGACATCACTAAGTGGGTAGATGAGGGATCACCAGTAGATATCGTCTACTTAGATTTTCAAAAAGCTTTTGACAAAGTACCACATCAAAGATTACTGCTTAAACTAAAGGCCCATGGCATAGGAAATGGTATAATAAACTGGATAGAACAATGGCTGATTGACAGAAGACAACGTGTAGCAGTTGATGGGGAGGTTTCAAACTGGAAATCGGTATTGAGTGGGGTACCACAGGGATCAGTATTAGGTCCTATATTATTCTTAATATACATCAACGATTTGGATGATGAAATAACAAGCAAGGTGTTGAAATTTGCGGATGATACAAAAGTGTTTAGAAGGATTAAAAGTGATGGAGATAGACAGCATTTACAAGATGATCTTGACAGGTTGATCAAATGGTCTGAAAAGTGGCAAATGATGTTCAATTTTTGGAAATGTAAATGCCTCCACATAGGACATGGGAACGAAGAGGTAGAATATACAATGGGGGGTATTGTACTAAGTACTACTGTAAAAGAAAAGGACTTAGGGTTAACCGTTAATGCTGATATGAAGATTTCAGAGCAGTGCGGAATTGCAGCTTCAAAGGGAAATCAAATCCTTGGATTAATTAGGCGAAACATAACTTATAAGGAAAAAGAGCTAATAATACCGCTGTACAAAACAATAGTTAGGCCTCATTTAGAATATTGTATTCAAGCTTGGAGGCCATATCGCAGGAAGGACATAGATATGCTAGAAAGAGTGCAGAGGAGAGCAACTAAAATGATACCAAATCTGAGGGATCTTAGTTATGAAATACGCCTAAAAAAATGCGGTTTAACAACACTAGAGACCAGGAGATTGAGAGGAGATCAGATAGAAGTGTTTAAAATATTGAAGGGTTATGAAAATATTGATAGAAATATGTTTTTCTCAGTTAAGAAAGATAGAAGGACTAGAGGACATGATCTTGCATTAGCAAAGGAGCAGAGTAGATTGGATATAAGAAAGTTTTCATTTTCACAAAGGACTGTAAATGAATGGAACAGATTACCTGCTGATTGTGTGGGTGCTAGTAGCGTGAATATGTTTAAAAATAAAATCGACACATACCTCATACGGGCGGGATACACATATATAAAAAGGTCGGACTCTCGATAAGCCAAGGGCTTCCTTGTCCACCTGCTACCTAGAGTTAATTCTCTGGGTGGCAATCTTGTTAAATCTTGTTAAATTTGTATTATTATGTCGACGCGTCGCTACATAATGAGCTTCACAGAAATTCCGTACAGTGGCGCAATCGTTACTGTGTGCGTAGAGTCCCTGCATAAAGATAAAGCGTTACGTGTTTACTCCGCGACACATATCGATTTTACGGTAACTGCGGAGTCGCTGCCGGTGATGTCGAGTTTTACTTGAGTTTATTTAGTGAATTTTTATCGTTATGGGAATGTAAGAGAATTTTTTTGGTAACATAATGTAAGATATGTGATGAGAAGTTTGGTGGCTGTAGGTGGTCGTTTTCATGGTTATGTCAGAATGTAAAAGATCGCCGGCTAATGAACTCAGTAGTCTGCCACATTCGGCTAGGTTTTGACGAATTTCGAGAAATTTGTCAGATTCGGACAGGCTTCGCTCGAAAATGTCAATTGTATGGCAAGCCAAATATGACATAAACGAACACAAATTCAAGCAGCGATTCATTGCAACTGTATCGCAAGCTAAACTGTGACTGAACGAGAATAAATACGAACATGGCACGCCCTAAAAGACCAGAGTTGAAACTAGGAGGGGACATGGTTGAGAATTTCAAGAATTTTGAAGTCCTCTTTAATGACTATTGTAGTCAGGCGGATTATAGAGACTTGGGAAAAGATCCATCACTTTCATATCAAATTGAGGCTCCTTTCAAGACACCCAAGCTGGAGACATCTACATTGAGGTCAGCAATGGCAGACTAGGCTCAGTCAGTAATCCGATAGACAGTTGAACCGCTGAAGCCTTGGATATGGATGGAGCGTCTACGCCACCACTAAGCTGGCTCAGTTGGCAGTACCGTTGTATCAGGTCGATTCACTTTCTGGAATATACGCCAGATTGCACAGGACACTATACAAGACTGGAAAGTGAAAGTACGCCAAGCAGGAAGCCAATGTGAATACGATGCTATGGCAGATGCAATAATCATGGACAAATTCATATTCGGGTTGCTAAACCAGGCTACAAAGTCCACAAGAAAGCTGATGGGCCCAAGAAAACACTGTCAGACGAAGCAAAAACCCATGAATCAGCCAACCAAGCCAACACACTCATTGTCATTACCTCCAGAAACATCGACGATCAAGTACATTGGACCAGTCACCGACACATGAGTCTGAAACGAGAAGCCGGCACATGCCACTGGTGTGGGGACAAAACAGGTCCCCACCCTTGGAAATCCTGCCGAGCTAATGGTAGCCTTTTTGCCACTGTTTGCCTGGACGGTTCAAAGAAAAGCACAGCAGCAGAACCAGCGTTTCCCAGCCAGAGGCCGTGGTCGTGGAAATAGACGCCAACCGCACTGGACAGGTCACAATGCAACAGCAGATTCCAAGAGCCAACTTTCCCCACTCAAGATGTATACCAACTTGATTTGGGAGCTCAACATGACGATTCATACCAAATGAATGCTTCAAACAGAGAAGGTTATCAGTGTTATTCATTATAGAAGCAACAAGTACATGAGAGTAACCAAGGTGCAATGGGGAAAAGATACTTTGTGTATCTCTCATTGTCAACAACAGGAGATAGTTTCAGTGAAATGAAACTACAGATTGACACATCTGCCACGTGCAACACTGTCAATGCGCTGTCGCTGCACGCTTTAAAACCCAAACATTGCAGTGCATCACTCGCCATATATGTTGTACCCTATGGTGACGCAACACCTATGAAACCACGTGGGCAAGTAGTGCTGCTGTGCGAGAGGGAAGGCCGCTACGAAACACTCCACTTCCTACCGAGTGCATTGATGGGCGATAAGCCTGCACCATTGTCCGGAGCAGATAGTGAAAGGTTAGGTCTCATCACGATCAACACCGAAGAAGTATTCTCGATAAACTCAACTTTCCCTTGTGACAGAGGCTACTGATGATTATGATGATGATGATGGTCCACCTGCTTACGAATTTATTCCGAGAAGGAAGTCTACGAATATCACACAGCCAAATAAGGTGTTCAACACGAAAGACGTTAGTGACTTGCCTGATGAGGAAATTATCAACAACTATCCATGTAACAATTTTGAGGAACTACACGCAACCCCAACCAGCCCGGAATCCACAACAGTCAACAACGTTATCCTCTGACCGATATTCCAGATGCCTACCCTCAACGAGCAGTTACCTAGGCTAGTCAGAGCAACATGCTTCTCCTTGGTGGAGGTACGGAAGGGGTATATTCACTGCCCTCTGGACACTGAATTCTCCATGATGACTACGATGCACACCTCTTATGGCAGATACAGATGGCTGAGGCTATCGTTTGGGATTTCCAGCGCGCCAGAGGAATTGCAGTTCAAATTGTCAACTTCTGTTGACATGAGGGCATAATTAATGTTGCCGATGATATGTTGGTGTTTGGTAAGGACACCACATACGAAGATGTAGAACGCGATCATGACAAATGCTTCGTTGCCCTCATGGAGCATTGCATCCACAAGAACATCAAGCTGAATCCCAACAAATTGAAATTCAAGATGAAGGAGCTTCTCTTCATGGGTCACGTTATAAGTGATGTCGGCATGAGAGCCGATCCTAACAAGGTGTCAGCGGTGACGAAGATGCCTGTTCCATGATCCAAAGCCAAAGTACAGCGGATCATTGGGATGTGCAACTACCTGTCAGCATATATCCCACATCAGTGCTGTCGTTATATCTCTTCGGATGCTCACACAAGACGGTTCAGACTTCATCTGATCCACTACACAACAAAACGTCTTTGACAAGGCAAGGACAATCATATCCAGTGCTCCTGTTCTCCTGTTCTGTGACCTCCACAAGTCTTCCAGGTAGATGCAAGCGATGATGGTATTGGTGGTGTCTTGCTCCAACCAAATGATGACGGTAACCTCCAACCCGTAGCGTTCACGTCGTGCAATCTAAATCCTATAAGACGACGCTACTCTCAGAGAGAAAAGGAATGTCTTGCCATTAGCAGCTGCTTTTATAAATTTGATCACTGGCTGTATAACAAAACCGATGTACACATACATACCGATCACCAGCCTCTAAAAACAGTACTTAAGAAGGCTTTGAATAAAGCTCCGGCGCGACTACAGAAGATGACGATGAAACTGCAGCGATAGAGGTGCATGTGCCAAGCATGTACCGCCTGTGCTCAATACTGACAGTCGGCGCCCAAGGAACCGATGAAATCCTTACTATTGCCTACATTACCATGGCAACTTGTCAGCCAAGACTTGTTCTTACTGCATGGCAAGAATTACTCGGTGACTGTCTACCACTATTCCGACTTGATAGAAACCGACGAACTGGCAAACGCACTATCATCAAGTGTGGTGAACGTGCCAAAGCGCCATTTCGCAAGATTTGGCGTGCCTGAAGTTTGCCACACAGATAATGGTCCATAATTCACCAGTAAGGAGTATCAGCACTTTGCACGAGACTATGTCACCATACCATTCACAGGGAAATGGGCGAGCTGAGGCAGCTGTGGAAATTTGTAAAGCCAAATTTCGTAAATCCGAGGATTACTATAAAGCCATGATGTTCTACAGGAACACACCGCCGACAGGACATACACACTCACCAGCCCAGCGTATGTGCTGTCATCGCACTCGCACAACGCTGCTACATGCGATTCGCTAAACGCAGCAAAATCAATAGACTCGGACATTGTGCTAAAGGAGCTACAACACAAGAGAACTGGGAGCAAGAACACGTATGACAAGACGGCCGGTCAAGAACACGTATGACAAGACGGCCGGTCAAGAACACGTATGACAAGACGGCCGGTCAAGAACATGTGCCACTTGATGTTGGCACTTACGTCTATGCCAAGCCTCCACCGCAGCAGCGCAGCTATCCATGGGCATATGGCAAAGTCGTGCACGATGCTAGCTCTAGATAATATACCATTCAAACTGGAAGTGGTATAGAGATACGTCGCAACAGATTACACTTGCAGCCAGCAGCAGCACCAACAGTACCAACAGTACCCGAAGCACCACAGTACGACATTCCTACGCCTGTAATTGGTCCGACACCTGCCTGTCCCTCTGTCGATGAAGCAGGGACGTCGGGTATCGTACAACCGGCAAAAGAAATCACGTCTACCAATCCAAGTCCAGAAGTCGATGTTGATCAGGGCCAGTACGAAAGTGAGAATACCTATCGTATCCGAACCGGCCGTGCAATTTAGAGTGTCGCGAATTCAGTAGAATGTTTCTGTCTAAAATCGTATTAGCTATTATAGTATAACATAATGGAATGGACATGTATTTGATTAAATATTTTCCTTTCTAAAATCTTTGAAATAGCTGGCAGGATTGAAATTGGACGATAATTGTCAATGTTAAAATTATCACCTTTTTGAAAAGCGGAATAACTTTAGCAATTTTTAATTTGTTTGAAAATATCAGTCATTATGGATTGATTGATAATTAGGTGACTGCTTTGCTAATGTCATGTTTTACCAATTTTTTGATTTTGGTTGATATATCATCTATTCCGTTATTTGCTTTCTGAGGTAAGTGATCAATTATGCTGACAGCAGTATTTACTTCAATTGGTTTAAAACTGAGGGTGTGAGGTGCTGGGTTTTTCAAATAATCTTTATAGCATTTACCATATGTTGTAGTTAACTTAGAGGCTAGAGTTGGACCATTATTTGTTTTAAAAACGAGTTAAATTGATTTGCGATAATAAATTGATCACTTACCATTTCTCCGTCCACTTTGAACGAATTATGATTTTTTTTTTTTTTGTATTAAGCACCATGTCTTTTTAATGTCATGTTTATGCTTTTCAAAACTGGACTGATAATGCATTTGCTTAGCCAATCGAATATTTCTTTTAAGAATTATATTATAAGTATGCAAATTAGTTTTTGAGTTTACGGTATTGATCCGTAATTACCGGAGTCTGTTTTTGTTTGATTTGAAAGATTGTTTTCACCGTTCTTTGACTTAAAAAAATCACATTTTTACCATCTAGGCCTATCTAGTATGAAAATTACAAAACTAATAGTGGCCTGTCCCGTAAAATCAATAAATTACTCCTCAAATTGATGTTATCTATGTGTGCTTACTGCACTTAATGTCAATGAAAATTAAAATACTTTTAAATAGCAATACTTAAAAATATGATTCTTTCAATTATGTTATAATCATATAAGCATTTTTACAAATTAATCCCGCTTTGCATTGCAAACTTGATGCAAGAACGACTCGCGGGACTAACATTGCAACTCGCACACTGGATAGTGAGTGACCAGCTTCATTGGATGGGGAAGGTGTGCCTTTAGCGGTAAGCGGTGTGCTTTAAGCTCCTACAAAAGTCACATTCAATTCCAACTCTTCGAGCAGTCAGCATCTTGCAATGAGATAAGATGTTGCATTAAAGGTATGGAGCACGGACTGATGTAGGCAAACCCTCAACTGAATTAGTAGCATGCGTCAAAAGTGAGGTTTTTGAATGAACTAATTTGCGTCAAGTCCATTATCGCTATTGGCAACTACCTTCGCTCAATACTCGTCACACCTGCCTGTGATTACATAATCGTTGGTTGGCCACCATGTCTGCGGGAAACAAACGAACGCACAGTAAGGCGCGGTCAATGACAACTATAGCATTTCTCAACACTCCTGAAAACGAACCAGAAAGGCCGGGCACGTACGAAGTATTCGTTGAGCTGCTGGGTGGATATTGCACAAATTAATTAATGTATCTAATGATGACTGGCACACATCTCGCGTAGTTGGTGTGGTCCACACTGAAGAACCCGGAGCAAGCTATGTCAACCAGCCTACAGCAGTGACCTGGTCTATGTCAAGCAACCTACAACAGTGGCCTGTGGTATATCAAGCAGCCTACAGCAGTGACCTGTGGTATGTCAAGCAGTCTACAGCAGTGACCTGTGGTATGTCAAGCAGTCTACGGCAGTGACTTGTGGTATGTCAAGCAGCCTACGACAGTGTCCTGTGGTATGTCAAGCAGCCTACGGCAGTGACCTGTGGTATGTCAAGTGGCCTACAGCAGTGACCTGTGGTATGTCAAGCAGCCTATAGCAGTGACCTGTGGTATGTCAAGCAGCCTACAGCAGTGACCTGTGGTATGTCAAGCAGCCTATGGCAGTGACCATTTGTATGTCAAGCAGCCTGCAGCAGTGACCTGTGGTATGTCAAGCAGCCTACAGCAGTGATCTGTGGTATGTCAAGCAGCATACAGCACTGACCTGTGGTATGTCAAGCAGGTTACAGAAGTGACCTGTGGTATATCAAGCAGCCTACAGCAGTGACCTGTGGTATGTCAAGCAGCCTACGGCAGTGAATTGTGGTATGTCAAGCAGCCTACGACAGTGACCTGTGGTATGTCAAGCAACCTACGGCAGTGACCTGTGGTATATCAAGCAGCCTACAGCAGTGACCTGTGGTATGTCAAGCAGCCTACAGCTGTGATCTGTGTTATGTCAAGCAGCCTACAGCAGTAACCTGTGGTATGTCAAGCAGCCTACATGAGTGATGTGTAATATGTCAAACAGCCTACAGCAGTGATCTGTGGTATGTCAAGCAGCCTACAGCAGTGTCCTGTGGTATGTCTAGCAGCATATAGCAGTGACCTGTGGTATGTCAAGCAGTCTACGGCAGTGACTTGTGGTATGTCAAGCAGCCAACGGCAGTAACCTGTGGTATGTCAAGCAGCCTACGGCAGTGACCTGTGGTATGTCAAGTGGCCTACAGCAGTGACCTGTGGTATGTCAGGCAGCGTACAGCTGTGATCTGTGTTATGTCAAGCAGCCTACAGCAGTAACCTGTGGTATGTCAAGCAGCCTACATGAGTGATGTTTAATATGTCAAACAGCCTACAGCAGTGATATGTGGTATGTCAAGCAGCCTACAGCAGTGACCTGTGGCATGTCTAGCAGCATACAGCACTGACCTGTGGTATGTCAAGCAGGTTACAGAAGTGACCTGTGTCACAAAATCGAGTGTAAGTATTAATAAATTAATAAATTGGCGGTACCCGATTTGACATAGCAAGTTATAGGTTCAGGTGCACTAGGATTCGGAGTGAACGAGAGACATAACGTGACATCAGATATGTATATACGAGAAGCCAACTGGCATTCCCATTTAATACATCAACAACAAATATATGCGGTTCAATGATAGTTGGCCAACCGTTACTCTGCTATGACATTATATTTATAACACCAAACAATGTACTCGACGAGTATGCATCCAAATACGAATTTACATGGGAGACAGTATAAACAGCTGGTCACTTACATGAAGACGGGTATACACCGTTGTAAAGTCTATGAACTGTAACCAATGAATGTCTCGTGGTGTGCGAATGTCAACGTTCGCATCAGTCGCGTTCGGCGAGATGTCAGGACGAAGTCGAAAGTCGTTCGGCGTTCGGCGAACGAATGTCGATTCCACGCGAATCACCAGGCGACAACACGGTAACGATATCACGACGTCGGCGATGTCGAGGTCTGTCACGAAGTCTGTGTTATGACAACTAGCAGACGAAACGGTGGTGGCCTCGCATTCGAAGATCACGTCAAAACGGAACAGCAGTCGGTTATCGCTCAGTCTTCTTCAACGCGTGAGAAGTGCAGCGTCTCACAACTAATCAGTACTGTTGGAATCGTAGAAGTATTTACTACAGGCGTTGGGCGGACACACATTTCAGTCCAATTCCTGGAGACGAGAGTGCAACACTTTCTTCTGCTCAAATGTTCGTCTCTAATGTTCGTCTGGCCTCGGAATGACCGTCCTGCCCTTATATAGCTTGATGCAATCTCGTTTTTTGTCCGCGGGCCGCATAATATAGTTTCGCGGGCAGCAGTTGGCCCGCTAGCCACAGGTTGCCGACCCCTGGTTTGAAGCATCCAGAGAGGGAGAGCAGAAAAGGATGATCCATGATACACTGCATCGCGAGCAGAAAAGGAATAAAAGAACTATGTGAAACAATGCGGATTCAGTAAGGACAAGTCAGGCTGAATATGGCAGATATGATAGTAGTGTACTATTTGTGAGCCTTAGACGATGCAGTTGGAGGTTTTTTGTTGAGCCTCAAAGGGTGCAATTGGAGGTTTTTTATTAGCAACAAACTGGGCGCAATTGGAGGTTTGCAGTGAACCTCATGAGGGTGCAGGTCCCCTGTGGCACTCCACTCAAAACCAGTTTGAAATATCCACCTCTGTTATTACTCTGTGTCTTCTGTCTGTCAGCCATGTTTGTATCCAACAGATCACACCATCCCCTATACCATGGGCTTTTAGCTTAAATAACAATCTTTGATGGGGCACTTTATCAAATGCTTTCTGAAAATCTAAGTAGACAACATCCACTGGTGACCCATCATCTACCCACTTTGTAATTTCTTCTAAAAACATAAGCGATTCGTTAGACAAGACCTAGCTTTTAGGAACCCATGTTGAGACTCATTTATTAATTTGTGTTTTGCAAGGAATTCCACCATGTGATCTCTAATAAGCGTTTCTAATAAATTGCATAAAAGCTGATGTTAAGCTCACTGGTCTGTAATTATCTGTCTTACACCTTGATCCCTTTTTAAATAATGGTGTAATGTTTGCTTCTTTCCATTCTAGTGGAACGATTCCCTCTTTAAGTGACAAGTTAAAGAACATAGCAAGTGGTGTACAGATTTGGTCTACAATTTCCTTAAGCAGTTTTGTTGGTATCCCGTCAACTCAAGGTGATTTGTTTCCTTTTATCATCTTAATTTTCTTTGATAACATTTCAGGAGTAACAAACAACTGCCCTAATTGATTTGATTCAACCCCCTCAAATTTAGTAGCTGGTAATGGCAGTGATCATATATTTTCTGTAGTAAACACTGAGCTGAAATACTCGTTCAGGGCCGCTGCCATTTGAAAGACATCATATATATCTTTTCCTGTATTGTTTTCTAGTCCCACATTATCATAAACCTTCTGTTTACTCCTTACATAAGCATATAAACTCTTGGTATCATTTTTGGTAAATATATAATTCGCCAATTTTTGATTAAAAGTTTGTTTGGATTTTTGAATTTCGGTTGAAGCTAGGTAAAGGGCCTCTTTGTAGTTGTCATAGTATTCTGCATTTCCAGTGTTTCTATAAACTCTCCACCTAATTTGTTTTTGTAAGCAATCTTTCATATAGCTTCTTTTGATAGGTGTTTCTTCCTAGATCGTTTCCTTTGCGTTTGTAGGGAAACAAATCTTTCAATAATGCCCTAAATCTCATATTTCAAAATGGTCCAATATTCTGTTGCTGTCTTTTCATTCATTAAGTTAGTCCAAGTTATGTTTTCATCTGTTTATATTTGCCTTTGTTAAAGTTTCTCTCCATCTCTTTTTACCATTATTCCCTGATTGTACTTTTATACTAAAATGGATCTGATTATGATCATTAGATCCCAAATATTAATGTATTTTAACATTATCAGCTAATTCATTTTGAGAAGAGAATACTAAATCCAACAAATCCCCACCTCTTGTTGGTTCCAAAACATGTTGGGTAAGGAAACTGTCCTGTGTTAGAAGCAGAAACTGTTGGTCATCACCTCTAGCACGCTCTAGTTCAGCTTCGACCATGTCTTCATGTGCCCATGATTCTGTGATGCCTATTATATCGGTGTCTATATCCGCTATGATGATGTCTAAATCGCTTCTCTTATTTACTATGCTTCCGGCATTTAAGCATACACATACTAAGTTCATGGATATTTGGTGAACCTTTCCTTGTAGATTTGTTTGTAATATTTCTTTGAAGTGACTCTACGTGTACCCCCTGTGAATCTAGTTATGCACCTAATCAACTCGCCCCCTAGAACTGCTGCTTCTTTTCCTGTCAGACGTAGCCCGTCACTCATAAACATATGTTCTCTCCCTACAAAGCTTGCCCACATAACTACCGAGCCGAATCCTTCCTCCATACATAACTTCTGTACGAAGGTCGCACGATTTCGAAAATTTTTGAAGGATATATTAGGCTAATTAATTTTGCTTCATACACGTGATAGATAGACAATATAATCTGGATGGACATGCTGACCATAGCAACTCGTATTCTGACAGTGTGAAGTCTTTGAAATGGGTTGAATTGTAAGCCGCCCGTGTTTCGCCCAGTTTGTGCATGAAGTCTTTTCACGGATTCAAACAGAATATGATTTTCCCACACAAGGTCCATGCATGGCGAACAATTTACTCCATATGTAGCGTGACTTTTAAATGTTGTGTGACTTCATATAATATCATAGCACACATCATTCCAGATTAATGATATATTCAAATAGGATAAGTTAATTAGTTACCTCGCTTCTGGTAAAGTGAAGCTGGACAATAACGAAACGTTCTGTCGGATTTTTATTGCTTATTCTTAACGACCCAAAATGCCTTCGCGATCCAATTTTGGGTTGCTAATCAGCGGTTAAGAACATCTGACTTATGCAAACAAATTCTTGCCAAAAGTCCCTCACAAAAGTAATACATTTCTTTTTTTGTTTGACTATTGTTATGTATACCATGTGTTTGTTGGATTACTATGATGTCGTATTACTATTGACGACCTTAATTTACTCGGACCCATTGATGTCGTCTTTGGAAAGTTTTCACCATGCTTTGTTGCCTGTGGTACAGCTTTATAGTCTCCTCGAGTGATCGTTGATGCTGTTGTACCACGGGTTTGATTTATTACCCCGCATGGGAGTCCGTCGCTCTGGTGCATGTTTGTCAATACATGTTCTTAGTGAAGCATTATAGCCATTGACGAGTTCCGCTGCATTGGATGTTGACACCATGGCTGATAGTGACTCACAAGTTGATCGAATGTCATTGTTCAAAGAATCGGCGTCAAACGAGCGGTGATTGCGTTTTGCTATATGTGTCGATGGCTTAGCTGGTCATTGGATGCTCATGACGTAGCGTACACGTGGTGATCTGATATAGACATCGGAATAACGTCAACAGAAGTAGCGAGAGTGTCATTTTTAGAAGTGATCACTAAGTACAATGTGTGGCCTGCAGAATGTATAAGTTCTGTGACGTGAGTGAAATTGTATGAGTCCAGTAGTTGCACGAGCGGCCGGGCCTCTGCCTCAACGTCATATCTGAAGTTGAAGTCACCAACAATGCACGTTGGTGTTATACATGTATGTCGACACCTCTCGGAACAGGTGTTCTAGTTCCAGGTAGAACTCCGCCATCGGCCTGGGAGTCTTAGCCAATGATGGCGGGCGGTAAAGCGTGCACAGATTGAACGTTCTAGAACTGGCTCCATCTAACTGGATACGCATCAGTTCGAAAGACTCATAGTTCGTTTTGGGGAGCATATTGCATTGTAACGTGTTCCTGTGGATGACGCCGACACCACCACCGCTTCCAGCCGCATGAGTAACGTTGATGACCGTATATCCGTTCGGCGTCAGTTCGGCGATTAACGGTTTACAACTGTTCTTTTTCAGCCACGTTTCTGATATGGCTACGATGTCAATGTCGTGGTCGGTCACGAATTCATTGATGGTTAACGGTTTATTTCTGAAAGATCGAACGTTAAGGACAAGGTACGCGAGTCTACACGACGTCAGAAAATGACATCGTTTAAAAAATATAACGGTGATAGTTTTTATTGAGTAATAGTAAATAAAACGTTAAATTCGTGTGCACTCGTATACCACCGTGTTTTGTTCGTTTTTTACACACACACACACACACGCACACGCACACGCACACGCACACGCACACGCACACGCACACGCACACGCACACGCACACGCACACACACACACACGTACAATGCACGCACACGCGATTAGATTCCGTCTACCCGCTAAGAATCGGTCATTAGCCGTCCACCAGCCCCTCTCCTACCCTTACACACGCGCACGCATGCACGCGCACCTGCCAAGAGGCGGTCACTCCGCACAACTCGTTAGGGGATGTAACTAGGGGTGTGACGTCACCGAAAGTGAGTCTACCGTCGCTAGGGGGCGATAAGTAACCGGAATTGAGTTAGCATTTTGAGTCCCTGATTGATATGACTCCTGATTTGATGTTTAGGACGGACCTTATAATTATTCACACGAAGGATTTCGTTGTCACATGAAGGTGTTCGTTGTCACATGAAGGTGTTCGTTGCTACATGAAAGTGTTTATTTTGAAAGTATTCTTTGCCACACGACGGATTTCGTTGTCACATGACGGTTTCGTTGTTATATGAATGTTTTCGTTGTCACGTGTAGGTATTCCAATGACGACAAGACGGTACGGTCGACTTTTATCGAAACAGGGCCGACTACAAAGAAGGGTTCGGCGACGTAGCAGGTGAATTCTGGTTTGGTGAGTGAACAAAATAGTAACAAAATCATCCAAACTGTTGACATAGTACGAACAACAAGAATTACAAATTGACTGACTTCGTATAAATTAGAATTGCAAAGAACATAGGCTATAATTGAGGAAATATCATGGCATGTTTCGTGTTGATGATCTGGTGTATTTCTCTCTATCTCCTCGTTAATAATTAGCTTACCTGTCATGTTTTTTCATTTCGATACGTAGACTAGACATATGTAACGCTAAATATGATAAACCGAAATGTTAATAACATTAAAAAAAATACTTAGGGAAACGTCAGTATGTGAGATGGAAATCGACGCACACTGGTATGGTAAAATTATTATCTAAATCTGACAATAGAATTTTTATTTGAAAGTTGTGATGCAACTATAAAATAGCAGTTATAGTATCACTGATATCCATCAGTATAATGCGATTTTGTTGCTATCAATAATGTGCTGAGTCTTAACTTGGTACGTTGGTCAAATAAACATTTGTATTGAACAGCTGCATTGTGTTATGGTGTATTTTGAAATATATTTGATGTTTATTTTATTGGTAGTGATGATGTTGTGGTTTGTGTTCTTTGTTTTTGTGCATGTTTTAGACATTGCGTATTGTGCAGTATTATTCCATGTATGTTCAGGCAATGATTATCTACACGACATTACGTCGCATACAAGCTATACCTTAAGAGTTGACCTAGAAGCCTTCGACGGCTCTACGAGATACGCACTTTACTTGACCATCGCCGTGGCTTCCGAAAGCGATAACTATTGCCTTTCACTTGAGCGATTTAGTAGCGACAATGCAGACATGTTATACTTAACAAACGAGACTCGGGCAAGCATTTGTAGATTAACCCGGTATCTATGCTTAATAGTTATGTATGAAATGGGACTTAAAACGAGATGCAACGTATTATCGGTTGTCATAAAAACTGCGAATGTTAAAATGTTTTAAGTTGTTTTTTCAAAACATTTCGAAAACCATTTATATCTGAAACATAGCCTAAATCAACACAATCACAAACAAAAGTATACACTATTTCAATAACGTGGTACTGGACGAAAGAACGCATAATTGTCATTGTCAATAAAGTCAAAGTCGCCAACATGGGCATGGCTCGTCAAATCGTGATAAAAGTTCGATTAAGGTGCACGTTAACACGAACATTCTTAGCGGCAAAGTTTTCCCCATTGCTTCCACTTATGATCATCTGCCGGAAATAGAAAAAAGAACACAATCTGGAAAAACTCCGAAGATTACAACAAAAACAAATATATCCGCATTATTTAAGTTGGCGTAAATTGAGTCGATGTCGAGCGCGAACCGAAAGGGAGTTTGATGATGTATCGGTCGGCGAATATGCCAACAAAAATATAACAAAAGCAATAAATTCGTCAAAATGTTTCTCAAAACACAAGCGTAAAACCGTATGGTTTTCCTCCTACGCCCGTAGTTTTCAATAAAACCGTAGTGAATACCGCTAAACCGTAGTACTTCACAAATATGTTTAATGCATCAAATACTATTTAAAACTTAACCTTGATAACCCAGGCGCCATATCAGCATTGTCAGACACTCGTTGACATTTTAGTGGAAGTGTTGCCAACTGAAGGGTGTTTGGAAAACAAAACCGCATTTATGTTTCAGTGTATTGATCTACTGCATAGCGTAAGACCTACATATAAATCCAGGAATACATTTAGGTAAAATAAATCTATCTCGACGTTACCGACAGACACATGATTAATAGGCAAATAAGCAATAAGCATCAATACGGCCAGGGACTGGGCCAGATCGCTTTCTGGGAAAAGCGATGCTGAGCTATGGCGTCGACAATTTCCGAGTTTTCGTTCAGACCCACAGCTTTTTTGCTTGAGCTCCTAGTCTTGACATACATCTAGCTTGCTCCTGGTTCTTCAGTTAGAACAACACCAACTACACGAGATGTGTGCTAGTCCTCATTAGATACATTAATTAATTGGTTAATTTGTACAATATCAACCCACCGATCAATGTTGAATTCAACAATGGCTACTTCACAATTCACAAGACGAGCATTGTCATTTATGGCCACTGATCAGGTTGATTGTCAAGCCAAATGCTGCTGTAAGAAGTATCTGTGGAGCTGTGGTTAGCTGTTGGCTTCCCAACCCCCTCGCTTCTCAAGCAGACGTTTTTAGCAGAAGTTGGGTCGAAGCTGGCGACAATGACTGCATCGTTTGAAGCAAAGGCCGGCAACCTTTTTGTACGGAGGGCCAAATAAGTGACTTCAGCTAGTTCAGCGGGTCACACATAATTTTTTTTATATTGGTTATCATTAGCCCAATCTTCATGAAAACTGGTACATTACGTTACGATGCGTATAAAGTATTTATATAGGCATTCCATCTCATATGCGCTGACGCTGACTTACACATTTTGGCAGCGTATAAATGAAGATGTGTTATTTATTATTGTGAAATATCAATGGCTAATTAAATATAATATTAAAAATACACATTATGAAGGTCCGCGTTGTTGTCATGCAACTGACATTTTGACAAAGTGCTCCACGTCCAAATGAGCTTGGCGTGTGTGATAGTTTAAGGAACTGTTCCGTCGACATTTGATTGCAAAATACACCTCATTGAATGCAACTGAGTACCACAGATAAATGCGTCTCCCACAATGGCAACATGATCTCAAAAATGGAAACGAACAATAAAAAACGAACCAGATCTGATGACAGAAGTTCCATACATTGGACATCTGCTAACAAGTGAAGGACTCCGAGCAGATTCGAAGAAAGTGGAGGCAATCGAGAAGATGCCAAGACCAGAAGACACCAAGGCAGTACAGACGTTGGGTCTGTAAACTACCTTGCACAATTTGTACCACATCAGTCTGACAAATGTGAACCCCTGAGGCGACTGTTGGACAAAGACAGAGAGTGGAGTTGGTTGAGTACACATCTGGAGGCATTTGACCTTATGAAGAAGGAGCTCACAAGTGCTCGATTACTCCAATACTACGATGTCAGAAAGCCTGTGTTCATCCAGTGCGATGCTTCAGAAGGATATATCTGTGCACGATGGGCTTCTTGTGGTATATCCATCAAGAGCATTAACACAGACAGAGAAACAAAACGCTCAAATCGAGAAAGAGTTACTACCTATAGTATTCACCTGCGAGAAGTTCGACCAATATATGTATGGAAGAGAGAAGTTGCAAGTGCATATTGATCACAAGCCATTAGAAGTGATCTTCAAGAAACCTCTCCCATTCTTGCCTATTACAATGTACGACATGGACTGGCTGTGCAGAAAAGAACATCATCGCCACGGTACACCGTTCGCATCAGGGTATACAGGGTTGTATATGCCTCGCCAAAGATGCTGTGTACTGGCCGTTGTTGAACCAGGAGATTACTGATTACGTCAGTCAGTGTAGTGTGTGCAACACACACAGACCAGAACTGTGCAATGAGCCCATGATGCCTCACGACTTTTCACGCAGGCCTTGGGGCGAAAGTTGGTGCTGACTTGTTCGAAATGCAGGGACAGCACTACCTACTTTTGGTTAACTATTATTCTAACTTCTTCGAGCTGATGAACCTTAATTCGAGTACGCGCAAAAAAACGAATCTGTGATCGATGCAATGAGATCACAGTTCGCATGTCATGGAGTATCGGAAGTCGTTATGTCAAACAACGGGCCGCAGTTTTCTTGTGCTGAGTTCACAGAGTTCGCGCAGAGATGGGATTTCGAGCACATCACAAGCAGTCCGTGATATCGCCAGAGCAACAGGTAGGAAGAACGAGCAATAGGAACGGTGAAGAACTTCGTGAAGAAAGCGATGAAAGAAGGTAGTGACACTGTGCGAGAGGGCTGCAGTGCGTCCCCCGTCGATGCCGAACGCTGCTTGTGATTCAGCACAGTATGTTGATACCAGATATTCCTGCTAACGAGTCTCGCGACAGGAAAGCTGGCAAGGATGCTCAAATAGCACATTACAACAGGTCAGCACATAACTTGAAAGCGATAGCACCGGGTGAAGCTATACGTATGAAGTTGCCAGGTCCAGATACATGGACGTTTGGCACATGCATGAAGAAGCTCTCAAACCGGTCTTACGCGTTCTAGATGAAGGTCATATGCACAGACGCAACTGACGAGCTCTGCGTATGGTAGGCGAGTGCCCACCGCTTCCACAGAGTGAGCCTCTGGGAGATAGTTCGACAACTCTGCCACGATAAGCCAACGAGATATCGTCTGTCGCACCGCCTCGTGCATGCAGGATGATGCCGATTGAAGATCCTGCGCTGATACAAGACACACTGCCGAGAAAACAACCTGTGTTGATGCAAAATACACCATCGCCACGTGTGGGATTGATGCCTATGCTCAGAAGCACATGTGCCCGAGAGCTGCCTGCATACTTGGCAGATTATCGGTAGAGACTTTACTAGATAACGTGTCTTTAAGGACTAGAGTTGTGATTGACTTTCGTTTTTGTAAAAGGAAAGGGATGTAGCGTAACATGCGGTATGGAGTCGGATATCCAATGTAGACGGACGGCTATTTTGTGTTCTGTAAATTATGTTGATGACGTGTCGAGTTGGTCTAACAGCATGATCGAATGAAAAGTGAACCGGTATTGTATGACAAGCAGAAAAACATAAAGCGTTCCATACCGTTGTTTATTGAAAGAATATGAACAATGAAACAAGCAAACGTAACCGAGATGGAGGTGAGACTCAACATGGAAATAGGTGGAACAGAGAGGGATGACATGGAGAGAGTTGGGAATATTACGACACAGAAGGATCAGAGATGTGACACGGAGACTGAAGAGCGTAGACGGAGAAGAGGGAAGGTGACAGGTATGAAGGAACAAGGAAATGAGAAGAAGACAGAGGGACGAAGGAAAAGTGTTCGGCAGAGAGAACGAAAACGTGTCAGGGGGGATAGATCAACAGATGGTCAGACAGTTGGGAACAAGGAGAGATGCGACATCGATAGAGGTGGTGAAGAGGTAGATATCACAGATGCAGTTGGTAAGACTGTGAAACAAAAGACCGATAAGAAGACAGGTGGAAGAGCACAAAGTGTTCAGCAAAAGAAAGGTAAACAGGTCGGTGTTGAGGAGCGGCAACAGAAAGAACGCAAGAGTTATGCAGATGTAGTAATTAAGGAGAACGAGAGGAAACTGTAAGTGGTCATGAGGGATTCTATTATCAGGAAGTTCGACAACACAATAAATAAGGGGGAGGATTTGAATTTATGTCTACCAGTGGCAAATATAGAGGGTGTCACAGAAAGAGTAGGCCAGGTCATAGGCAATGGCAACGGGGAATCTATTCTTGTGCACGTGGGCACCGATAATGCAGAGAAGGAAGGTACGACGGCCATCATTGATAAGTATGGGAGGATGGTCTGCACACGGAAAGAGGCACGCATTGGACAGATCGTGTTATCGGGTATACTGCCAATAATGGGTGGCAGAGGACAATATTGCAGGAATTACAGAAGAATGGCCATAAACACACTGGTACAGAAGTTATGTATGATGGAAGGAGCCGGATTCGTAGATATGTGGGCAAGCTTTGTAAGGAGAGAACATATGATTTTATGATTGACTGGCTACGTCTGACAGGAAAAGGAGCAGCAGTTCTAGGGAGTGAGTTGATTAGGTGCTTAAGTGATGGTACGGGCACAGTTGAGTATGTATTTAAATTAGATGTACGGGGGGGGGGATACGTAGAGTCACCTCAAAGAAATAGTACAAACAAATCTACAAGGAAAGGTTCACCAAATATCCATGAACTTAGATGTGAATGCTTATTGCCGGAAGCATAGTAAATAAGAGAACGATTTAGACATCATCATAGCGGAAATAGACACCGATATAATAGACATCACAGCATCATGGACACATGAAGACATGGTAGATGCTGAATTAGCTCTATTGGGTTATATCATGTCTAGAAAGGACAGACAAGAGAGAAGAAGACGCGGAGTCTTTATGTATATTAAAGAATCCATACAGGCGTATTAAGTACAAATGAAAAGGGAAAGAACATGCGAAGAAGCTATTTGGTGCAACATGGCTACAAAAACTCAACATTAAAATATGACTAGTTTATCGTAGTCCTAACATAAGACAAGAGGATAATGTAAAACTGCACAGTGCCATACCGGAGATACATAAATGGGAATGTGTTATAATGAGTGATTTTAGTCATGGACATATTCAGTGGAAATCACTAGAGCGTGTGGAGGTGATGACCAACAGTTTCTACTTTTTCTTCTAATACAGGACTGTTTCCTTACCCAATATGTTTTGGAACCAACCAGAGGTGGACACGTGTTGGATTTAGTGTTCTCTTCTCAAAATGAATTAGTTGATAGTGTTAAAATTCATGAACCTTTGGGATCTAGTGATCATAATCAGATCCATTTTAGTATAACAGTACAATCAGGGAATAATGGTAAAAAGCAATGGAGGAAAAACTTTAACAAAGACAAATATAAACAGATGAGAAAATATTTAGCACATACAGATTGGACTAACTAAATGAAGGAGAAGACAACAACAGAATGTTGGACCATTTTAAAAGATGAGATTGAGGACATTATTGAAAGATTTGTTTCCCTAAAAAAGCAATGGAAAAGATCTAGGAAGAAACACCTATCAAAAGAAGCTATACGAAAGATTGCTTACAAACAAATTATATGGAGAGTGTACAGAAACACAAATATGCAAGACTATGACAAGTACAAAGAGCCCCTTAACCTAGCTACAACCGAAATTCGAAAATCCAAACGAACATTTTAGCAAAAATTGGCGAATTATATATTTTTTAATTGCGAGAGTTTCTATGCTTATGTAAGGAGTAAATAGAACCACTAGAAAACAGTGCAGGAAACGTTACATCTGATGGTTTTCAAATGGCATTGGCCCTGAACGAGTATTTCAGCTCAGTGTTTATTACAGAAGATATACGTTCACTACCATTACCAGTTAATACATTTGAGGGGGATGAATCAAATCAATAAGGGCAGTTGTTTGTTACTCCTGAAATGATATCAAAGAAAATAAAAATCATGAAATAAAACATTTCACCTGGAGTTGACCTGATACTACCAAAACTGCTTAAGGATATTGTAGCCCAAATCAGTACACCACTTGCTATATTCTTTAACTTGTCACTTAAAGAGGGAATCGTTCCACTAGAATGGAAAGAAGCAAACATTACACCATTATTTAAAACGGCATCAATGAGAATTACATACCAGTGAGCCTAACATCAGTTGCATGCAAATTATTAGAAACGCTCATTAGAGACCAATTGGCGGCATTCCTTGTAAAACACAATTTAATAAATGAATCTCAACATGGGTTCCGAAAAGCTAGGTCTTGTCTAACCAATCGTTTATATTTTTAGAAGAAATTACAAAGTGGGTAGATGATGGGTCAACGGTGCATGTTGTCTAATTCGACTTTCAGAAAGCATTTGATAAAGTGCCCCATCAAAGATTGTTACTTTAACTTAAAGCAGGGGATGGTGTGATCAGTTGGATATAAGCATGGTTGACAGACAGAAGACAGAGATAATAGTAGAGTGGGAGATTTCAAATTGGAAACCAGGTTTATGTGGAGTGCCACAGGGGTCGGTGTTGGGACCTATATTATTATTGATGCAAACAAACACACTTTACAAGATGATCTAGCCAAATTCGTCAAATGGTCTGAAAAATGGCAAATGTTAGTCAATTTTTGGACGTGTAAAAATGCATCCACATAGGATTTGGAAATGTGAACAAACAATACATAACGGGGGATACTAGATTATATAAAACTGTAAAAGAAAAGGTCCTAGGAGTAACAGTTAATGCTGACATGAAAGTTTCGGAGCAATGTGGATTTGCTGCTTCAAAGGGTAACCAAATATTAGGGCTAATTAGGAGAAAAATCACACATAAGAAAAACCAGCTAATTGTACCACATTTGGAATATGTTATACATGCATGGAATCCATATCGTAAGAAGGACATAGATAAGCTAGAAAGAGTGCAACGAAGAGCAACTAAGCTTATTCCTGAACAGAAAGATCTTGGTTATGAACGACACCTATTAGAATGTGGGTTGACAACATTAGAGACTAAGACAAAGTAGAATTTTTTACGATATTGAATGGTTATGAGGATATTGATAGAAATTGGAAGGTTGATACAGACCGGCTATCATATAGTTCTTTCCGCATATCCGGATACGCCTCTACTGTTAGGGCATATACCCTATCTGCGAAAGTGTTCAACACAGACAACTCTGATCTTAGTGTTTTCTTAGCAACGGGTCTGGTGTAGCCGTATCGCATAACGACGTACACCTCCTCTAACCGTGGCGTTCCTCTCTGGGCAGGTAACGGTGAGCCGTCAGAGCTGGCCCTCGCAGGCATGACACCAATCGTGTTATTGATGTGGTCTCTAGAGGGTGGCAGCACCAGGCAACTAGTAGCCCCTGGGTGGCAGCACCCTCCCCTATAGTTATCTATATATACCCTGACGACGTGACTGGGACCGAGACTTGAGAAACGTCCAACCCAACAACTAATGTCTTGACGGCGTACCGCTTAAGCCTAGACGCGTCTCCACCCCAGTACGTACGACACACAGAAAGCTGCAGGCCCACAGGACTGGTAATCATTCCTACTGGCATGTTATGTATCCAGTCCTGCGACATTGATGTCAGAAATTACGCAACTGCTTCTGACGTATAACATATATGTACGCCTTAAAAGTTGTGTTTTCAGTCACAGACTTTAGTGAATTTAGTATGCCTCCTAAAAACAAATCTGAGCCGCACACTTGATTGTGTGTTACAATGTCTGGGTGATTTAGACCTCGGAGCTGGCTGGTTCGCTGCTACTGCCGTTTGTTCGTGATGTTGATTGGTGCTGCTTTTGTGTTAATTGGTGCTGCGTATTGTTCTTGAACGTGAGTGCATCAACGTTTTTTTTTAGACGGTGTGCCTTTCTGGCCTCTATTTTCGCACAGCCCCGCATTGAACACAACAGGTACTAGCTAAGTGTCAGATGCAATTATCTAACAACATTACACTGCTCGTTTCGTTCCGCATCAGTGCACGCTCGCCAAGACATGTCATCCGAAGCCAGACACGCTATCATTCAGTCGTGCTTCACGGCAGAGCTAGAGGTGCTAAAGTCAGCGAGGGGGCCACCCGCGAATGCAGCGAAAAGTGTGAAACCGCGAGGCAAGTCGACTTCTGAGCCGGACACTTGCACATGCGTAGTATTTGCCGTAATTGAACTGATTGCTCCAATGTTGAGTAAGACGAAGAACACCACGCGATTACTTTTCGGCAAGATTTCGGTAATCTTCAGGCAAACGTCACAGCAAAAGACGAGCGTATCCGCTGTCTGGAGCAGAAGGATGCGCCAGGGAAGCGGAGGCGGACAGAGGCGAACAGTAGTCCCGGCTTCCAAACCTCCGTATCCAGGGAATCCCTGAAGCGGACAGGGAGAGCACCAACGATCTGATGCCCGCTGTGATGAAATAGAAGATGGGTCTGATGGGCATCGGTCTAACGGATCGCCACCGGATGGGGCACAAAGCAAGACAAGCAGGGTCGCCCAAGAAAACGCCCGATCATCATTCGATTCAGGAATGAGGCGATCCGTGATGAAATGTTCCGCGCACGCGGACAACTGAAGCAACACAACAGGCAACACTCTGTCGAACCAAAATACGTAAATGAAGACCTAATGCCGAAGCGAGCTGCACTGGCCTTTCAGGCGCTAAATCTAAAACATCAGAAAACGATAACGGATTGCTGGACATATATGCATATATCCTCGTGAAAACCAATGCCGGGTTCATTGAAAAGATCCACAACGTAAAAGACTTGAACTTCGCGTAACCGGTTAGCACGACCGAGAGCCGGGCTGACACTCTTTATCATCAAAAACAGACTGTCTATGTTGAATATTACTACAAATTATATTCAGTGTTTTATTCTTCACGTATTGTAATTTTGTTGTACTATTCACAAAGTGAAAACTTTAGTTATTTTTGTTAAAAGTACGATGCCTTTTTAGCCATCAGGTTTATTATTTTTAATTTTTCCTAATCGTTTTCTCCGTACTGGATAGCCGGTTGGCAGTAGTCTATTGTGTTGGAAAAGTTATTTATGAACTTCTCGAAATATGTGATGTTCGTTTATTCAATATATTTCTTATTTTCATTTATTCTTTTCTTGTTGACTATGATTCTCACACAGACAACCATTTGCATAATTATGTTGGACTTAAGAAGTATCATAATTGCATACAATTTGTACTTAAATGTAAGTTGTTTAAAACGTAAACATATTGTTCTTTAACATATTGGTGTGTACACACAATGGATTTTATTCATCCTTCTTTTTTCGATAACTGCTTGCCACTGTGGCATTGGTGTATAACGAGACTGCCGGAATGTGTTTTACTTACTGAACCTTTGCAAAGAAACTGTCATGAGCCAACATTTTTTTTTAAATAATCATATTCATTTTTGGTAATGCGTATGCTGTATTATTTTCTCACATTTTTGTTGTTGATACAATAAGTACGTTGTGTCTACAAAATGTTCATAATAGTCTTATTTCCAAATAAATCATATTTATATTTTGCCCAGGGTAATGCTTATGCAGCTTTTAATGATTAGAATGTTGTGTTCTATTTATATCCATTATGAGTGATAACAACAATTTACTAGAGCAATTTGGTAGTCTAGAGAAAAGGTATGTCACATTAAAAAAAACAGATGAAATTAATAAAGATGGGGACATTGAAACACCCCAACAATCACCTTATTTTGACGATGAAAAGATAGTAAACTATTTACACAACAAACAAAATAAATTTATCGTGTTCTGTCTAAACAGTCAGAGTTTAAGTGCAAAAATTGACGATAAAACTAGAGATATTTAAAAATAATTATTGTGAGATGAGTGCTCTGTGTTTACAAGAAACGTGGCTCGATGATGAAGTCGATACCTCATTATTGCAATAGATAATAAGGTAAACTATGTAGTACACACGCTGGCCTAGCTATCTATCTTAGTAACAAATACAACTACTACTTATTATATATCTAAAATAATTCTGACATATGGGAAGGTAAATTTCTTGAAATATAATGTTATTCTATGAAGAAAAAAATAATTGTTGGAAATATATACAAACCACCTAGATATATAATTGAGAACTACAAAGCATTTACAAATGAATTTGCATCTAAATTAGCAGATTTACAAAAATGTAAAAGTGACACAGATTTACAAATATGTAAACGTGACATCGTAATTGTGATTTGCTGAAAGTTAACGAAAAACCAATAATATGTGACTATTTTGATACAATAACTTCACATGATTTCTTCCCTAAAATCAGTTTGCCAACAAGAGTGTCAGAATACCATGGAACATTTATTGATATTTTCTTATGTAATCTGTCTGAAGGATTCTTCAAATCCGTAGCTGGTATTCTTATATACAATATTTCTGATCACTTTCCTTATTTTTTTTTTTTGGATTATCTCGAAACTTCTAATGCTATATCAAGATTTATACATATAAAGCTCCATAATCCTGAAATACTCAATAAATTTAAAATTGAAATACAAAACTTAAGTATTTATGATAAACTAGAAAGGACACTTATGCAGATACCACTAAAAACTATGATATTCTTGATGAAAGTATCACTGCTGCTATGGAAAAGATTTTGCCTATTAAAATAATAAAATTTAATAAACATCAACATAAAAATCACCTTGGATTACTCAGGGCATTATTAGGTCAATTAAGTTTAGAAATAAATGGACTTGAACAAAATGACATCATGTGTGCGTATCGTGTATCCCTTGAAATATCGCAGTGATAAATAGCCTCACAAACATCACGTGATGTAACAGCATTGGGTTTCAGACGACAGTTTTTCCGCCGCTCAAGGGGTGGGCTCATAAATTCGCAGTCTTAAAAACGTGTAGGGTTTCGTACTGGTTCAAATCACTGTGACTTGTGATTTTGAGCGATCCAAAATTATTTCCAAAGCTACAACCAATAGCTGCGGAATTCAACTGACGTGTCATGGTTGCCAAGATATTACCTACCACACTGTACAGTTGACATATTAACAGTAGCATCACTATGCATTAATATAGGTTCTTCTCGATAGGATAGGTGGCGCCACTGCATCGATTTATTTATGTGCAATATACGAGATGACGAACAAACCACCGCCCACACATGCTTAATACTACATGTTTTGTTGGACACTGCTAACTTTTGTGACCACCCCTGATGTCAGTGTGAAGAATGTTGTTATTGGAGGAGGCTCCTCGATAGCGACTATTATAGTCTTAGAGGAGTCTCCTGACCCCACTTCTTGTTATTTACCGTGCATTATACGATGTTTGCCATAAGGTTATATATTTGTGTTATTATAATTTTATTTTTGACATGGATGTATTGTATGTATAATCAAATGTCTGGGTCAAATAAAAACAAATTCTTTTTCTTCTATTCTAGTTCTCGCATCCGTAGCCAACGTCGTACGTGCCGTTCCGATTGACTGTCATCTGTAGAAATAATTCCACAACTGACTGACCTTATGTTAGTGGAAAGAATGTGATTTGACAACCCTAGAAATCAGGAGTTTAAGACGACGCCAGTTAGAAGTTTTTAGAAGTGGTCATGAAAATATTGATAGGCGTACACATATTTATTCTTATTTAAATATACAAGAATCAAAAGACAAAAGGCAATGTTAGTGAAGGAACAAGGTATTGATTAGATATGAGAAAGTATTTCTTCTCACAGAGGAATCTAAAAGGACGGAACGTATTATTTGTTGACTATATATAACTTTGTGTGATCGTGTTTAGAAATAAATCGACAAATACTTCGATCCGAAGGGTGCGGTTTCATATAGATACAATACATATTGAACTGTCGATAAGCCATCGGCTTCCTTGCCCACTTGTCATCTGGGGTTATGGTCTGGATTGCTATATCATTAACCTTGTCCCGTGTTTTTCACAACTTTCTACCTACCGCCCACTGTCTGTCGGCTGGGAATGAAAAACGTAATCGTTCCTACTCAATAACTGAGACTTATTATATAATTTTGCTTTACTAGTTGCGGTGCCCGTTATGTGCACGGTCAGTCAATACATGTGTATTTGCACTAACGAATATTTTTGAAACGTAAAAACATTACTAGTGCACCCTGGCATGGAGTCAGGGCTTCTGTCTCGCTGATTCTAATAACCCAGAGACAGTTGAGAAACAGGAAACCGACCTTAGATTTGATCGATTCTTTGATGTAAAAAATAAGTTTTTTTACTGTGACTGTCGCCCCCGACCTAGGCGTGTGACTCCCTACCCATATCCTGCAATCATTCACGTGACTCACTCATGCTGGCCCTGATGCTGCTGTCTCACCACGCGCCCAGCTGCATGAAGGAACGGAGGTTTTGACGTCTGCGCCTTGACTGTCGCCACGCCGCGGTCGTGCCGAGCAGACAACGCTCGGAGCCGGCAGACCCCAGAATGACGTCTCACGAACCAAATATGCCACCACCTGTTTTCCGTTGTTATCGAATGCTATTACGTGTGTCATACATACTTTGGTCGCTCTTTAATATCAGCGTTCACACACACACACACACACACACACACACACACACACACACACACACACACACACACACACACACACACACACACACACACACACACACACACACACACACACACACACACACACACACACACACACACACACACACACACACACACACACACACACACACACACACACACACACACACACACACACACACACACGTACGTAGGACATATGCATGCACACGCAGGCATCCACACTGACGCACCTGACACGCACGCACGAACAAACACGCACACACATTATTGAGGTTCTTCGTTAATTAATCAGACCCCCTACATGTTCTAGTTTAACGTAACAAATTATAATTACAGGCACATACTATTAGGTAATTCAGAAAACACGTCAGTGAATCATTACAAAACTGTGGATTTCATGTATTCACAATTCTGAGAATTGGGGCGTACAGTTCAATGCACAAAGCACTATTTACAAGTTAGCTATGATTACCTAGGCGCCATGAGATGGCGCTAGCCACCACTGTCAAAATACTTGTTTATGTTACTATTTTTATGTATGAGTGGGTGAGCTTTGATTTTGTTTTTATGCACTAGAGTTGACGGCTGACGTGCATTTCTCAATTTGGGATCAATAAAGTTGTATTGTATTGTATTGTCAGTGACTCGTTGAAACTATATGTAAATCCAGGAATAAATTTAGGTAATACAAATCTATCTCGACATTACCGACAAACATATGATTAATAGGAAAATAAGCAATAAGCCAGGGACTGCGCAAGATTTCAGAGAAAAGCGATGCTGAGCCTTGGCGTTGACAATTTCCCAGTTTCAGTTCAGACACACGACTTTTCTTCTGGAGCTCCTAGTCTTGACATACCACAGGTCACTGCTGTAGGCTGCTTGACATAACACAGATCACTGCTGTAGGCTGCTTGACATAGCACAGGTCACTGCTGTAAGCTGCTTGACATACCACAGGTCACTGCTGTAGGCTGCTTGACATACCACAAATCACTGCTGTAGGCTGCTTGACATACCACAGGTCACTGCTGTAGGCTGCTTGACATAAGTCAGGTCAATGCTGTAGGCTGCTTGACATACCACAGATCACTGCTGTAGGCTGCTCGACATACCACAGGTCACTGCTGTAGGCTGCTTGACATACCACAGATCACTGCTGTAGGCTGTTTGACATATTACACATCACTCATGTAGGCTGCTTGACATACCACAGGTTACTGCTGTAGTCTGCTTGACATAACACAGATCACAGCTGTACGCTGCTTGACATACCACAGGTTACTGCTTTAGGCTGTTTGACATACCACAGGTTACTGCTTTAGGCTGCTTGACATACCACAGGTCACTGCTGTAGGCTGCTTGACATACCACAGGTCACTGCCGTAGGCTGCTTGACATACCACAGGTCACTGCCGTAGGCTGCTTGACATACCACAAGTCACTGCCGTAGACTGCTTGACATACCACAGGTCACTGCTGTAAGCTTCTTGACATACCACAGGTCACTTCTGTAACCTGCTTGACATACCACAGGTCAGTGCTGTATGCTGCTAGACATACCACAGGTCACTGCTGTAGGCTGCTTGACATACCACAGATCACTGCTGTAGGCTGTTTGACATATTACACAACACTCATGTAGGCTGCTTGACATACCACAGGTTACTGCTGTAGGCTGCTTGACATAACACAGATCACAGCTGTACGCTGCTTGACATACCACAGGTTACTGCTGTAGGCTGCTTGACATACCACAGGTCACTGCTGTAGGCTGCTTGACATACCACAAGTCATTGCCGTAGGCTGCTTGACATACCACAGGTCACTGCCGTAGGCTGCTTGACATACCACAGGTCACTGCTGTAAGCTGCTTGACATACCACAGGTCACTTCTGTAACCTGCTTGACATACCACAGGTCAGTGCTGTATGCTGCTTGACATACCACAGGTCACTGCTGTAGGCTGCTTGACATACCACAGGTCACTGCTGTAGGCTGTTTGACATACCACATATCACTTCTGTAGGCTGCTTGACATACCACAGGTCACTGCCGTAGGCTGCTTGACATACCACAAGTCACTGCTGTGGACTGCTTGACATACCACAGGTCACTGCTGTAGGCTGCTTGACATACCACAGGTCACTGCTGCAGGCTGCTTGACATACAAATGGTCACTGCCATAGGCTGCTTGACATACCACAGGTCACTGCTGTAGGCTGCTTGACATACCACAGGTCACTGCTGTAGGCGGCTTGACATACCACAAGTCACTGCTGTGGACTGCTTGACATACCACTCGTCACTGCTGTAGGCTGCTTGACATACCACAGGTCACTGCTGTAGGCTGCTTGACATACCACAGGTCACTGCTGTAGGCTGCTTGACATACCACAGATCACTGCTGTAGGCTGCTTGATATACCACAGGCCACTGTTGTAGGCTGCTTGACATAGACCAGGTCACTGCTGTAGGCTGCTTGACATAGCTTGCTCCGGGTTATTCAGTGTGGACCACACCAACTACGCGAGATGTGTGCCAGTCATCATTAGATACATTAATTAATTTGTGCAATATCCACCCAGCAGCTCAACGAATACTTCGTACGTGCCCGGCCTTTCTGGTTCGTTTTCAGGAGTGCTGAGAAATGCTATAGTTGTCACTGACCGCGCCTTACTATGCGTTCGTTTGTCTCCCGCAGACATGGTGGCCAACCAACGATTATGTAATCACAGGCAGGTGTGACGAGTATTGAGCGAAGGTAGTTGCCAATTGCGATAATGGACTTGACGCAAATTAGTTCATTCAAAAACCTCACTTTTGACGCATGCTACTAATTCAGTTGAGGGTTTGCCTACATCAGTCCGTGCTCCATACCTTTAATGCAACGTCTTATCTCATTGCAAGATGCTGACTGCTCGAAGAGTTGGAATTGAATGTGACTTTTGTAGGAGCTTAAAGCACACCGCTTACCGCTGAAGGCACACCTTCCCCATCCAATGAAGCTGGTCACTCACTATCCAGTGTGCGAGTTGCAATGTTAGTCCCGCGAGTCGTTCTTGCATCAAGTTTGCAAGGCAAAGCGGGATTAATTTGTAAAAATGCTTATATGATTATAACATAATTAAAAGAATCATTTTTTTAAGTATTGCCATTTAAAAGTATTTTCATTTTCATTGACATTAAGTGCAGTAAGCACACATAGATAACATCAATTTGAGGAGTAATTTATTGATTTTACGGGACAGTTTTGTAATTTTCATACTAGATAGGCCTAGATGGTAAAAATGTGATTTTTTAAAGTCAAAGAACGGTGAAAACAATCTTTCAAATCGGCACTGCAAAGTGATATTAAAATAAAAAACGGTTTGTTTATAAGATAATTGGATGAATGGCTGCAGCAGGACGCAAGAAGTAGTGTATATTTAACCAGCTTGTTCGGAAGTAAATAGTTTGTTTGACATATAAAAAGGAGAACGCTTCCTCTAAGAAAATTCGAATTACAATTGCGACTAGTTGAACCAACTAACCATGCATAAGTTGTAGTAATTGGTTGATTTACCGTTTGCATTTAAATAACCTGCCTCCAGATGAAAGACCATAATTGCCTACTGGGGCGTCTATTTTGCTTTGCGGTATTGTACTTGTGTGCAAGATAAACTGTTGCCAAATTGATATAACGAGAATAATACGTAAATTTGTATGCACATAAATTACATAAAAAGAGGATGATGTTCTCTAGAATCTCGATCCTTCAACGCTGGCTTTTTTACTTTACCCCGCCGTCTTGCCTACATCTCGCGTTGTAAGCGTCTACGTTCACTTAGCTGTACTACAGGCAACAACGCGTGGTGAAAACATTCCAGAGACGACGTCAATGGGTCCGAGTAAATTGAGGCCGTAAATAGCAATATGATGTCATCGTAACCCAACAAACACATGGTATACAAAACTTTACTCAAACGAAAAAAGAAACTTATTACGTTTGGTTTACGCAAGTTTTTGTCACGGCAATTGTGAGGGGTCTTTGACAAGAATTTGTTTGCATAGGTCCGATGTTCTTAACCGCTGATTAGCGACTCAAAATGGGATCGCGAAGCCATTTTGGGTCGTCAACCAGTGAAAATCCGACCGAACGTTCCTTTATTGTCCAGCTCTACTAGAAGCGAGGTGAATAATTAAGTTATCTTATTTAAATATTGCATCAATCTGAAATGCTGTGTGATATGATAGTATATGATCCCACACAGCATTTAAAAATCTCGCTACCTGTGGAGTAAATTGTTCGCCTTGCATGGACCTTGTGTGGGAAAATCATATTCTGTTTAACTCCGTGAAAATACATCATGCACAAACTGGGCGAAACACGCGCGGCTTACAATTCAGCCCATTTCAAAGATTCACACTGCCAGACAAAATGTTGCTATGATCAGCATATCCAAGCATGTCATATTGTTTATAGAGTTGCCTGCCTCCTTATTATCTATCACGTGTATGAAGCAAATTAACGTAATATTTCCTTCAAAAATTTTCGAAATCGTGCGACCTTATAAATATAAATAAATAAAAGTACTTATATAGCGCCCAATCAATTAAAATTGCCCTCGGGCGCTTTACATACATGCACACGTATATAATAGTATATTACATAAAAAGAAATGCTAATTTAAAAATAAATATGTAAAAAATATAACATTAACTTAAATATAGTTACTAAAAAAGAGAGATAATTAAAAAAGCGTTTACATAAATTAAGACATTTATAAAAACTACTAGAAATACATTCATTTATACAAGAAGAATAATCATAAATATGTTAAGAAACTAATAAAACAAAAAATACATTTATCAATAGAAAGCACATAAAATGTCCTAGTCGGTGAATTATAAAAACGCTTGTTTAAATAGGTGAGTCTTCAAAAGTATTTTAAACACTTGTAATGATGTTGCTGTCCTGAGCGTAGGAGGCAAATTGTTCCATAGGACCGCCGAGCAAACCGTGAAACGGTGATCACCATGAGTAACAGTTATGAGGCCGGTACGAACAAAAGGCGAGGCATTGAGGTAGATCGTAGAGTTCTGTTGATGGGACGGTAGCCAAATTAACTCACTTATGTAGTCCGGCGCAAGACCATTCAAGGCACAATACGTTAACACCAGCACTTTGTAGGTCGGTCTCAAATGAACGGGTAGCCAGTGTAAACGCTGCAACACGGGCGTGATGTGTTCGTATTTCCTCGTGCGAGTAATTAGGCGAGCGGCACAGTTCTGCACCCTTTGTAGACGTTGCATCACCGTGTGTGGGAGACCATACAGAAGTGCATTCCTATAATCTAAACGGGATGTCACTAGTGCGTGAACAAGTGTCTTGCATGATTCTTCCGTCAGATGTGGCCGAATTCGCCCAGTGTTTCTAATATGATAGTAGCAGCTTTTCACAGTGTTGGCAATCTGCTGTTCCATTTTCAGGTTGCTATCAAATAGCACACCCAAACTGCGCACGCACGATGATGGTTGAATTCGATGGCCGGCTACTGTGATATATACATTGGCAGGCAGACTGTCGCGTTTCTTCGCTGGAGAAAAAACGATCGCCTCGGATTTCTCTGTGTTTAGTTTTAACTTGTTTCTAGTCAACCATGCAGCCACTTCCGCAACACACAATTCCACCTTAGCCAGTGCCGCCACAATTGATTCATCTCGTTCAACCGTGAGGTAGATTTGAATGTCATCAGCATAACAGTGATGCCCCATGCCGTGTTTAGCAACAATATCTCCGACCACCAACTTCGTCAACGTCACGGATGGCTGACGGCATTCATTTATAACATTTAAAAATCATAGATAACGTACACTGTCTTGACGTATAAAAAGAGTACCGTGAGAATCACTGTAGTTTCACGGACAAACAATGGTATTTGTGATCCTCAGTGCAGCGTAAATCCATTGAAAAACACGATAATTTCCAGAGAACAATTTGGCCTGCTGCCTGTTAGGCGCTACCATGCAAATAACACCTTCCCAATTCCATCCGTCATATGTGCTTTGTTTGCACCGGTGTCCAGTTTCTGGGTCGTTAGACCAACGAACAGGACAGTGTTAGTGATTCCTCGTGTTCACCAACATTAACAAAAATAAAACTTCTGATTTATGATTCATTTTATGTTACGGTTATTTTTTTATCATAATTTATTTTATCTCCACAAATTAACTGTCTGAATGTATGGGTCGCAGAGTAAATTCCCCGAGAAAAATTTGGATCGCAACCAAAATTAGTTAAGAAACGCTGTCTTAGTCAACAGGGCCGTATTAACTGCTTAGGTGTTACTGGAATAGAAAGCCCTTTAAACTAGAGTGAAGGAAAGCGCGGTTGCCACCGACACAATGAAATTACGTACTGCAATTCCTGCACAAATGAGTGTTAATAGTCCATTTGTTATTTCATGGAAATGTTCTATCCTATGAACTTTTTTGTTCATTTGTTCTCATATGGGGTCATAGAACAAATTCAGATGTGTTGCCCAAACAGCAACTTTGGGAAACTCTGGTAATTTGTATAAATCCAAGATGGCCACTGGTCGATATCTTGACAATTTAACTTTTCAACCACTTGTCCTAGGATGATGTATAATACCTCTTTTAAGGGGTGTTGGTGGTGCGTAGAATCCATTTCTGATGTTATTTGTTTCTGTTCAATTTATTTGTCAGTGTCGTCATCTACTGCATAGCGTAAGACCTATATGTAAATCCAGGAATAAATTTAGGTAAAACAAATCCATCTCGACATTACCTACGAACACATGGAATGGGCAAGATCGATTTCAGGGAAAAGCGATGCTGAGCCATGGCGTCGACAATTTCCCAGTTTCAGTTCAGACACACGACTTTTCTGCTAGAGCTCCTAGTCTTGTCATACTCCAGGTCACAGCTGTAGGCTGCTTGACATACTCCAGGTCACTGCTGTAGGCTGCTTGCCATACCACAGGTCACTGCTGTAGGCTGCTTGACATACCACAAGTCACTGCTGTAGGCTGCTTGACATACCACAGGTCACTGCTGTAGGCTGCTTAACATACTCCAGGTCACTGCTGTAGGCTGCTTGACATACTCCAGGTAACAGCTGTAGGCTGCTTGACATACCACAGGTCACTGCTGTAGGCTGCTTGACATACTCCAGGTCACAGCTGTAGGCTGCTTGACATACTCCAGGTCACTACTGTAGGCTGCTTGACATACCACACGTCACTGCTGTAGGCTGCTTGACATACTCCAGGTCACAGTTGTAGGCTGCTTGACATACCACAGGTCACTGCTGTAGGCTGTTGACATACTCCAGGTAACAGCTGTAGGCTGCTTGACATACCACAGGTCACTGCTGTAGGCTGCTTAACATACTCCAGGTCACTACTGTAGGCTGCTTGACATACCACACGTCACTGCTGTAGGCTGCTTGACATACCACAGGTCACTGCTGTAGGCTGCTTGACATACCCCTGGTCACTGCTGTAGGCTGCTTAAAAAGGTTCTTCAGTTTGGATCACACCAACTAAGCGAGATTTGTGCCAGTTCTCATTAGATACGTTAATTAGTTGATTAATTTGTACACTATCCACCCAGATATCAATGTTGAATTCAGCAATGGGTACTTCACAATTCACAAGACGAGCATTATCATTTATTGGCACTGATCAGGTTGATGGACAATCCAAATGCTGCTGTAAGAAGTATCTGTGGAGCTGTGGTTAGCTGTTGGCTTCCCAACCTCCTCGCTTCTCAAGCAGACGTTTTTGGCGGAACCCTGGGTCGAAGCCGGGACAAAGACTGCATCGTTTGAAGCAGAGGCCGGCAACCTTTTTTGTATGGAGGGCCAAATACTTAACTTGAGCTAGGTCAGCGGGCCACACATTTATTTCTTAATATTGGTTATCACTAGCCCAATCTTCATGGAAACAGGTACATGTTACGATGCGTATATAGTATTTATATAGGCATTCCAGCTCATATGCGTTGCCGCTGAACTTACACATTTTGGCAGGGTATAAAAAAGATGTGTTATTAATTATTGTGAAATATCAATGGCTAATTAAAAAAGAATATTAAAAAACACATTATGAAGGTCCGCGTTGTTGTCATGCAAGTGACATTTTGACAAAGTGCTCCACGTCCAAATGAGCTTGGCGTGTGTGATAGATTAAGAAACTGTTCCGTCGACATTTGGTTGCAAAATACACCTCATTGAATGCAATTGAGTGCCACAGAAAAACGCTGTGCAAGCTCTCATTTCATCAGCTCAACGAATACTTCGTACGTGCCCGGCCTTTCTGGTTTGTTTTCAGGAGTGTTGAGAAATGCAATAGTTGTGTCTCCTACAATCGCAACATGATCTCAAGAATGGAAAAGAACGGTAAAAAACGAACTAGAACTGGTTAGATGTCTTCGTCCCTTGAGTTGAAAATTCAACAGATTGACATGCACCACGACGTCAACAAGAAATGAAAACTCGCATATGCACCTGGGGCTCAGCGATATCCGGTATTCCTTACTCCTGGATAAATCTGCTACACGAACAAGCTAATCCCATGCCTCAGCTCATGCACGCGACCCTGCATGCTACCTCGACTTAGCTAGATCACTTCGCAGTAGTATAGGAGATCTTGATATTGCGCATACATCGCTGCTAAGCAGAAGGCGCTAGAACTGCTTGACGTTTAGGCCACGGGCCCGAAAGTTGTTCAAGGTCTTCACGACGGCGCTCAGTATATTTTTCATTTTAATTGATTTGCTACTCAGTGGGTCTGAATGGATTCGCAATAGCATCTGCATTGCGTCGAACCTTTCCAATAAGCGAAACAAGGTGCACGTGGAAATGTAGTACTGTCACCCCGCGGGCCGCATTGAATGCAATCTCGTTTTCTGTCCGCGGGCCGCATAATATAGCTTCGCGGGCAGCAGTTGGCCCGCTGGCCACAGGGTGCCGACCCCTGGTTTAAAGGATTCGTAGAGGGAGAGCAGAAAATGGATGATCCAAGATACACTGCACCACGAGCAGAAAAGGAGTAAAAGAACTATGTGAAACAATGTGGATTCAGTAAGGACAAGTCAGGCTGAATATGGCAGAAATTATAGTGTACTGTTTGTGAGCCTTAAGGGGTGCAATTGGAGGTTTTTGTTGAGCTTCAAGTGGTGCAATTGAAGTTTTTTATGAGCATCAAAAGGGGCGCAATTGGATGTTTTCAGTGAACATCAAGAGGGTGCAGTTTTTTATGAGCAATGGGGTGCAGTTGGGCTTTTTTGGTGAGACTCAGCTGGGTGCAGTTGGAGGTTTTTGGTTAGCAACAAAGGGGGCGCAGTGGAGGTTTTCGGTGAGCCTCATTAGGATCCAATTGGAGGTTTTTGTTGGGCCTCAAAGGATACTGTTGGAGGGTTTGGTGAGCGTCAGTTGGGTGAGCTTGGAGTTTTTTGTAAGGTACAGAGGGCGTAGTTGGAGGTTTTTGGTGAGCCCCATAGGGGATGCTCTTTGAGGTTTTTGGTTAAATGTTGTTTCCCCTGGATGGGTGATTAGCCCAGTCAGTGGGGTTTTCTGTCAGGGTTGTCCCTCCCTTAGCTCATACAGTGTCCGTCCCCTTGTCATGAGACTCGGGTACAATAGGGTCACCACAAGATGGTACAGTCGGACTTGCTCAGGAGAGGTTGTATGTCACATCACTGAGCCATTAGACCCAACGCGTTAACTAATTGTCGGCTATCTTTACAGTTCACGAGCCTCACGTTTCCGTCCGGATTGCCTGTAGAGTTGCTGTTGCTGCCCGATAGAAGCGACAACATCGCCAACACCCTCGAACTTACATCGACGTTTTGGTATAATTCGGTTTTTTATTATTTCTTTTTATCATTTTAATGTTATGACTAGGCGGGGGCCGGCCCTTTTGTGCGTTTCGAGGACAAGGTGCGATGCACGCCCACATCCAGACAGTGACGACTGCACTGGACGTGACGATATGTTGCCACGACCCCGCTATATTAATTTTATGTTAAGTTATTACGGCTGTGAATGTTTGCCCGCTCAGTGTCTAGTTGTGTTTCCGGATTAACCGACAGTCAATGAGACAACCGATCAACGATTGGCGAATGACGATATAAATGTAACGACCCGCGATCTCCGACCTTCCCTCGTCTGCACCAACGGCTAGGCGCGTTCACGGACCGACGGCAGTCGCGTGAAACGTCCCTCGTCGTCGACATGGCTGCACGTTGTCGTGTACCGAAACAATGTGGTCGTCACCGTCGACCAAGAATCCTTCGCTCCGGCTGGACTTCATACACAAAACGTCCGTCTTATACGCGCGAGGCTCCGACCAGCCGACGTCAATCGAGAAGTCCGTCGCTGGTGCCTTTAAGAGAGTCCGTGTACGCCGATTAAGATGCGCCTGCTCCGATCACACACACACACACACACACACACACACACACACACACACACACACACACACACACACACACACACACACACACACACACACACACACACATTCCTCAGACTCTGTTCTCTCCTCTCGCTCTCTCCTCTCTCTCTGTCCTCTCTCTCTCTCTCTCTCTCTCTCTCTCTCTCTCTCTCTCTCTCTCTCTCTCTCTCTCTCTCACTCTCTCTCTCTCTCTCTCTCTCTCTCTCTTTGTCTCCTCTTTTTCTCTCCTCTATCTCCTCTCTCTTTTCTCTTTCTCTCAACTCTCCTCTCTCTTATTCTCCTCTCTCTTCTCTCTCTCCTCTCTCTCCTCTCTCTCTCTCTCCTCTTACTTTCCTCTTCTCTCATATCTCACCTCTATTCTCTCTCTCTCTCCTCTCTCTCTCCTCTCTCTCTCCTCTCTCTCCTATCTCTCCTCTCTCTCCACTCTCTCCTCTTACTTTCCTCTTCTCTCATCTCTCACCTCTATTCTCTCTTACTCTCCTCTCTCTCTTCTCTCCTCTCTCTCTCTCTCATATCTTACTCTCCTCTCTCTCCTCTCTATCTCCTCTTTCTCCTCTCTCTCGTACTCTCCTCTCTCTACTCTCTCTTACTCTACCCTCTGACCCTGTCTGTCTGTCTCTCTCCTCCCTCTCTCTTATTCTCGTCTCTCTCCTTTTTTTCTCCTCTCTCTCTCTTCTCTATCCCCTGTCTCTCCACTCTCTATCTCATATCTCTATCCTTACTCCCCTCTCTCTCGTCTCTCATTCTCCTCCCTGTCTCTCCTCTTACTCTCCTCACCTATCTCTTACTCTACTCTCGCTCACTTCTCTCTCTACCCTCTCTCCTCTCTCCACTCTCCTCTCTCTCCCTCTATGTCTCTATCTCCTCTCTCACTCTCCTGTCTCTCTCCTCTCTATTAATTTCCTCCTCTCCTCTCTCTAACTCTCCCCTCTGTCTCTCTCTCTCCTCTCTTTTACTCTCCTCACTTTCCTACCTCTCTTCTCTCTCTCTCTCCTCTCTCATTTCTCTCCTCTCTCTCTCTCATATATCTCTCTTCTCTCTCTTACTATTATCTCTCTTTTCTCTCTCTCTCCTCTCTAACAATTCTCTCTGTCTCCTCCCTCTTACTCTCCTCTCTCTCTCCTCGCTCGCTGTCCTCTCCTCTCCCCTCTCTCTCCTCTCTCTCTCCTCTCTCCTCTCTCTCTCGTCTCTTTTTGATCTCTCCTCTCTCTCCCACTCTCCTCTCTCTCTCTCCTCTCTCTCTTCTCTTTTTTATCTCTCTCCTCTCTCTCGCTCTCATACACAAATTTCGTAACTCTCGACTTATCAGGCCTTACATTCATACTAAAATTACAAGAAAACTAGCAGTATTCTGACCGGAGTAACAATTGCAGTAATACTTGCCTCCTCGTTGGAAGACGGCTGGTTGACACCGACGTTGCTAAATTTGTTTACCCAAAAGTGTTTGTTGTTTGAGAGCAACTGCATTGGCAATAAAATTATGTATATTTGGAAGAGTGTTATTGGTGGAGTGATTTCTTTGCAAGTTGTATTTATATATCCCATATGGGTGCGTATTTACATATCTTTGGTAAACATGCATGGGAATCGTGCATAAATGCGCTTTGAAAGAGCTAGACGTAAGTGATTTTGACGATATCTGATTACCATATCAATGATAATAATGACAGTGGCGGTGAATAAGTTTCAAAACATTTTCAAGTTCAGGTTTCATATAATCTGATAAAAAGATCACAAAACCACTAATGAGGAATTACGTAGGCTCTCTGCCTACCTGAGACTCGTACGTCACTTCCGAAACGCCACCACGTACTCGAATTCATCGTCTCGTTCTGCGTCAGAGTTCCACCACTAATTATTTCCTACTAACGTATTCTGTATATTTCTGTGCTCTGCCCCCCTGTTCCTCGTCTAAACACTGCCCCTGGACTGTCGTTCTACCCCCTTCTCCTCGTCCCAACTCACCCCCTGGAGTGTCGTTCTACTCCCTTCTCCACGTCCAAACTCACCCGGAGGGTCGTTCTGCCCCCTTTCTCTCGTCCCAACTCACCCGTGGAGTGTCATTCTACCCCCTTTTCCTCGTCTTAATTAACCCCAGGAGTGTCGTTCTGCCTCTTTTTCCTTGTCCCAATTCATCCACTGGAGTGTCATTCTGCCCCGGTCTCCTCGTTCTAACTCACCCTTGGAGTGTCGTTCTGCCCCTTTTTCCTCGTCCCAACTCACCTTTGGAGTGTCGTTCTGCCCCTTTTTCCTCGTCCCAACTCACACTTGGAGTGTCGTTCTGCCCCTTTCTCCTCGTTCCAACTCACCCTTGGAGTGTCGTTCTGCCCCGTTCTCGTCCCAACTCACCCCCTGGAGTGTCGCTTTGCTCCGTTCTCGTCCCAACTCACCCCTGGAGTGTCATTCTGCCCCATTCTCCTCGTCCCAAACTCACCCCTGGAATGTCGCGTCGCCCTGCCCCTTTCTTGTTCTAACTCGCCCCATGGAGGGTTGCTCTGCCCCTTATCGTCCCAACTTACCCCCTGGAGTGTCGCTGTGTACCTTCTCGTCCCAACTCATCCCCTGGAGTGACTTTCTGCTCCCGCTCTCGTGCAAACTCAGCCCCTGGAGTGATGTTCTGCTCCCGCTCTCGTGCAAACTCAGCCCCTGGAGTGACGTTCTTCTCCCGCTCTCGTGCAAACTCAACCCCTGGAGTGACGTTCTGCTCCCGCTCTCATCCAAACTCAGCCCTGCACAATCATCCAGTATGCGCCTAATTATTAATGTATCAACTTGCGTAGCAGACTAATACAATTAATTGTTAAAACATGCACTCATAGTACAGTATATATATAGACGTCTATATTGTTAACGGGAAGAAACATTTGGTATATATACTCCTAGCAGAGGACTATCCACAGTGAGAAAGAAAACGTAGTTCAGCAAGATTTTGCTTTACACCATGGTCACATTAGTTTAGACCCTATACATTAGTATGATTTCGCAATCCGGAGACATGCATGCATGTTTCCTGTCCCGCAGATGTGTGTTTCTATGTTGTAAACAGTCGTCAACTAAACCCTCGCGCAGTGAAGCAAATGAATATATTCACCGAACACACCCTGTTACAATCTAGCTGTAACATTAGCCGACTGGTCCGCTCAACTGAGAATCATGACGATCCCTTCTGATACAGAGCGGGAGCCCAGATCTTTTATTTACGCAAACGAATCCAAAATGATAGTCCCCGTGGATTGAAGGACCAGCTTCTGAAATTACAAGAATGCGTTACTGCCGGTTCTACGGTGATGGAATGTTCCCCCGAAATCACCCCCGAAGTAGGCCAAATTTATTTACTAGAAGATAGAAATCAGTAACTTTAGGTTGTGATTTCTCCTGCGCAACCTCCGAAATATTAGAAAAAGTACATATTAAGGGAACGATTCCAAGGCAAAAGCAGTTTCTAAAATTCCGCCGGTGTTCCGTTCAGATCTCTGCAGATAGCATGCATCTCAAATGTCAATAGAATGTCGGATTGTCCATTTACAACCTACGCAGATGGATTGTTCGCGCGGAGATCTGACTGTGCCTTCTCAAGAGTGTTGTAGTGCCAATACAAACACACGCGGAACACATGGAAACACACGGGAACACACGTGGGACACACGGTTGTGGTATTATTGGTTTCAAGTATATTAAACAAATAACCTATCACGTGACCTGTTGCGTAGCAAAAAGCTCCGTCAAACCATCAAAAAAATAGAAGTCGAACACGAGGTTGGTTCGAACATTCCGTAGTATATTTCGTTGATGAGATGGTCCGAAAAATAGTTCTATATGAAATAAATATAAGGCACAGTTTGTAAAGTGACAACAAGCTGCTTGACATACCACAGGTCACTGCTGTAGGCTGCTTGACATACCACAGATCACTGCTGTAGGCTGCTTGACATACCACAGGTCACTGCTGTATGCTGTTTGACATACCAGAGGTCACTGCTGTAGGCTGCTTGATATACGACAGGTCACTGCAGTAGGCTGCATGACATACGACAGGTCACTGCTGTAGGTTGCTTGACATACCACAGATCACTGATGTAGGCTGCTTGACATAGACCAGGTCACTGTTATAGGCTGCTTGACATAGCTTGCTCCGGGTTCTTTAGTTTGGACCACACAAACTACGCGAGATGTGTGCCAATCATCATTATATACATTAATTAATTGATTAATTTGTACACTAACCACCCAGAGATCAATGTTGAATTCAGAAACAATGGCTACTTCACAATTCACAAAACGAGCATTATCATTTATTGGCACTGAACAGGTTGATGGACAATCCAAATCCTGCTGTAAGAAATATCTGTGGAGATGTGGTTAGCTGTTGGCTTCCCAACCCCCTCGCTTCTCAAGCAGACGTTTTTGGCGGGTGCTTGGGTCGAAGCCGACGAGAAGTACTGCATCGTTTGAAGCAGAGGCCGGCAACGTTTTTGTATGGAGGGCCAAATACGTAACTTGAGCTAGGTCAGCGGGCCACACATTTATTTCTTAATATTGGTTATCACTAGCCCAATCTTCATGGAAACAGGTACATGTTACGATGCGTATATAGTATTTATATAGGCATTCCAGCTCATATGCGTTGCCGCTGAACTTACACATTTTGGCAGGGTATAAAAAAGATGTGTTATTAATTATTGTGAAATATCAATGGCTAATTAAAAAAGAATATTAAAAAACACATTATGAAGGTCCGCGTTGTTGTCATGCAAGTGACATTTTGACAAAGTGCTCCACGTCCAAATGAGCTTGGCGTGTGTGATAGATTAAGAAACTGTTCCGTCGACATTTGGTTGCAAAATACACCTCATTGAATGCAATTGAGTGCCACAGAAAAACGCTGTGCAAGCTCTCATTTCATCAGCTCAACGAATACTTCGTACGTGCCCGGCCTTTCTGGTTTGTTTTCAGGAGTGTTGAGAAATGCAATAGTTGTGTCTCCTACAATCGCAACATGATCTCAAGAATGGAAAAGAACGGTAAAAAACGAACTAGAACTGGTTAGATGTCTTCGTCCCTTGAGTTGAAAATTCAACAGATTGACATGCACCACGACGTCAACAAGAAATGAAAACTCGCATATGCACCTGGGGCTCAGCGATATCCGGTATTCCTTACTCCTGGATAAATCTGCTACACGAACAAGCTAATCCCATGCCTCAGCTCATGCACGCGACCCTGCATGCTACCTCGACTTAGCTAGATCACTTCGCAGTAGTATAGGAGATCTTGATATTGCGCATACATCGCTGCTAAGCAGAAGGCGCTAGAACTGCTTGACGTTTAGGCCACGGGCCCGAAAGTTGTTCAAGGTCTTCACGACGGCGCTCAGTATATTTTTCATTTTAATTGATTTGCTACTCAGTGGGTCTGAATGGATTCGCAATAGCATCTGCATTGCGTCGAACCTTTCCAATAAGCGAAACAAGGTGCACGTGGAAATGTAGTACTGTCACCCCGCGGGCCGCATTGAATGCAATCTCGTTTTCTGTCCGCGGGCCGCATAATATAGCTTCGCGGGCAGCAGTTGGCCCGCTGGCCACAGGGTGCCGACCACTAGTTTAAAGGATTCGTAGAGGGAGAGCAGAAAATGGATGATCCATGATACACTGCACCACGAGCAGAAAAGGAGTAAAAGAACTATGTGAAACAATGTGGATTCAGTAAGGACAAGTCAGGCTAAATATGGGAGAGATGATAGTGTACTGTTGTGAGCCTTAGACGATGCAGTTGGAGGTTCTTGTTGAGCCTCAATGCGTGCAATTGGATGTTTTTTTATGAGCAAAAACGCAATTGGTGAGCCTCAATGGGGTGCAGCTGGGGGTTTTTGGTTGGCAACAAAGGGGGCGCGGTTGGAGGTTTTTGGTGAGCCTCATTAGGATCTAATTGGAGGTTTCTGCTGGGCCTCAAGGGTTACAATTGGAGGGTTTGGTGAGCCTCAATTGTGAGTTTTTGGTAAGGTACAGAGGGCGCAGTTGGAGGTTTTTGGGGAGACCCCTGGGATATGCTATTTGAGGTTTTTGGTTAGTCAGTGGGTTTTTCTGTCAGGATTGTCCCTCCCTTAGCCCTTGATGTGTCCGTCCCCTTTTCACGAGACTCTGGTACAACAGAACGACAGAGTGTTCACCGTGAAGCACGCAATGAACGGGATCTGGCAAATACCCTTGGATGTGAAATCCAGTATGCTGACGCGTTTCAACACACCATTCTCTACCGATGGTAGAGAATGCCTTTCGGCATTAACTCTGCCGATGAACCAACTGGTGGACGGTCTGAAAGACTTATAAGTAATTCACGATGAATTCCTGACAACTGATGAGGAGGCCGAATCGGATCACGACAAGAACCTACGAGCTTTCTTGGAGCGGGCTAGAGAGCGAAATATCCGACTAAATGCCGAGAAGACCAAGCTCAGGATGACAGAAATTCCATACGTTGGACATATGCTAACATGTGAAGGACTCCGAGCAAATCCGAAGAAAGTGAAGGCAATCGGGAAGATGCCAAGGCCAGAAGACACCAAGGCAGTACAGACGTTGGGTCTGTAAACTACCTTGCACAATTTGTACCACATCAGTCTGACAAATGTGAACCCCTGAGGCGACTGTTGGACAAAGACAGAGAGTGGAGTCGGCTGAATACACATCAGGAGGCATTTGACCTCATGACGAAAGAACTCACCAGTACCCCAGTACTCCGATGTCAGAAAGCCTGTGCGTATCCAGTGCGACGCTTCAAAAGGAGGTCTCGGTGCAGGATTGCTGCAGGATGGGCTTCCTGTGGTATATGCATCAAGAGCACTGACACACACATATACACAATACGCTCAAATCGAGGAGTTAATAGCTATAGTATACGTCGGCGAGACGTTCGACCAATACATTTATGGAAGAGAGTAGGTGCAAGTGCAGAATGATCACATGCCATTAGAAGTGATCTTCAGGAAACCTCTCGTGACTGCACCCAACCTATTGCAACGGATGCAGCTGCGACTTCAACGCTATAGTCTGGATGTAACATACATGTGTGGGTCAGAGAAGTACATTACGTACACGCTGAGCCGTGCGTACATTCCTGGTGAAACAAGTGTTCACGCTGTTGCAATAGAGAAGATAGACATGATAGAAGTACTGTCAGCGTCTCCCAAATGACCGGAGGAGCTGCGAGCAGCCACTGCCAATGACTGTGCTCTCCAGAAGTTGATGCAGGTGACAGTGAAATGCTGGCCTGCACGGAAGTTTGACAGTGACCTGGACATTCGTGCATCTTACAATGTGCGACATGAACAGGCTGTGCAGAATGGACTGGTATTCAAGAACTGCAGGATCGTAGTGCCGACCAGTTTACGCAAGAACATCATCGCCACAGTACACCGTTCCCATCGGGGTATACTGGGTTGTATACGGCTAGCCAAAGATGCTGTGTACTGGCCGTTGTTGAACCGGGAGGTCACTGTCTACGTCAGTCAGTGTAATGTGTGCAACAGACCAGAACAACGCAATGAGCCCATTATGCCAGGAGATCACTGATAATGTCAGTCAATGTAATGAGCCCATAATGCCTCATGACGTTCCAGTCAGGCGTTGTCGCGAAAGTTGGCGCTGACTTGTTCGAACTGCAGGGACAGCACTACCTACTGATGGTTGACTATTAAGCCAACTTCGTCGAGCTGATGAAACTCAGTTCGAGTACGCGCAAAAAATGTGTGATCAATGCAATGAGATCACAGTTTGGACGTCATGTAGTACCGGAAGTCGTGATGTCAGACAACGGGCCACAGTTTTCTAGTGCCGAGTTCAGAGAGTTCGCACAGAGATTGGACTTCGAGCACATCTCGAGCAGTCCGAGATACCCCCAGAGCAATGGGCAGGTAGAACGAGTCTGATTGAAGATCCTGTGCTGAAGCAAGCCACACCGCCGAGAAAACCACCTGTGTTGATGCTAAACACACCATCGCTACACGCAGAAGCATACGTGTCAGAAAGTTGCCTGCATATTTGGCAGACTATCGGTAGATATTTGACTAGATAGCTTGTCTTTAAGAAGTAGAGTTGTGATTGACTTTCGCTTTTGTAAAAGGAAAGGGATGGAGACTACGGTATGGAGTCGGAGATCCAATGTAGTCTACCGGCTATTTTGTGTACAGCATATTATGTTCATGATGTTGGTCTGACAGCATGGTCGAGTGAAATGTCAACCGGCATTGTATGACATGCAGAAGAACAATAAAGCGTTTCATACCGTTGTTTAATGTAAGAATATGAACAATGAAAGAAGCAAACGTAACAGACTCAACATGGAAATAGATGGAACAGAGAGGGATGACATGGAGATAGTTGGGAATACTACGACACAGAAGGAGCATAGATCTGTCACACTGAGACTGAAGAAAGGAGACTGAGAGGAGGGAAGGTATCAGGTCTGAAGGAAGAAGGAAATGAGAAAGATGACAGATGGACGGACGAAAGTGTTCAGCAGAGGAAAAGAAAACGTGTCAGTGGGGATAGATCAACAGGTGGTCAGACTGTATGGAGCGAGGAGAGATGCGACAGTGATACATGTGGTAAAGAGGTAGATATCACGTAAGACTATGAAACAAAAGACTGAGATGAAGACAGATGGAAGAGGACAAGATGTTCAGCAAAAGAAAGGTAAACAGGTCGGTGTTGAGGGGCGGCAACAGAAGGAACGCAAGAGTTATGTAGATATATTAGTTAAGGAGAAAGAGAAGAAACTGCGAGTGGTAATGGGGCATTCTATTATCAGGAAGTTGGACAAAATAATAAACAAGGAGGAGGATTTAACTGCATGCCTACCAGGGGCAAAGATAGAGGGTGTTTCAGAAAGAGTAGGTCAGATCATGGGCAATGGCAACGGGGGTATATTTGTTTGCACGTGGGCACCAAAAATGCTGAGAAGGAAGGTACGACGGCCATCATTGATAGGTATAAGAGACTGGTCAGCACAATGAAAGTGGCACGCACTGGACAGATCGTATTATCGGGTATACTGAAAATAATGGGTGGCAGAGGACAATACTACAGGAATTACAGAAGAATGGCCATTAACAATCTGGTACAGAAGTTATGTATGGAGGAAGGAGTCAGCTTCGTAGAAACGTGGGCAAGCTTTGTACGGAGAGAAGATATGTTTATGAGTGAAGGGCTACATCTGACAGGGAAATGAGCAGCAGTTCTAGGGAGCGAGTTGATTAGGCGCATAGGTGATGGTAAAGGCACAATTGAATATGTATTTAAATTAGATGCACAGGGGGGATACATAGAGTCACCTCAAAGAAATAGTACAAACAACTCTACAAGGAAAGGTTCACCAAATATCAATAAAAATGAACTTAGATGTGTATGCTTAAATGTCGGAAGCATCGTAAATAAGAGAAGCGATTTAGACATCATGATAACGGATATAGACCACGATATAATAAGCATCACAGAATCATGGGCACATGAAGACATGGTAGATGTTGAATTAGCTTTATTGGGTTATGTCATGTTTAGAGAGAACAGACAAGAGAGAAGTATATTAAAGAATCCATACAGGCATATTAAGTACAAATGAAAAGGAAAGCATTTTGCGATGGAGCTATTTAGTAGAACATAGCTACCAGAAACTCAACATTAACAATAGGACTAGTTTACCGTAGTCCTAACATAAGACAAGAGAATGATGTAATATTGCACAGTGCTATAAAGAAGTAAAGGGGAATGGGTTATAATGGTTGATTATAGTTTTGGACAAATTCAGTGGAAATCACTAGAGTGCTGGAGGTGATCAACAGCAGTTTCTACTTCTAATACAGAACGGTCTCCTTATCCAACACGTTTTGGAATCAACCAGAGGTGGGAATGTGATGGATTTAGTGTTCTCTATTCGAAACGAATTAGTTGATAATGTTAAAATACATGAACCTTTGGGTTCTAGTGATCATAACCAGATCCATTTTATTATAAAAGTAGAATAAGGGAATAATGGTAAAAAGCGATGGAGGAGAAAATTTAACAAAGGCTAATATAAAGAGATGAGAAAATATTTAGCACACATAGATTGGACTAACTTAATGAAGGACAAGACAGCAACAGAATGGTGGACAATTTTGAAACATGAGATTGAGGGCATTATTGAAAGATTTGTTCCTCTAAAAATCCAAGGGAAAGGATCTTGGAAGAAACACCTATCAAAAGAAGCTATAAGAAAAATGGTTTACAAACAAGTTGTGCGGAAAGTTTATAGAAACACTGGAAATATAGTAGATTGTACCATCTACCAAGAGGCCCTTAACCTAGCTACAACCGAAATTGGAAAATCCAAAGAAACTGTTAATCAAACATTGGTGAATGATATAAAAATATGATAGCAAGAGTTTCTCTGCTTACGTAAGGAGTAAACCGAAGGTTCGTGATAAGGTGAGACCACTAGAAAACAGTGCAGGAAACGCTATATCTGATGGTTTTCAAATGTCGGAGGCCCTGAACGAGTATTTCAGCTCAGTGTTTACCACAGAAGATGTAAGTTCACTGCCATTATCAATTAATAAATTTGAGGGGATGAATCAAATCAATGAGGGCAGTTATGTGTTACTCCTAAAATGATATCAAAGAAAATTAAGATGATAAAAGAAAGAAATTATCTGGAGTTGACGGGATACCACCAAAACTGCTTAAGGAAATTGTAGACCAAATCAGTACACCACTTGCTATATTCTTTAACTTGTCACTTAAAGATGGAATCGTTCCACTAGAATGGAAAGAAGCAAACGTTGCACCATTATTTAAAAAGGGTCAAGGAGCAAGACAGAGAATTACAGACCAGTGAGCTGAACATCAGTTTTATACAAATTATTAGAAACGCTTATTAGAGATCACATGGTGGAATTCCTTGTAAAACACAAATTAACAAAAATTAATCTCAATATGGGTTCCTAAAACCTAGGTCTTGTCTAACGAATCGTATATGTCTTTGGAAGAAATTACAAAGTGGGTAGATGATGGGTCACCATTAGATTTTCAGAAAGCATTTCATAAAGTGCCTCATCAAAGATTGTTACATTAACTAAAAGCCCATCGTATAGGATCAGTGATCAGTTGGATACAACCATAGTTGACAGAGAAAAAACAGAGAGTAATAATAGAGGGGAAGATTTCAAACTGGAAACCAGTTTTGAGTGGAGTGCCACAGGGTATTGGCGATTTGGATGATTATGTATCAAGCAAAGTACTGAAATTTGCAGACGATACAAAAGTGTTCAGAACAGATTATACAAACGCAGATAAACACACTTTAGAAGCCGATCTAGCCAAATTGGTCAAATGGTCTGAAAAATAGCAAATGTTATTCAATTTTGGGAAGTGTAATACATCCACATAGGACATGGAAATGTGAACAAATAATAAATAATGGGGGATACTATTTTAGGTAAAACTGTAAAAGAAATGGACTTAGGAGTAACAGTTAGTGCTAACATGAACGTTTCGGAGCAACGTGGAATTGCTGCTTCAAAGGATAACCAAATATTAAGGCTAATTAGGGGAAATATCACATATAAGGAGAAGCAGCTAATTGTACCAATGTACAAAGCAATAGTTAGGCCACATTTGGAATATTATATACAAGCATGGAGGCCATATAGGAAGATTGGTACAGACATGCTATCATATAGTTCTTTCCGCATATCTGGATAGGCCTCTACTGGTAGGGCTTATACCCTGTCTGCGAAGGTGTCAATGCTCCCCCCTCTTCCTGTTTCAACACAGACAACTCTGATCTTAGTGTTGTCTTAGCGACATGTCTGGTGTGGCCGTATATCATACCGACGTACTCTATACACCCCGTTTAATCGTGGCGTTCCTCTCTGGGCAGGCTACGGTGAGCCGTCAGAGCTGGCCCTCGCAGACATGACACCAAGTGTGTCATTGTGGTGGTCCCTAGTGGGTGGCAGCACTAGGAAACTAGTAGCCCCCTGGGTGGCAGCACTCTCCCCTATAGTTATCTATATATACCCTAACGACATGCCTGGGACCGAGACTTGAGACACGTCTAACCCGACAACTTGTCTATAGACGGAGTGCCGCTTAAGCCATCACGCGTATCCACCCCGTATCCGGCCGTACGTACGACACACAGAACGCCGCAGGCCCGCATGAGTGGTAAGCATTCCTATTGGCACGTTATGTAGCCAGCCCTGCGACATTGTTATCAGACGTATAAAATATATGTATGTCTTAAAAGTTGAGCAGACATCGTTCTGACAACGCCGCTTACTGTCACTGACTTCAGTGAACTTAGTATGCCTCACTTCTATGGCTATCCTGGGTTTCTCTGTGAGCTAGAAGCGTGAATTCGTTAACTAGGAAAACATTCGATTTAGTTGGCAGAACATCTAACCTCCAGTCGCACACACCTTTCACAGTCAAAATACACATTAATCGTCTCATTAAATTTACATTTTCAAAACGCCATTGACGCTCCCCACAAAAAACCAACATTCACGCTCTCATTTAATGGGGGCAGAACCATATGTGTGGTCCCCCCACCGATAAATATTAGGGGCAGCTGCCCCCAGCCCCCCCCCCCCCCTCCGTTCCCGCATCTGTTGCTTGCCGTGCATGGATGACTGCGCGAACGCTGGCCTGTCAATTGTCGAACAATAGCTAGACTCCAGCAAGTACGACATTCTGAGTTTGTGTATTTACCTTTTGTACAAAACTAGACTACAGCGTCTAGTTAGTTAGCTTCAGTTGGGATTGGTAAGCAAGGCTTTTCGCCTCGCTTAGCGTGATGAAATAACGTCACTTATAGTTGTACAACGTCGTAACTGATACATCGCCAAATCACCACCTACGCCAACGGTTACGCCAACGACTACGCCAACGGCTAAGCCAACGGCTACGCCAACGGCTACGCCGCAACGGCTACGCCAACGATGCCGGTGTTGCGAAATTAAATTACACGTTAGATCTTCGTATAAAATATAAACAATTGTGTTGTTTACAATCAGTCAAGACAACGTTAGTTGTGCAAAATTAATTAATTCAACTAGCTCCGATTACAGTCAGCAAGAGTTCGTTATTGTTTTCAATACGCTTGTGTTAACCTAGTACCGGAAATGCCAGCTGTATATTTATTTTCATACAATATTATTTCCCAGTGCTCACCACACTTGTGACTTACACCAGTGACAGTATTATTAAACTTTTATCGTTATTGACTTGATACTTCCTTATGTCAGGTTCAGTTTAATGGTTTAAATATATAACACTGGTAGTAATTGTTTTACAAGGAACCTTTTCTTATGTCAGGTTTAGTTTATAGTAATTTAATTACTAACAGTATTTGTATGACAATTGATTTGATAGTTTCTTAGAATAGGTTCAGTTGGTGATTTAGTATGTATCACTGACAATATTAATCCAGTCAATGTGGTATTTGACATAGCAAGTTATGTCAGTTTCAGTATTGACGAATTGACACTATACAGATTTAACTACATTGATTTAACTTCTATTGGTAACCCCATTAGGGTTGCTGTGTTGTGATTCAACTTTGCCATGTTCGTATAGGACATAACATTTTGTTGTGTTACACCGACAGGTATTGGTCGTCAATTGTTAGACACCTCTAATTTCAAATTTTTGGTAAACTATCCTGCATTTCGGAGCAAATTAGGTTTTTCCGAGTTTGATCTTTATAGAATACTGCACATTTGAACTCCGTGTTTTCCCTGGCTATCTTTTGTCACCCTTAGTATGAGAACTAGACGAGTTAAGGACACCAAGGAAGATTCACACGAAATGTTGGACGATGTGTCCGAAACTCCAGTTACATTCCCGCTAGAATGAGCCACAGGGGGCCTCCCCACAACTGGCACTGACAATCCAAAGATATCGGATCACAATTTTGCGATAATATACAAAATGCTTGAGAAGATTGATGCAAAGCTGAATGACCACAAGGAAATATCAGATAAGAGACTTAATATTTCGGAGGCGAATTTCCAAAACACTAGTCAGAGAATCTCAGATACAAAAAAGTGGATTGGGGACAAGCTTAAGAGCATTTAAGAACAAGCCAGTGGACAAGCTGATGAAATACGGAACATGCAAGACCAGTTCCAACGTCTCCAGCAATGGCACACCCTTGGTTGCTAGGTGTCGGGGCGCGGCAGACAGCCAGTTGCTTTGACAACATGACATCAAACAGCTTGCAAACCAAGTCCTCCGAACATGATCAATTTGGCCCAGATCACAAAACTGGCTTATATGACCCAGAATATCAGCTACTATGATTCCATCACAGCATAGAGCTAATGTATCGGTAGAATCCACGACTCCTGGCCCACATCAATATGTCACTACGCCGGAGAGAACCGATACTTTGATTATCCCATCTTGCTGTGATTATGCAGGTTATACATTACTCCAAAGACCAGATTGTTTTGAATCATGGGGATATACTAACTCTGCTGTGGAATTGTGTTGATGTCCGCCGTAGTAAAGTAGACGAGCACACTACGGGAGGAGATGTACCATCTTGGGGGGAGGTAAACAAAATTAATGAAGCGTAACCACCTGCAGCAGTGTCCTACATACCAGATATCAGCTTTGATGAAGCGTACGTCTCAGCTAAACTTAAATATGTAGAGTCCCGCATCCCATCACAACTGGTAGATGTATTCATTAGAGCAAAGGAGAATATTTCACAACGAAAATAAATCGTTCTAGGGCTCCTACTAATGGAATTCGCCAATACTTTCTCCAATGATAGTGAAGATTTCGGTAAATTCTGGCTAATACGTCATCAGCTCCTGTCCTAGTGCGAAAGAAAGTTGGTGAGGTGCGATATAACTGTGTGCTGAGCTTTGACAACATGACTGGGACCGACACTTGAGACACGTCCAACCCCACAACTAGTCTATTGACGGCGTACCGCTTAAGCCAAGACGCATCTATACCCCGTGTGCGGCCGTACGTACGACACACAGAACGCTCCAGGCCCACAGGACTGGTAAGCATTCCTATTGGCATGTTATGTACCCAGCACTGCGACATCATCTTCTCATCCTCTCCCCAATTGTATGCTACATTAACTCGAATTGGTGAATCCAATTATCCCGCCTGGTTTACCCTCAAATTTGTTGATATTGACATTTCTTTCACTTGGCCAACAAGGCGTGTCCACATCCATCCTATTGCCATGGTACCGTTGACTGGCAATGAGGCGCTGGCGGGAATCCACTGTAGGCTATCGCTAGGGTCGGTGAAATACTCGTAGTCAGCGTTGGGTAGTCGCTGTGTTGGTCCATCGTAATTGGTTTTTGGAATGGTGTCCTTAAGATTTGTGTCACAGTGAACCGCACCATTTGGCAAGGGCCCGCGTTCATCGTTATAGCCAGCTCCACCCACCTTCCCCATGCACTAGGTGTAACATCGGGCTTACCATGCTTTGGGCGAGCGCCACAAGAGAATCCAGCACATAGCTTTAGAGCGGAAGCTATTTTCTGGACCATGTATGCTTGTCTGTATGGAATGAATTGCTATATCGATTGAATCTAGTCGTTCTGCAAATAGTAGCAACGTATCTTGTATTGACTTCATGGTAGAGTAATTCTGATCCAGCCTCAATTTGTGAAAATCTGGCCCCACACTTGGTTATGCTATTGTAATTTTGTTCTGGTGAATCTCTTCGTCTTGGGCTACCCAAATCATACTCTTGTGTTCGTTTGTCATCCTCCATAGTAGTTTCAATGTCGATTTCAGAATCGACTGTCTATTCCTTCTCATTACCCTGAATTTTGTTTCGTTGTTTCCTTTTTTTCAGTGGTATTACACAGGAATTGTATAACACATACAACGAGTTTAACTGAGGACGTTATAACAAATTAACTTTCCGTGACATTAATGCAAACGCGCACGCGTGTTACGAACACAGCGCATCTTAGGCAATACATGTATCATGCCTGTCTAGTTTCTAAACGTTCAATTTCAAAGGACATATTACAAACAGTAAATATATTCCAACAGTCTAATATCAATAATTAATGCGCACTATGTTGTATCTCATAATAAGTTTCAATTTTGTGGCATACTCATTATTGATATGAACGGTGACGGAAAAGTTACGATGACAGATTGGTGTCCTCGAATTATAGACTGCTGTCATCGAGTTGACATCAATCGGCTCGTTGAATGTTGTATTGACAGCGAATGTATTTGGGCTGACAATGCGAGCGGACAATGCGCTTATCGGCGAAGTCACCCGTGCGTGAATGCCAGTTGAACCATGCCCATGACTCTCCGCGGTGGGACACAAAGAATCTGGAAGTATTGAAATACAGTCATCTAAGATTACAATATAGAGGCTTCGTAACCACAATTTATGTGTTCAACTTGGACAAGATGGACACAACTTAGTAAACTGGCGTACTTCTTTTCGTCATGGGCGTTGCCCCATACGACGTCTTTCCGAACAAATTTCGGAAAAAAAGTAGACCGGATAAACGAGAACGCACATTAATTCACTTAGAACAGTCAAATGACGTTTAAAATTATAGTGACTTATAACCTAATTGTACTTGTACAACTCATGTGTGACTCGGTAAACTAGTCGGGTATTCGTTATTGTTATGGGCGTTGTCCCGGATAACAACTTCGCAATATTTCCGAATAAGTTCCGGAAAGGTAGAACTGGATAAACGAGAATGCGCAAAAATTCACATAATATAGCCAGATTGACATTTGGAATTAGCGACGTATGTGCAACTCTTACCATAGTCGTACAAAGGCCCGAGGAGTACATAAATCGTACACTTATGGTACCAATGTGATCAAGGTCAAACGGCTAACATGATTGTAACTAGCGGTGGCTGACACAGCGATCCGGCAGCTAGGCGTTGAGTGTCGTTCAGGGACGTGTAATGTTGTGCTGTGTTCGTGGATCGTGTAGCGCTCGATGTGGGTGGTGTTGGAGTTGATATACAGGCCTGTGTTACTGGTGTGCAGTTGTGTGTGAAAGGAGTACAGGGGTCAGTGATGATGTGCAATGCTGCCAACTGGTGACAACCACAATATTTTAATATAAATGTTCTTCAATTTCAGCGACTCGATGAATCGTTACCAGCGAATTTGTTCCAAAGCATATTCGTATTAAAAGAAGCAGACACATGGATACCAACCATACTAAATGGTAACCACACGAACACGCTTGAACAACGACAAAAGAGATATGAACAAAGTTGACTCTCTGAAAAGCTCCGACGAACAAAACCCAAAACTCGGCCAATTGTCGCCAGATGGCACTGTCGTCGGCAACAAAGATACTCTGCCTACACCGCCAGACGGCGGTTGGGGTTGGATGGTTGTTATCGGCTCATTCTTGATACACGTGATCGCGGACGGTGTTCCGTATTCCTTCGGCGTCTTCCTTAATGCCCTCGTCGACCATTTCGACGCCGGCCGGGGTGACGTAGGCTGGATCAGTTCTCTCATGATCGGGATTACATGGTGCTCCGGTACGTATCCGTGATGTAATTACAGTGTAATCAATTACACTATTAGCTGTATGCAGTGTGTAATTATTGTAATTTATCTATTGGGGTTTTCAGAAAACCAAAAAACATTTCTTGGGCAAAATGGATTAATAGAAACTAATCATTTGCAATTAAAAATCAACAATACCTTGCCAGTGCCTTAATCAAAACGTGTTCTCAAAGAGAGACATTCTAGCAAAAATCTTATTTTCCTGGGCGGCGGTTGACGTATTGTTTAGGGCGCTGTTGCTTTACCAATATAGGTAGATTGAGACCGATTATTATAGGGTGCTGTGAGCCACCCCCGTAACTTTATTAATACTTATCAGACTATTATTTTTTTGAGTTTCTTAGAAGCAGGTCATGCTACTTACAACTTCACTGCCATTTAACTAATTACGGACGTCTAAAGGAGCGCAAAAATCACGATTGTATGCGTCTTAAGAGACACAATATTTTGGAGTATGTTGTTGTTTTCCTTACAAAACAACTGCCGTCATTATTGCAAAACTGTTGATATTGTTCTGTCAATACATAAAACAGTTCTTGGCAGATATTAGTCCAATTTTCGATAAAACTCGTTTTATATAATACATTTGTGATCAAGCACCCGTGAACCAGACACTGTGGCATCCGATGAGCCGGTTCATGGGTACCAAAGTTGAATAGTACAACCATACACAATTGACTGAATTAAATATGGCATGTTGTTAGCGTTCGAATATTGGTAAATTATGATACGTGAAAATTAGCTTAACATTAATTAAAGGTGTTCCTGTAAACTCGGAATGTACATTATTAAATGTTTGCTATAATAGGTGGATTTCAGTAAGTTCACATTTACCTCTACAGAAAATGTCAATGGTCCAACCATAGGAATGAATATAGAAAACAGCGAGTGAACTTGACACCTGGGAGCCGATATAATTACAGTACAACAAAATTTACGTATCAGTATATAAATCATACATAATTTACACACTTATTTATAGTTAATTTGGTGGCTAAAAGTGGGTAAAACTGATTAGTAAACGCGCTGTATTTGTCACTTCCTTCTGCAGGCCCTTTGGTAAGCGCACTCACAAACAAATATGGCTGCCGAGTGGTGTCGATCGCTGGCTCAGTTCTGGCGGCGTTCGGCTTCGCCATCAGCGTGTTTGCTCCAAACCTCTACTATTTATATTTCACCCTCGGCATTGTGGCAGGTGAGTGCATCACACAATAAAATATACATGTTCATTTACAGTGGTCTATTAACTGAAAATAATAAGATACGCCCTCCAGATGATCACAACAACAAAAGCGTCGAAGTTATATTTAGTTCACAGATCAGTGCGATATTAATTATTTGCCAGAAGAACAATAAATTGTTCCGCAGAATTAAGGTTTCAGTTTTCCATCTGCACTCTGCTTAAGAGACTTGTTGATAACCAGGTCGTGACGTCACGCGGTGGACTGAGGCAGCGTGTCTTCGTATAATCTGAAGTACATTTTAGTGTTCATCAACTTTTGCATTTATATAAATCATGCTAATATTTTATATACACTTTGTTGCTTGATCTTGTACTACGTGGGTATTTAGTAGCATCATGGTAAAGATGTAAGTCGTGCAAAATCATGTCGGTACAAAGTCGAAATTAAACATCACCCTACAAAATGTTTCCTGACGAAACTGTCGGCTGCAAGCATTGTACACGGCATCTGTTTATCCAAGCTACTCGGTCACACTCAAAATCGACTTTGTATCATCATATATGTAGCCAACATTTCTTCCATGCGACTTTAATTGTGCTGAACATGAAATGAGATTTCACGTCGCCGGGACCATGCCAAGACGGCATTTCCAACTGTTGGGCAAGTGTACAACTACAGGCGCCAACGGCAGCATTAGCATTGGTCAGACTGGCGGTGGCGGTGTCGCTGTGGCTCTGTGACACGTTCAATAGTTCACAAACTTTTAATAAAGCTATGTTGTTCAATCGACCTCGCATATCTGAATCAGGGTGATTTGCCAATTAATCCGTTGTTGTATACGTGACCGGCGGTTTAGCTGCTAGTTCAATATATTTTTAGTGACCTTTGGTATATCGTTGTCACTGCAAACAGAATTGTCTAAGTCGTTTGCATCAGAACTGGACTGCGCCACATGTGTAATGTTTGAGACATCTGCCGCGTGAAGACATCAACCGGCGCTTTCAACTTGCACGCACAAATTCGAAAGATCACGATTTCAAACACTTTTGTGCGCAAGCGTCGGAGAAACGTTAGCAACACTAGGCTATATTAGAGCAAGACATAATATTTTTTATTTTCAGCATGCAAATACCATACTGTCCGACGTCTATAAAATTTGAGTTAGAAAATAAAACTAATAACAACAAGGTTAATTCTTTTGCGCCTATATCCTCGGAAACCAAGTGCACCAGTGCAAAAGGATTAGTCAATCTGAGAATTGATAAGTCGCATTTGTGACTGCAAAGAAGGTTCTATGTGATATAACGCTGTCTGTGTGTGTCAGGCCTTGGGCTCGGCATGATCTACCTTCCCGCCATCGTTAGTGTATCGTACTACTTCGAGAAGCGAAGATCGTTTGCGACGGGTCTCGCTGTCTGTGGGTCGGGAATCGGAACATTCATCTTCGCGCCGCTGGCCAAGGCGCTGCTGGACGAGTACGGCTGGAGAGGCGCCGTCCTCATCGAAGCTGGCATCCTTCT